>OW240914.1:34630434-34756198 GCA_933207985.1 Pelobates cultripes
TGTCTGAGTGTATAACAGAGCTCCACAGCAATAATACTCCCAGTAATGTGTCTGAGTGTATAACAGAGCTCCACAGCAATAATACTCCCAGTAATGTGTCTGCGTGTATAACAGAGCTCCACAACAATAATACTCCCAGTAATGTGTCTGAGTGTATAACAGAGCTCCACAGCAATAATACTCCCAGTAATGTGTCTGAGTGTATAACAGAGCTCCACAGCAATAATACTCCCAGTAATGTGTCTGAGTGTATATCAGAGCTCCACAACAATAATACTCCCAGTAATGTGTTTGAGTGTATAACAGAGTTCCACAGCAATAATACTCCCAGTAATGTGTCTGAGTGTATAACAGAGCTCCACAGCAATAATACTCCCAGTAATGTGTCTGAGTGTATAACAGAGCTCCACAGCAATAATACTCCCAGTAATGTGTCTGAGTGTATAACAGAGCCCACAGCAATAATACTCCTAGTAATGTGTCTGAGTGTATAACAGAGCTCCACAGCAATAATACTCCCAGTAATGTGTCTGAGTGTATAACAGAGCTCCACAGCAATAATACTCCCAGTAATGTGTCTGAGTGTATAACAGAGCTCCACAGTAATAATACTCCCAGTAATGTGTCTTTAAACTACAATAACTGTGTTTAGAAATCAGTCTGTGTAAATAAGACACATTGTTCTTGTACACCCCTGCCCACACACTCACTCACACCCCTAAATTAAATTGCTTCTGTTTGTCCATTTGAAATGTTGGTAGATATATGGGCTGTACTTAAAGGAACACAGAAGCGTTGCAAATACAAATGAGTATTCCTAACACTATAGTGCCCCGTGAGCAGTTTAGATCTCCGGCCATCCATGTCCAAAAGAAAAAAAGTTCTGTTACTTTCCTTTTCACCCTCGCAGCATTGTCCCGCCTCCAAGGCTGGGATTATAAAGACTGATAATCTCAGCCAATCCAATGCTTCCCCTAGGAAAGCAATGGGAGGCTAGTATGCAGCGCTGCACCAATCAGATGGTGTCTATGAGACAATCTGTTAGAAGTAGCTGGGTTATACTTGACTATTTCAGAGGGAGTGTGACAGCCGCTAGAGGCATTTAGACTCTGCAATGTAACCATTGCTGTTCTGGCAGAATGACAATGTTTTATGTTAAAGTACTAAACAGATGCGGACATGGCACTCGGACCACCTCATTGAGATGAAGTGGTCTAGGTGCCGATAGTGTCCCTTTAAGAAAGTCTGCTCTGCAAGATGTGTCAGAATTTTTTTCATTCTGGATGCTCTGGCTTTAAATTAGCATTTCACTGTGAATTCTCATCTTAGTAAAAATCCCTTATGACAGAGCTCCTATACTCTGATTTAGTATCTCCACCAGGTAGCCCTAGCTAGAGTGATTATAGCTCAGTCCCCAAGCATGAGCCATGACTGTTTTGTACCAAGTCCCACTCTCAAATAATGGCTTCCATGAATCGAATAGAAGGGAGTGCCCACTGGGGCGGGGCCTAACTGTCATGCCACATGCAACTGTCACATCATGGTTGGATGTGTCTTGTGGGAGCTCCAACTCATGGCCTCTTAAACCGAGCAATACTCCAGCAACCAAACCCCACTGACAGCGCTACTTACCCTTGCGGTACTCCTGCATCAAGTGGGGTTACTCCTGAAAGTCCCTTTCCAGTCTTAAGATGGCAAAGCTGACAGTGGCTGTGTGTTGGACCGAAGGTTTGCGGAAGTCGAGAGGTGGCCGATCTCCGCTCCGGTATCGTGCGGCAGTTTGATGCCCCGTCCCCCCCCTTTGGACCGCCGGTGGTGGTCCTGGTCTACCTCTTGGAGGATTCTGACCTGTGCTAAAGGCGCACAGAAAACTTCAGTGACAGATGTGTTCTGTAGGCACGCAAAATGGCGGATGCCACGTGCTCCCTAGATCACGATGAAGGACACAGTGATGTCCTGAAACGCCTGGACCAAATCTTTTAAAAATCTTTGAGACCCGAGACACCACACAAATCGATTGATGCCAGGGGCCCACAAGTAGGGACCTTGCAGAAGACGGATGAGGTCTCACATGAGCGGGTCCAGGAGACGCAACGACACTGTCGGAAACCCATCTTGGAACTGGTAGATTGTGACTCGTCTGGAATACGCAGGATGATCAACCCGTACCTTACACTACACTTGGTCTTGAAACAGTGCAGCAGAACCTGGAAGACCCCAATAAGTCAGCTCTACTCCTATACCATCTACCTACCCTCAAGGGAACTCCAAAGTCCAACACCAGGGCACCCGAGGCAAAACACTGTGCGGCCTCGGAAGGGCATAGGCTAAACTCCTTACTGAGCTATGGAACTCTACATCCCTGGCATATTGTTCCAGCATCACACTCAATTTCATCACACACCATATTTCTTAGATGTGGGACTCACAACAGGCTTACCTGCTGGGCCTCCTGGAGGTTCTCTTACTATTAGTTCATAAATGTGTATTCAGCTTACTCATTTATTTGTTTACGATTATATTATAGATGCACTGTATTTTTCGTGTCTCTCTTTTATTTTTTAAAATGTGCAGCATTTCCAACATGTCTTATTGCATTACATACTTTGCTTGCTTTATATGACCTAGCCTACATGTCATTTTATGCATGTATAATAATTTCTGCACACTAAAAATAAAGAATTATAAAAAAAATTAAAAAAGAAGGGAGCTCCCACAAGTCCTGGATGCCTCATCACCTCCCTGACCTCCCCTCCATATAGCACTCAGGATGGTGGTCCTTTGACCAAGTGATACCCACTTGAAGTTTAAACGGATCACAGCATCCTTCCTATCCCTTGTACAGTTCCATGAGGTTTCTGGGTACCTTCCAGTCAACCACTTTGTGCCCCATTCAGTCTAAGAAGACAGTCCATGGAAGCTAGCTGGGCCTTATGTCCTCTAGGGCAATACACAGCACGGAGGGGAAACATGGTGTTGAAAGTTCACTTGTGGAGGTGTGGGTCTAGACGCCAGTTGTTAAAGTGACTCGGTCAATCCGTCACATCCCTGTTTAAACCTTTTTTTCAGAGATTGTTTTTCTGTTCTTTCTTATTATAAGTGGCTCCTTTGGGGGAGGTGTCTAGATGTCATGAAGCTACCCGATTACAGCGGATCCAAGGCTGCCCCGTACTACACACTAATCTGTAGCTGTGCCGTTTTGCAAGAGCCACTTATGTTCATTCAGGTGCCTTTCCCTTTTATATCTTATTCTAATTTTGTATAAACCAGATTTTTGTTCTTACTTACCAACATTTCCTGTTTTTTTCACACATCCTGTCTTTTCATTATCTAAGTTTCCATTTTATTTCCACATACCGTCAGCGATAAATTGAAATTATGATTGAGGTGTAGAAGCATAGAGTATTATAATTCTTCAGAATGGGAATCCTTAAAAAGTCATCCTAATAGATTTCTCCTATCTGGTATTATTATTATTATTATTATTATTATTATTATTATTATTGCCATTTGGTGCCTGTTGTTGATGCTGTTGGTGTCTATTGCAATCTGACAATTTATAGATGGCAAGATCAATGTTTTAGCCTCACTTGTCCTGCTTCTGCCACATTGAGATGAAGCAGACTTCTTTAATGGTTTTACCATAAAACCATAACAACATTAATGAATACACAAGATTTAACAGGGCCAGGCCAAGTGCATACTGTTGCTTTGTATTCAACCATAGCATACTGTTGCTATGTATCCGTGTTGTCACTAAACCAATGGGCAATACTGGCACACAGTCCCAATCTATAGCTATAGGGTTGTCAAAGCTCAAAAACCTGTGATAAAAATTTCATAATCTAGGGGCAGCGGCAAGTAATCTACCATGGCCCCACAGTGACACCCTGGATCATTACAGTAGGTCTGATAATCTCCTCGCACCAAAAGTCCATTAAGATCCCAGGTGCGCCACTAGAGGCTGTCTTAGTCCTCCAATGTAAACATTGCAGTTTCTCTAAAATTGCAATGTCTTCCATTGCAGAGCTACGGGCAATAAGGACACTGCCCCCAGACCACTTCAATGAGCTGAAGTGGCCTGGGTGTCTATAGTGTCCCATTAAGTTTATCCATGTTATCCTACTGAGAGGCTGGTTGAACACTGACTGCAATCTACAGCTTAGAGCAGATAAACAATGTGACGAGACCAATCTCACCACTGTGCATTGGAGGAGCCTGGTTGCCCGCCTGCTGCCTTTAGACTATGGCCCCATGTTGAAACACTTGATTTTCCCCTGCAAAGACACGAAAGCCGGGTCATTCGGTACTTGCCCTATTTGAACAGTGATACCCCAGATAGCTATGTCATGGAGCCCATTCGTATAACGAAAGACTATGTGAAAGACTTTGGCTCCATGGCAATTGAACTGTATGTATGTGATCTGAGCGCCATTCAGTAATAATGTGCGCTCAGATCTAAGCTATCTGGGGATATGTTGAATGTACCTGTTTTATGCAATCGCTGCACAGTTATATATTTTTATGTATTTTATTGTCTTTTGCTACCATGTGTTCAATGGAGTTTTGCCTCTGTCCTTGGAGATAATTGGATTACTTCCCAATTATCTCCAGGATAGAAGACTCTGTGGAACTGGTTTGGGCAGAAAAGCCATGCTTCATTTGGTCACAAAGGACTATGATCTATCTTTTGAAACACTGGACCAATTTGTATGATTTTGACATATGTTTGTATTTGGAGTATGCTGATTCTGAAAATGTAAGAATGTGTGAATGTGATGCATACTTTTAAAGTTATGAATAATGTGGAAAAACTGTATTTCTCTGCCTGTGATAATCACATTAACTCATTGTGTAAAGTAATTGTATCACAGGCAGAGGGGAGGATTTTGTATGGGAGTGTCTGAGTGTATTGTATATGTTTATTGGTTGTTTTACAAAACCCTGTGGGTGGTACTAATGTGTAAGAATGTGTGTATAAGAACAATAAACCCACAGTTCTGTCTGTTCCTGCTTGACCCTCAAAACGGAGCCTTGTCTCGTTCTTGGGGGGATTTATTGTATGCTGTTCCAGTTCGACTGCTAGGAGTGTAAACCTATTCGTATGTTTTTTTCTATTTGGCTGTTTACGGCATTCATATGGTTTCCTGTTCGGCGGATTGGTGTCTTTGGTAGCTGCCTGTATATCTGGAAGGGGAATATCTACTAAACGGCTGTTAACCCCTTTTATGCCTGGAGGTGCCGTTACAAACAACTATATTCATAATTGACCACTAGAGGGCTCTGCTTCTCCTTTTCTCCCCTGCAATGAAGATAGTAACAATGCTATTTACTAAAGTGAATTAAAAGAGAATTTCACATTTATGGCCACAGTTGCTGGACTGAAAACCAAACTGAGTTAGGGATTTTTTTCCAGTTTAGCTGTTACCAAACTTAAATTTTGAATTAGAATTTTAGTGTATATCCCTGCATAGTAAGTTTTGGAATATGTCAAAGATTTTGCCATTAACTCGTCACTGAGAGACTCACACTCAGAAGAGCTAGTCCTCAGCTCATACATGTTATGGAAAACAAGTTCAGCTTAGTGCATGGCTCTGTTTTCTTGGCTGAGCCCATTGCCACAAACTAAATAGTGATTGTCCCATGTCTGCCTTTTGTCAATGTTCTCTTTTCCTGACTTTGGAAGATTGAAGCTAGTCTTGGAAATGAATGTTTGAAGCTGCAATACCATCAACATTTGACAAATTCTCAACTCCGTCCTATTCTTCCAACTAAGGGGGACACTAAGTATCATAACCACTGCAGCTCATTGAAGTTGTTATGGGCTGCTCTGGCTCCATTAAGAGCATTAATGGGTCTTTTTAAGAATTGGAAATCTGCAGTCACCGACAGTCTGGCCATGCAATGTTCGATGGCAATGATAGGCTGAGACTGCGCACTACTCTCAGTCATCCATTGCTGTCCAGGCACTCTGTAGATAGAGGCGCACCAGCAGGGAGTGCAGAGCTATGCTCCACCCCTGAGTTAGGCTCAACTCCTTATATTAAGATATAATCGGCACCTACCACCAGGGATCAGGATTCCCCGTCCCTGCCCAAGGTAAGCCTCAGGGAGGGGGATTAAAATAGTGTTTATTTTACAATTCAGCCCTTATCCTCCAATTTGCAGCCTTTATGCCCTACTGCAGCCCCCAAACCCCTACTACAGCCACTCAACCTCCCAATTACAGCCCATTTACCTTACTACAGCCCTAACCCCCCAGTTGCATCCTCTGTACCTTACTACAACCCTAACCCCTCTACTACAGGCCTTATAATCCCTCACTGCAGTCCCTATCCTTACTACAGCCTGGCACAGGTTAAATCCTGCCTGCTTGGAATCCAACCAATCAGAATGCTCGGAGTCATTTTACACAGCGTGGGAAAGTTCTTTGGAATTTTCCCATGCTGTGTAATTTGACTCATAACAACACTCTGATTGGTTGCTTTTAATCAACCAATCAGAGAGTTATGAGTCAAATTACACAGCATGGGAAAATTCCAAAGAACTTTCCCACGCTGTGTAAAATGACTCCAAGCAGTCTGATTGGTTGGATTCCAAGCCAACCAATCAGAGTGCTGTGACAGGTAAATGTAGAGACTTACCTGTCAATCTCTTCATTTACCTGTCAGAGCACTGTCTGATTGGTTGGCTTACAGCTTTTTTTACAGTTGCGATGCGCATTATGGATTTTTATTTGGCCTTTTGGGGCTGAAGAAAGAAAAGAAGAAAGAAGACATCAAATGATAAGTATGAAATTTTATTTTACAGGTTTAGTTTATTGTTTATTGCCACCCGACACTCATGGGTGGGGACCAGGGGGGGACATTAGGTCTCCTCCATTATTTATATTAGGGTCTCCGCCCACCGCTCATGGTTGGGGACCAGGGGGGACATTAGGTCCCTCCTTTAATTTATTAGGATCCCCACCCGCAGCTCATGGGTGGGGACCTGGGGGGGGACATTAAGTCTCCCCCATTAATTTTTTTATTTTTTATTTTTTATAATTCTTTATTTTTCTTGTGCATTTGGATACATACATGCTTGCAGTGCCACGACAGCTACTGTGAGCAATATCAAAACTTTCAGTGGCATATCTGAGGAGTTGCACATTTAATATTTATAGAGTATAACATGCTAACAATCGCTAAGTGAACTACACGCAATAAGTACACGTTGTAGCTGGGTAATACTAATAGCCGTGGAGTGGCCAATATGTACTAAAAATACGCTCCTGATAATAGCTATGGAGAGGTCTTATGATACCTGGCGTGTGTCTAGCTAGTTGGAGTTGTCCGCTCCGTTAGGATGTGCGCTATGGGGTAAATCCGCCTATGTTTCAATCAGCTGTTCCTAGAGGTGTTGAGCTCAGTGGTGCAGTGTTTCGCTCTACGGTGTTCTCTTCCCTCTGTGTTCGTGAGGTATTTCTATATGGCATCTAAAGGTAGTCCTAGTATGGGTAGCAAGTCCTGCGCTCCCTGGAAGTCGTGAATCTCATGGGTGTTCCCGTTATGTGTCACCAGCAGGGAACGGTTGAGGCGCCATCAGTATGTTATGTTTCGTTGCTGAAGTAGCATTGTAAGTGGCTTAAGCGACCGTCTCCAGGCCAAGGTACTGCCGGACAAGTCAGTGAAAAAGGAGAGGACATGGTTTCGAAGGGGTACTGGGGAAGGTTTTTGACCGCTGCCATAGTTGCGGCTCTGTCTTCCTTGCGCTGGAAGCGGAGTATAATGTCCCTGGTGGCCGCTGGTGGGGCTTTGGTCGGTTTGGGAACTCTGTGGACTCTGTCCAGGCTTATTGTTTTGGCTTTCCGTGCTGGTAGCAGTGCTGCCAAGAGCCTCCTCGCGAAGTGCGGCAGTTCCTCCGCCAGCATGTCGTCTGGTACTCCCCGTACCTTTATGTTGGTTGCTCTGCGTGTGTCTTCCAGTGCGGCGAACTGCCATTCATAGGCCACTGCTTTACTCTGCAGACCCCTTATCTCCGATTGCATGGTGGCGATATGGGTAGCTGTGGTGGCGGAGGAATCCTCCAGGGTGCCCAGTCTCCCGGTTATTCCCTGGAGATCTGTGCGGAGGCCCGCCATTTCTGCCTGGATCGTGGTCTGTAGGCCTGCCAGTAATGCCTTGAGCACCGCTGTGGTGACTGGTGCGTTATCTGGGTCTGGTGGTGTGGCTTTTGCTGCTGGTGGACTGGGAGAGTGATGTGTGTCCTCACCTTGGGAGAAGTCATCCGACAGGTCGGAGTATGTCTCTGGGTATTCGGCCATCTTGGGCCCAACCGCTCCGTGGGCCGGTCGCCACATGGCTCCGATATCGAGGCCAAGTCTGGGCTGATCAGGCTTTTGTTTTTTGTTTTTCCGTCCCATGTCGGTTCCCCTGTTATTGCCTGGGATTTGAGGCTGTTTTGGACGTTTTTGGTCGTTTGATTAAGGTGTTTTGGCAGGAGCTACAATGCTATGCGACTTCTCTGTTCTGCAGCTTGGCTCCGCCCCCCTCTCCCCCATTATTTATTTTAGGGTTCCCATCTGCCGCTCATGGGTGGGGACCAGGGTGGATGTTAGGTCCCCCCTTTAATTAATTAGGGTCCCCACCCACCGCTCATTGATGGGGACCTGGGGGGGGACATTAGGTAACACCCATTATTTATTTATTTTAGGTTCCCCACCCGCAGCTCATGGGTGGGGAACTGGGGGGGACATTAGGTCCCCCCCATTATTTATTTATTTATGGCCCCATCTGCCACTCATGGGTGGGAACCTGGGGGGACATTAGGTCCCCTCTTTAATTAATTAGGGTCCCCACCCACTGCTCATGTGTAGGGACCAGGGGGGACAGGTCCCCCTTTAATTAATTAGGGTCCCCACCCACTGCTCATGGATGGGAACCTGGGGGTGACATTAGGTCCCACCCATTATTTATTTATTTATTTAGGGTCCCCACCGGCCGCTCATGGATGGGGACCTGGCCCTGGTCCCCTTAATGGGTGGGAACCGGGGGGACCTTAGGTCCCCTGTTTATATGAATATCCCCCACCCGTGGATCACGGGTGGGGGCGTGGTCGGGCACTATGTCCCCACCATTTTAGTTATGTGTGTTCCCTACCATGAGGGAACGGAGGGACCTGGGCCAGGTCACCCCTTATTTTAGTAGCGACTGGGCAGCAACAGCTCACAAGGAAACAACATCATCCAACTATCGACCAATAATACTGCCTTCCCACAACATGGAAACTCCTGTCAGGCATCGTAGCCTCCAAGATCCAAGGGCATATGAGTCAATATATGAGCAATACTCAGAAGGGGATTGGAAGCAACACCAGAGGATCAAAACACCAACTGCTGGTAGACCAACCAGTCACAAGGGATTCTAAGGCATGCAGGTGGATTAAACCTCCCTTTTATTAATGGGGGTCATAGTGACCCCCATAGGTTTTAATTCGAGAGGGGGGTGGTAGGAATTGTTGATATTTATTACAAGGATGGAGCTGGTAGCGCAGCCGGCTTCCTCCTTTTTTTGTTTTTTCCCGCGCATGTGCTGTTTCCTAATGGACAAAAACAAATACATTTTGAATTAATTTCATTGGAAAACGAATGGTTTGAGGAGAAAAATTTGGGATTGAATAATGACATTTTTATTCAGTATGAATTCATTTGTACGAAATGAAAATTTCACTGGTGCACATGTCTACTGATTGGATCTAGAATCAAACTGTAAGCACTTTCTCGTCAGAGCGCTCTCAAAGCACGATAATCAGTACCAGTTAGGGAAGTATGGGAGCGGCCCTCCCTTTGTTGATAAATCATTTACATATTTTTTAAATTTTTTTGTCAAAAATAATTTTGGGTTCTGCACACCCTTTCAGATTAGAACATTGTGATGAGAAAAGTCACTTCTTCATAATCAGTTAAAAAAAAAAAAAATATATATATATATGAATTCTTTGTTTAGGAGATTTTCTGAGGTACTTTAATACACATTAACAACACATTTGTGAGAAAATGAAGGAAGAACCCTCACAAGGAAACAACACCATCCAACTAGCAATAATCTGCCTTCCCACAACATGGAAACTCCTGTCAGGCATCGTAGCCTCCAAGATCCAAGGGCATATGAGTCAATATATGAGCAATATTCAGAAGGGGATCGGAAGCAACACCAGAGGATCAAAACACCAACTGCTGGTAGACCAACCAGTCACAAGGGATTCTAAGGCCAGACAGACCAATCGGTGCACGGCCTGGATTGACTACAAGAAAGCCTATGAACAATGCCACACACATGGTTACTGGAATGCTTGGCTCTCTACAAGGTCAACAAGACAATAAGAGCCTTTATCAAGAACTCAATGGGCAAGTGGAAATCAACTCTAGAAGCCAATTCCAGGACAATAGCACAAGTGAACATTAAATGTGGCAAATACCAAGGTGACGTGCTATCCCCAATGCTGTCCTGCATAGGCCTCAACCCCCTCAGCCAGATCATCAAGAAGAGTGGATACGGATACAGGTTCACGAGTGGAGCTACCATCAGCCACCTACTCTATATGGATGACATCAAGCTGCAAGAATGAGCGAGAAATTGACTCACTGATCCACCTAAGTTATACAGCAAGGACATTGGAATGTCGTTCGGACTAGAGAAGTGCAGATGGATGTTACATAATATACATACATAAACAAGATGGAGCTTCTTAAAATGGCAGTATGACAGATATTCTGTAAAATAGAATATATACCGTAGTGCAATACAGTAATACAAATAAAATTGAGGGTATACACACAGTAAATTTTTCACTCACAAGCCTAGAGTCATAATCTCATATGACTCGGATGGTGTGCGCCTTTGGACCATTTCAGGATGTCCAGATCCTTCTTTCATGCAGGATTCTGTTTATTGTCACCTTTAACCAACTCACAGACAAAGAATGCCGGGTCAGTGGTATGTTTCCAAAAGGATGGTGCTTTATTCCAGATTAAAAACTTTACATAAAAAATAGTAAATTAAAATGTAACACTTTTAATATAAATAGGGCTGTATAGTCCTTAAAAATCGCCAAAACGCATTTCGCCTGGTAAAACAGGCTTCCTCAGTTGACTGTATTGCATACATAATGACCAGATCTTTACCATGGGGCCCGCGGAAATGATGAATGTCCTGAGTACCCTCACACAGCAAGTGACCCTCCTGTCCCAAACCGTAAGTGAATTGCAGCGTGATTTTGCTGAGTTAAAGGGGAACACACACCATGCTCCTGAACCTGATATTGCATTACCTGACCAGTTCACTGGTAAAAAGACTGAACTGCAATCATTTATCACAGCCTGTGAACTGCTCTTCACTTTAAAACCACGCACATACCCCAATGATTATGTGAAGGTTTGCACTACTATTACCCTGCTGTCGGGTAAACCCCCAACACCAACTCCTGCACTCAAACAGTCCAATACTGGACTCGTGGGACTCCTTTGCTGCAGCAATGCGTACATTATACAATGACACCCTGAGATCCTCTGCTGCACGCACTGCCCTCCATTCCCTACGGCAAGGAAGAAGACAAGTGGAGGATTATACTACAGATTTCCAGGAGCTAGCTGCTGACACCGGTTATAATGAGACTGGTCTAATAAAGCAATACAGATTCGGTCTGTCTGAGGCATTAAAAGATGAACTAGCCAGAGTTGGGGTACCCACTTCATTGGAAGAACCGTTTCTTCTGGTCACCCAGCTAGATCGCCGGTTCAGAGAAAGAAAGCAGCAGCCATTTGAAACCAGCTTTTTGCCCCATCAATGTTCCAAACCTGCTGGTGAGACCTATACCCCTATCCCCACCATGGACATAGAGGAACCCATGCAAATTGGAACACTGAATACCATGCTCACAGTAAATGAAAAAGCCAGAAGGAGAGCCAAAGGCCTTTGCTTCTATTATGGCCACTACATCAGCTATTGCCTGATACGCCCTCCTCACCCTAATCATAGCCATGTGGGGGCTCTGTGTCACAATCCAGCAAGTCGTCCATGGCCCCTTTATTGTTCAACTCTGCATGCTCCTGGACCGAAAAGACCACCTAACCAGACCAATGGCACCATCATGGTCCCAGCTGACCCTGCTCCTGTTCCAGAGCCTCAAAAGGAGGCTACCTTCCAATCCTCAGCTTCTGTCTCCCCTAAAGTTTCCTGCTCCAACACAGAGGATCTGTCCCCAGACTGTGTAATTGCCTCCAATGGAACCGTGGTCTGCAGGCAAGATCTAAAGGTCTTTGAACAGGCTCTTAAGGCCAGATCTGCATCCATTTCTCGCCTCCTTGCCTCCACTGCCTTCTCAAAGAATAACAACCTGCAAAATGTTCCTCTCAGATTCTGATGACTATACAGACCTAGATTTCCTGTCTGAACCTGAACTGCACTAGTTGATGCTATGTCTGTCACGGCACAGCCCGAACCCTGCAGACCGCAAGTGTAGTGGATGCAGAGTGCGTGTCAGTGTAGTGAATGCAGAGTGCGTGTCAGTGTAGTGAATGCTGAGAGTGTGTCAGTGTAATGAATGCAGTGTGTCTGTTAGTGTAGTGATTGCTACTAAATTGCTACTAAAAACTTGCAGAATAATTGTAATTGGTTAACTCAAGACAAGGTGCTGCAGCAACTAAAGAAAGTTAATATAAACAAAGCTCCAGGGCCTGACGATATCCATCCACGAGTACTTAAGGAACTAAGTGCAGAAATAAGTGAACCTCTGTTTTTAATCTTTCAAGATTCTTTTCTTTCAGGAAGTGTTCAGGAGGATGGAAGAAAGGCAGATGTGGTTCCTATATTCAAAAAGGGTTCAAAATTCTTGTTTAACTTCTGTGGCTGGGGAAATATTTGAAAGGTTATTAAGGGATAATATTCAAGAATTCCTTGAGAAGAACATGGTTATCAGCAAAAATCAGCACGGTTTTATGAAACACAGGTCATGTCAAACTAACTTGATTGCGTTCTACGAAGAAGTAAGTAGAAGTATAGATCAGGGTGTTGCAGTGGATGTGATCTATTTGGATTTTGCCAAGGCATTTGATACAGTGCCATACAATAGATTAGTGTTTAAACTCAAGGAAATCGGTCTAGATGAAAATGCTTGTTCTTGGGTAGAACATTGGCTTAAAAACAGAGTACAAAGAATTGTCAATAATGGTAAATTTTCTAGCTGGACAGAGGTGGCAAGTGGTGTCCCTCAGGGGTCTGTTCTGGGACCCCTTCTATTTAACGTTTTTATAAATGATCTTGAAGACAGCATTGAAAGTCATGTTTCAGTGTTTGCATATGACACAAAACTCTGTAAAATAATACAATGTGAGCAAGATATTACTTTGCTGCAGAGGGATTTAGATGGACTGGGCACTCAAATGGCAGATGAAATTTAATGTTGAAAAAAATGCAAAGTTATGCACTTCGGCATAAAGAATACACAAGCAACGTATACCCTTAATGGAAGCGAATTAGGGATAACAACACACGAAAAGGACTTGGGAATTGTTATAGACAACAAACTATGCAACAATGTGAAATGTAAATCAGCAGTGGCCAAGGCCAGTAAGGTATTGTTATGCATGAAAAAGGGCATTCATTCTCGGGACGAGTATATCATTTTGCCTCTTTATAAATCACTGGTAAGACCACATATTGAATATGCTGTGCAATTTTGGACACCTGTTCTAAAGAAGGATATTATGGCACTACAAAAAGTGCAGAGGCGGGCTACAAAATTAATAAAAGGAATGGAACATATCAGCTATGAAGAAAGGTTAACAAATTTAAACCTATTTAGTTTAGAAAAACGTCACCTGAGAGGGGATATGATAACATTATACAAATATATTCGGGGGCCAATACAAACCATTGTGTGGAAATCTATTCACAAACCGGACTTTACATAGGACATGAGGTCATGCGTTTAGACTGGAAGAAAGAAGATTTTGTCTAAGGCAAAGGAAAGGTTTTTTTTTTTTTTTACTGTAAGAATGTGGAATTCTGTGCCTGAAGAAGTGGTTTTATCAGAGTCCATACAGATGTTCAAACAGCTACTAGATGCATATTTGCAAAAACAGAATATTCAAGGATATAATCTTTCAATGTAGGGTAATAACTGCTTGATCCAAGGATAAATCTGACTGCCATTCTGGGGTCAAGAAGGAATTTTTTTTCCTAGCTTGTTGCAAAATTGTGCTTCAAACTCTTTTCTTTTGCCTTTTTTTGGATCAACAGCAAAAAACAAATGTGAGGAAGGCTGAACTCGATGGACGCAAGTCTCTTTTCAGCTATGTAACTATGTCATATAGCTCCAGGAAAGATCACCAAAAAAATAAAATAAATAATTAAATAAAATCTTGGAAAATATAACTAAAGGAAAAACGCAACAACAAAGAGTTATACATAATCATACTGAGGCCCCACTCTGTTGTGTGACACTTTCAGTTAAAGGACCACTATAGTGCCAGGAAAACAAACTCGTTTTCCTGGCACTATACTGCCCTGAAGGTTTCCCCCACCCTCATGGCCCCCCTCACGCTGGGCTGAAGGGGAAGGAAGGGGTTAAATTCTTACCTTTCTCCAGCACCGGGCTCCCTCGGCGCTGGGGACTCTCCTCCTCCTTTGGACGTCACCGGCTGAATGCGCATGCGCGGCAAGAGCCGCGCGCGCATTCATTCAGTCCATAGGAAAGCATTCTCAATGCTTTCCTATGGATGTTGGCGTCTTCTCACTGTGAAAATCACAGTGAGAAGCGCGGAAGCGCCTCTAGCGGCTGTCAATGAGCCACTAGAGGCTGGATTAACCCATAGGTAAACATAGCAGTTTCTATGAAACTGCTATGTTTACAGCAGGCAGGGTTAATCCTAGATGGACCTGGCACCCAGACCACTTCATTGAGCTGAAGTGGTCTGGGTGCCTATAGCGGTCCTTTAATATACAAAGTTAAGAATTACCAAAATACAAGTATAAGAGGCATCTCTATTTCTCAACCATGAGTGTATCATTTTTAGGGCCTGCGTGCCTTGCACTGTATATCATTCTGTCTTTATCATGTCTTAAAACAATAAAAACAAGATTTACCCCAAAAATATATATATATTTCCATTTAACATAATATTCATATTGGCTGTTTGCTGTAGAGGTAATTTCTGTATGCACCCCTCGATGACCTCTGTTTAAATATTCTTAGTAAACATATTTATTTTTTACCATAAATATAATGTGTGAAATCCACAAAAAGGGAACCCCATGTAAAGCATAGTCACGCACTGTCCCGTATATTTCTTCACATGTTACACATACTGCTCCTCTCGGTGATCTGATTGGTTGGTGGCACATGGCGAGAGTTTCCTGGTGCCTTCCTTTGAGTCAACAGAATTGAAAATAGAGGGGTGTGTACAACACGGTCCTCACCACAAACTTCCTCTGAACTATTCACCAGCATTTGACTTTTTCACCTTTCTCCTTTTTAAGAATATGTAGCATATTGCGCACACCCATTGTGGAAAATATGATTTTTGTTGCAGTGCTTGTGATTAATAAATGCACCAACACCTTTTCCAATTTAAAAACTATGAACTAGTAAACATTCCAAGCACCATAACCACTACATCCCCTCCCCCAGTAGTCAAACCATTTGGTAACCAATGGAAGCCCAGGGAGGCTATGTATTTTGAATAATTATATCGAGATAAAAAGCTGCTTTCTCAAGATAATAAACCAGAAAAAAATTATTTAAAAAAAATGGTCGCTCTTGGATTCCTCTTTTGGAGCTAGAAGTTCTCTAAACTAAGCCCAGCAATATAGGTGGAGACATCAGTTCCATATATATACATTTATTTTATATACCTCACCATACCTCCCAAAGTACACATTAACACACAGATATACACATATAAACATACTGACATACCCAAATTCACATACACACATGCCCACACGCTGACAAACGACACCTTAACACATGTGCACAGGGCCGCCATCAGAAATTTTGGGGCACATGACAAAGCACAAGGTCTGGGCCCCCCCCCCTCCTCGCGGGCCCGCCCACACCCTACCTAGTCCGCTCACAATGATGCAGGATTGAATGTGGTGTGTATAGTGGAAGTGAATTAGAATGTGTGTAATGGATGTAGTGTTTTGTGCAGTGAATGCAGAGTGTGTGTTTGTGAAGCAGATGCAGTGTGTATAGTGAACGCAGAGTGTATTTGAGTAGTGGATGTAGTGTGTGTACAGTGATGTAGTGTGTGTTTGTGTAGTGGATGTAGTGTTTGTGTGTACTAGATGAAATGTGTTTAGTGGATGCAGTGTCTGTAGTGGATGTAGTGTGTGTATTAGACGCAGTGTCTGTGTATAGTGAATGCAGAGTGTTTCAATTTGTGGTGGATGTAGTGTGTGTACTGTGAATACAGGATGTTTGTGTAGTGGATGCTGTGTGTACAGTTAATGCAGAGTGTATGTTAGTGTAGTGAATGCAGAGTGTGTGTTAGTGTGTAGTGAATGTAGAGTGTGTCATGTAATGAATGTAGTGTGTGTGTTAGTGCAGTGAATGCAGAGTGTGTGTAAATTTGTAGTGAATGCAGAGTGTGTGTTAATGTGTAGCAGATGCAAAGTGTGTGTTAGTGTAGTGAATGCAGTGTTAATGTGTAGTGAATGCAGAGAGTGTGTTAGTGTGTAGCGGATGCAGAGTGTGTGTTAGTGTAGCGGATGCAGAGTGTGTCTTGTGTTAGTGTATGCAGTGTGTGTGTGTTGTGTTAGGGTATGCAGAGTGTGTGTTGTGTTAGTGTATGCAGTGTGTGTGTGTGTTGCAGTGTGTGCTGTGTTAGTGTATGCAGTGTGTGCTGTGTTAGTGTATGCAGTGTGTGTGTGTGTTGTGTTAGTGTATGCAGTGTGTGTTAGTGTATGCAGTGTGTGTTGTGTTAGTTTATGCAGTGTGTGTGTGTGGTGTTAGTGTATGCAGTGTGTGTTGTGTTAGTGTATGCAGTGTGTGTGTGTTGTGTTAGTGTATGCAGTGTGTGTGTGTGTTGTACTGGTGTATGCGGTGTGTGTGTGTTGTATTGGTGTATGCGGTGTGTGTGTGTGTTGTATTGGTGTATGCGGTGTGCGTGTTGTATTGGTGTATGCGGTGTGTGTGTGTGTGTTGTAGTGTATGCAGTGTGTGTGTGTGTTGTGTTAGTGTATGCGGTGTGTGTGTTGTGTTAGTGTATGCAGTGTGTGTGTGTTGTGTTAGTGTATGCAGTGTGTGTGTGTGTTGTGTTAGTGTATGCAGTGTGTGTGTAAATGTGTGATCTGGGGGGGGAGGGGGAGGAAGGGGCATTTTCACATACATTTTTTTATTGAATTAATTAAATGTTTCTCCCCCCTCCCTGTTTCTTACCTGTGTCCAGGGAGGGGGGAGATTCCATCAGTGGTGGTCCGGTGGGGGCCCCCCCGGCTCCATGTTACCGCAGAGGGGGCCCAGGCAGCACACAGCTTCTCCTCCTTTCTCTTCTCTTCTAATAACTCTCGCGAGACCCGCGGAGCGTTGCCATGGTAACCGGGTCTCGCGAGAGTTATGAGGAGAGAGGAGGAGAAGTTGTGTGCTGCCTGGGCCCCCTCTGCGGTAACAGGGAGCCGGGGGCCCGCGCCTGCACACATAGATCGCGATATTCGCTATCTATGTGTGCAGAAAGTCACGGTTGTCACCCCCTGATGGCGGCCCTGCATGCGCATGCTGATACATGCACACACTGCCATATACACATCCTGACACACAGATGCACATACTGGCATATACATACCCTGACCCAGAGCTGAGCACAAACACATGCACATATGCTGACACACAGATACACACACTGATAAACAAATGCACACATCCTGACACATTGACATATACACACCCTGACACGCAGATATACACACACACGCACACACACCTTAACACAGATACACACACCTTGACACATACACATTGACATATACACACACACATAATCTGATACGCATACACACATACATGTCATTATTTTAATATTTGCAGCCACCTTCCTGTTAGCATACCTTTTATGTGCCGGAAAATGGTTGTTTGGGGTCCTGTTGCTGGCTGCGGCTGTTGGGTGTGAGCGTGGGATCTGGAGTAGCTCTCTCTTCTTGCTCCTCTCCCCCATGATGCCTGTGCCACCTCCTCTCTCCCGCGCGGCACTCTTTGTATGAAGCTGGGAGGAAGTGATCAGCTCTCACTACCTCCCAGGCTGCCAATACTACAGTGGCCCAATCACGCTCTTAAAGGACTGATCAGGCGGCCCCTGTACTGCAGTAATACCCATCGGGTGGCCCTAAGTACAAGGGCCACCTGATGGGCCCCCAAAGCGATGCAGGCCCATGCGAAGCCGCACTGCTTCAGCTTCTAAGTGAGAAATTGGGGTGAATATCTCTGCTTAGTGGCAGAACTGGACTGCTCTCACAACTATTTCTACAGCTAAAATATAATTTTGAACAAATAAGAACAATGTATCTTATTTATACAGACTGATTTCTAGGGATGTGCATGGGCAAAAAATTTGGTTCGGCACTTCGGCAATTCCCTAAGCCTACTAGGGTTGGGGGTTAGGTTAGGGTTGGGGGTAGGGTTAGGGCTAGAGTTAGATTCCTGTCATCATTCCCTTAAGTTTCCCTCCCTCTCCTGTTTTGCCACTTTTTAGAAATCCAAAGCACTTCGGCACTTCTGAAATTCGGCACTTCGGATATTCTGAAGCATCCAAATTGCTGAAATTTGACTGAATTTAAATTCGGAACGAAACGAATTGCACATGTCTACTGATTTCTAAACACATTTATTGCAGTATAAAGACACATCACTGGGAGTATTATTTCTGTGGAGATCTGTTATACACACAGATACACCGACAATATGGAGCCCCTAGAAAAGAGGGACATTAGGATCAAAAAGAGGGATTTGGGACCAAAATTGGGACTGTCCCTCCTAAATAAGTACACTTTTGAGGTATGGCATGAGAACTACACCTCTGTCTCTAGTATATATTTTTACAAGGAGCAGGCAGTTCTGTGATGGTTATGTTAGATAAAGCCATCACTGAATATCGGCTGCAGTGACTGAATGATGACAGAGATTCCATTACCGATGTCTAAGCTGATAGCAGAAGGCCTTTCACAGAGCCTCTCCGAGAGTTAGTACTACAGCAGCTTGTTCACAATGTACAAATGCATGACTGGCAGACCAGAAAATACAACTTCGTTATGTGATGACAGAGTGGGCTGGATCCTGCAGGAGCTGCAGTGCTGACAGATGTGATTTCTATAAGGGGTTATAGGGAATATGTAAAGAACGCGCACAACTTTCAAATAAATGGACAAAGTGAGAAGGAACTATAGATTACGCCTCTGATGTCAGGAACTGTTAGGGCTGGCTGGAATATATTTGCAACACTAACTTAACGTCAGTAACCTGCATGCACTATCACTGTGGTGGGACCGGCTCCCCCTTTTGGGAGTGCCTCCACGAAGGGAATTAATTCACCTCCCGAACGGGGACCACCCCGATACCCACATTTAAAATGTTAGTTTCGAACCTTCACACCTCACAACATAAGTATCAAACTACAAACCGCAAGGGAAACAATTAATGAGCGCTCTCCAGAGCGGCCGCCATTTGTACAGACGAACGTCAGCCAGGGGGAGAGTTTGTGGATTGTTTCCCGAACAAAGACTTCCCGAGTGCCCCATTAGAACATTCACACCAATTAATCAGAACGTTCTCACTTGCAACCCAAGTGTGAAACCGCAAGGGAAACAATTAATGAGTGCTCCCCCTGGGTGGCCACCATTTTCATATATACAAACGCCACCCAGTGGGAGTATTTGTACCCCGAAAGGAGACACTTCTCTTGTCTGGGTTGCACACCAGGACCTCGCGAACAGAGACGAGCTGGTCGAGGGACCGAGGCGAGGATCCCTGAGATTGGTGTGGGCAGTTCTGGGGCACTGTCGAGTTTGGTGGGGAGGGACAAAGACACCAGCTCTTTTCCTGCAGACAGGCTTTTCTGTGCCTGGGAGACAAAGAGACGGTCCCTTTTTCCCGCACCTAGACTCCCAGGCAAGAGGCTCTTGGAAAGAAGACTCCTGGCAGTTGGTGTGGGGAACCCCAGAGATTTAGTGGCAGGCTTTGGGGACAAAGAGAACGGAGTCCCTTCTCGTGCTGGGACCTCGGGGAGGGGGAGGATTGTGGGATGTGTCTTTCTATGTGTGTGTGATCCACCCCTTGCACAGGGTATGCATAAAAGCCATGTGTGGCCAATAAAATTGTGTTGTACCTCCAGAACTAGGTCATGTCCAGTTACTGGGGGGAAATGGGTCTCGTTGCAGTTTAAGTGGTTCCTGACCGGCTGAAGGAAGGGAATCAGCGGCGGTGAGCCGTCGGGTTACCCGAAGGCAGCTACAATAACCTGTTAAAGTTATTATTGTACTTGCAGTGTCACTTTAAATTAATTTCACATGAAAAAATGCACATAAACAGATATTCAAACATATAAAGTATGTAAAAGTTATTAAACATGCCAAATTAAAATCAAATTAAAGATAACTAAATGAAAATGAACCCATGAAAATATTGGTTTGAGCTGGTGCTTGAAACCTCTCTTTCCCTTATTTATACAGGAGTATGGAACAGTCTTCCTGCAGAGTTGGTAGGAACTTCACCAGTACCAGAATAAAGACTTTAATTTAATAAGCTGCAGTGAAATTCCCCCCCTTAAAAAAAATAAATTATATATATACAGATTTTAATAATAAAGTAAACAGTGGTACATTATGTTAAGGCATATTGTTTAGGTCAATGTAGCAAGAATATAACAAAACAAACAGGGTTAAAAACAAGAACACACACAATTGGAGGTTAACCCCTTAAGGACTGAGCCAAATGTACACGTTGTGAACGAAACAAAATGTAAACAAAACCTGGCATTTGCGCTACATGTCTGTCCAACCGTAATTCACCTCTTTCATAGTAAATGCACCCACCCTTATTATATATCATTTTATTCAGGGGAAACAGGGCTTTCATTTAATATCAAATATTTAGCTATGAAACATAATTTAATATGAAAAAAATGGGAGAAAATAAGAAATTTTTTTGATTTTTTTAGTTCTACATGACATTTTAACTGTCAATGTCATAATACTGTTTGCTTTTACTGCAATAAAATACACATATTTGTATTCAGCAAAGTCTCACGTGTAAAACAGTACCCCCTATGTACAGGTTTTATGGCGTTTTGGGAAGTTACAGGGTCAAATATAGCACGTTACATTTGAAATTGAAATTCGCCAGATTGGTTACGTTGCCTTTGAGACTGTATAGTAGCCCAGGAATTAAATTTACACCCATAATGGCATACCATTTGCAATAGTAGACAACCCAAGGTATTGCAAATGGGGTATGTCCAGTCTTTTTTAGTAGCCATTTGGTCACAAACACTGGCCAAAGTTAGCGTTAGTATTTGTTTGTGTGAAAAATGCAAAAAACGCCAATTTTGGCCAGTGTTTGTGACTAAGTGGCTACTAAAAAAGACTGGACATACCCCATTTGCAATACCTTGGGTTGTCTACTATTGCAAATGGTATGCCATCATAAGGGTAATTTTCATTCTTGGGCTACCATAGGGTCTCAAAGGCAACCTAACCAATCTGGCGAATTTTTAATGTGAAAAAAAATGAAACACAAGCCTTATGTTTGATGCTGTAACTTTTGAAAACACCATAAAACCTGTACATGAGGGGTACTGTTGTACTCGGGAGACTTCGCTGAACACAAATATTTGTGTTTCAAAACAGTAAAAAGTATCACACCAATAATATCGTCCGTGTAAATGCTATTTGTGCGTGAAAAATGCAAAAAAAGTCACTTTGTAATACTTTGTAGTCATCGTTGTAATACATTTTACTGTATTGAAACACTAATATTTGTGTTAAGTGAAGTCTCCCGAGTAGAACAGTACCCCCCATGTACAGGTTTTATGGTGTCTTATAAAGTTATAGGGTTTAATATAGTGCAAGCAAATTAAATTCCCTTTACTTTCGGCATGGATTGTCAGGCAGGTCCCGCTAATTGTAATTAATTAAGATACCTAATTATGTAAAAATATTACATAAATATATATATGTAGAATTAATATATGTATATATATATGTATGTGTATATATATATATATATATGTTTATATATATATATATTTAAAATATTTTTATATATAGGTATATATATAGTGAAATATACGTATATATTTATGTATATAGATATATATTATTTTGTTCTACGTGTATTTTGATATAAATATATATATATATTAATATCACAATACAGTTAGAACGACATAACACACATCTATATATTTTTATTTTATTTTTTAACGTATTTACATTTTTTTTTATATTACATATAAATATATATATAACAATAATTTTATATATATATTTAATCAGTATCAGTCTACATGTAATTTGATATTAATATATATATATAATTATATATATATTAATAGTAAAATACACCTAGACAGTGTATGTGTGTGTATGTTTATGTGTATATATATACTTAGATCATATATATAATGTCCTCGCAAGGACCTCACTCTCACATGGCCGGGGGGCTGCAGGAGGCAGGATCTGCCGCGGGGGACTCCCAGGGAGTCCCCCCCAACCGCGATCACCAGCGTGGTATCGTCGGCGACCGGGTAAGTAAAAAAAAAATGGAGGGCTTAGTATTACGCCTTGCAGCGTTTAGAGACCCTTAGAATAGGGCGTAATAGTACGCCCTCCGGTGTTAAGGGGTTAAAGTCCGTCATTGTTTTGATTGTATTTATGAAAGTGATCTGAAATGAGACAGTTTTCTTTGTAGTAAATTCTGCAGTTTTAAAAGAAATTTCCATTCAAAGCTGCCAAATTGATAGTGACAGAAAGATTCTGCCACTTTGAAAATGGTGGAAATATCCTTAAATCCCGTGGGTCAGCAATCAATTGGCACATAATCAAAAATTATTGTTAGGGTGCAACAGAATAAGACAAAAGGTATGCATGATTAAGGCTCTCAGGAGCCAAAACGTCGCACTTATTTTGGTGAGGTGGTGAACCCACAAATAAATTCACCTTCCACATCCTGGAGTGCTGCCTGTGTTTTTCTTCTTTGATAAGACAAAAAGTTGTCAGTGTGCACGTTGATACATCTTTCCCCAATGTAACACTTCATTATCATGATGGAGGACGCAATACAATTCTTAAAGTTAATATATCAATAAGTGGTCCATTTATAAACCTGGGAGACTGGGTAGGGATGTGAAAGCAAATGGGGAAACTCTACTTTTAAGAATAAAAACAAACAAACATGTTTTATATTTTATATTAGCCCACACTCATTGAGCTATAGGTAATAAGTAAGCATTTTATTGTAACAATGTAAATTGTTAGGTTTCTGCGTCTCCTAAGTGTCCAGGCCCTTTATCAGCTGTTTGGTGCTCCCAGTGTGGGCGATAACAATGTACGGCCTCTTATCTGTGGCTCTTTTTTAAAACCTGACTAGCAAGCAATCTGAGTGAGCAGTTTATTGCGAAGACAGATGCAATATGCAGTGTAAGCCAGTGTCACGGACTGATAAACACCAGTAGCTGGAAATTGACGGACTAACCTAAGAAATTAGACTTTATTTACTAGTGCACTTATCTTCACACTGTGCTACTTGTTAAATTAACAGTGCACTCAACGCACCATCAAGCTTATAGTAATTGTTATGTTGTCTTTCGGCAATAATGAGAGATCTTTTCTTCTCCCAAACAGAACTGTTGACCAATGCAGAATAAAATGTCTGCATAACTCTGTCCAAGCTCGTAACGCACTAATAGTTTGATAGAACTGGGCTTACCTATCCCTGGGCTCTAAGCCCACTATTCACGTATAATGTTGAACGGCTAACGCAGAAGTGCAAGGTCAAGTATACAGCACTGAAGGGTGTTTAAGTACATTTTCGTGGCAGGCAGATATGCAAAGTAGATGGGGAAAAAAAGAAAATAAAAAAACCTTGAAAAAAAACATAATTCATAGGACTTTAATATTTTTTAATACGATTTTCAACTGGTTTAATATTTTAAGATAAACTTTTAAAATGATTCAATATTTAAAAAAAAAAATTTCAATAGATTTTGATATACAGATATATTTTTTTATACGATATATATTTTTTTCTATTTTAATATAAAAAAAAAAAATTGAAAATGATAATTTTAAAAAGTTTATCCAAAAAATGTCTTATAATTTGAAAAGCTTATTCAACAATATTAAGATGAAGCCTTAGTCAGCTATCAGATGGTGCAACAAGTTAATGTAACAGTTTTGATTTACAGAGGTATTTATTTACGGCAGTACACAGCAGTGAAATGCTTACTGGGATTACAGTCAAAACAGTGTTAAACATTAAGCAACCTTAGACAGCTGTCTCGGGTCCAAGGATTAGACAGGGGCCCTGGTACCATGAAATTGGCCCTTTTAACCATTAGGTAAAGAATAAAAGTGGGACCCCAAACCAACAACCTCCCTGCCGGTGGAATATTCCTTCTTTGATTACATTTCCAAGAACGACTGCTAAAACACATTTATCACCAAACTGATGAGGAGGGGCTCCCGTCTTTATTTTCTGCCATTTAATGTCATCACAGGATTCCATAACAAGGCACCTACAAAGAGGTAATGGTGCAGGACATACCTAACAATCCCTAACCTTTAGTGTTTAGCGATGCTCAATGCCACCTGTTCCTCATCATGGAATCCTGGGAATTCACACTTCCATACCTGTCTATCTGAGAGGCGGGGGTTGGGGCAGCACCATTTCAAAGGACGATGGGTAAAACAGATGCATACATGCCTATATGACAGTCTGCTCGAGGAGAGTGGCCAATCAGAGCTGTGAATATGCTGAGCGATACTGTAACACTTGAGTATGGGCTGAAATGCCCCGAGTTTCATCCAAGAGTGCGAATAAACGTGCTCTCGATGCACTTTACCCCAGTCCTCTCACTATGTCACGTGATCGGGAGGGCTGTGTCCATATCTTGTGTCACCCGACATGCGTGTTTGCAGTTTGGTGAATTCATCGCATAACAACAAATAGGACCGATGAAAAGTGTGCTCCTTTGGCAAGTTTTACAGGCGGAAACATTTTAAGGCCATTGTACGTAATTAAAACCTAATTTTGTCTTCTTGAATATATTTTTATTTAGATTTGATCTACTGTATAACGTCAACAAAGTGACCACTGACACTCCCTTTATGTTGTATAACCTTTTATTACATTGATTACCGTAGAAGCATTTCAATAATATACTGTATATTTGTTCATGTTAAAGTGCCCTTCTTTTAATAAATATGTATGTGCATATCCCTATACATTGTCTATATGAATACTAGCCAAAAAATAAGTATAAAATACATTTGTATAAAACAACAAATACTCCCTCCCCAAGCAAAAGCTGACACACATTTTCTGGAAGGGTGGAGAGAGAGAAGGGGCAGGTTTTCATTTCTAGCCATTCAGCAATTGGTTTTCGAGAACTCAAAAATTCTTAAATTCCTCTAAAGCTATACTGTGTTTTCTGGCCAGATAATACTGACCTCAAGACAATGATGTGGTTTACAAGAGGAAACGTAGTAAATGGCATTACAGGCTGTAAGCATAACTAGCGGACTCGACTTTATTACTTTTGTTTTTTGATTTGGAAATCAATTTGCTCTAGAACAATAGATTGCAGATACTTGTGTATATATATACAGAGATACGGTATGTACCCAGAGCTGTGTACAGTTACTGCCACAATGGCTCTAGCATCCTGCGACTATCAAGGATACACACAGTATGACTTCCAACAGGTAAGTGATCGATTCCTTTATGGTTGGGGGTGATAAAGTTTATAGGGACACACTGCATACTATGCCTTCCCATAACATATTTTATTTGTAATTCTGAATAGCCTTAAGCAAGCCTAGATTTGCTTTATGGTGCTACCATTTTTACTTCCACTGGTAAGGCTATTCCATGTATCTACTACTCTATGTAAGAGAAGAATTCAGAAGCAGTTTTATGCCTCAACAATCTGCTAAAAAGAGGGCACAGGGGCAAGTGCTGGATGTGTGAGATGCACTATACCAGGGGTAGGCAACCTTTGGTATTCCATATGTTGTGGACTACATCTCCCATAATTCTCTTACAGTAATTATGTAGTTTAAAACATCTAGAGTGCCGAAGGTTGCCTACACATGCACTATACCATAAGAGGCTGTAGAGATACTGTGTTTTAAAAGCTGGAAGATGGAGAATTCAGGTTCAATTCAGATATAGGTCAGATATTTTGACCATGACAAACACATTTCTCTGGTCCAGTTTCTACAATTCCCAGTTTAGTGAATGAACACCCTGTGCGTATGCTGATTTGTATGGTGTTAAAGGGCATTGTGATCAGGTTTTGTTCTTTATTTTTACAGCAGTATGGACATCATGGGGTATCACAAACAGACCCTGTTGAGACAGCAGTTTTGGAAGACGTACATTGTCCACCCATGGCCAACTGTGGACATCATGTACAAGATGAAGACTTTAACTGGGAAATTGATTTCCTCAACTCAAACTTCCCTGAATTTCTGGCGAGTACCAGTGCAACGATGCCAGTGCCTGTCACTGCATATCAGGAACAGCCCACCATAACCACACGTCCTTCTGAGAGATTTAATTACTTCCATTACCACTATAGTGAAGATCTACCCATAGCATATCCATTTGGAAAATATTCAAGCCAAATGGGCAGTAATAATCTGGCTGAACACTCTGTGATAATGAGTGACGAAACCATATCTCCAAATCACGAGCAAGCAAGCTGTGGTGCAGACGATACAAATAATCAGATCCAAGTTTTGAGTTGGCCTTACAATAAATTTAGTTTTCCAGGCATGGCCAGTCAAGCCAATTTTACTGCAAACCTTGAGCCAGTCTTACAAAGGACAATGGCCCCACATGTGTCCAATCAGACACCAAAAGCTCTCTCATCACACACAAAAATATGTTCAAAACGCTCTGACCTCCTGAAGGGAAAAATCTCTGCGGTAAAACGTCGGTCAACTAAAGGACCTACTATTTATACCTGTGAATATGTGAATTGTAGCCGGGTTTACACAAAGAGTTCACACTTTAAAGCACATCTACGCTCACACACAGGTAAGTGACAAATGTTATTTTTAAATAGTGTTATATTGCAGAAAACCTGAGTGCATTATAAAATCTGTAATATCTTATTACGGTAACCTGGCTCCTGAGCGCCTTATTACCCTGTAACATCTTATTACACTAGCCCGGCTCCCGAGTGCCTTATTACCCTATAACATCTTTTATCAGTAACCCGGCTCCTGAGTGTCTTATTACCCCGTAACATCTTACTACAGTAACCCGGCTCCTGAGCGCCTTATTACCCCGTAACATCTTATTACAGTAACTAGGCTCCTGAGTGCCTTATTACCCTGTAACATCTTATTACAGTAACCCAGCTCCTGAGTGCCTTATTACCCTATAACATCTTTTATCAGTAACCCGGCTCCTGAGTGCCTTATTACCCCGTAACATCTTACTACAGTAACCCGGCTCCTGAGCGCCTTATTACCCCGTAACATCTTATTACAGTAACCCAGCTCCTGAGTGCCTTATTACCCTATAACATCTTATTACAGTAACCCGGCTCCTGAGTGCCTTATTACCCTGTAACATCTTATTACAGTAACCCGGCTCCTGAGCGCCTTATTACCCTGTAACATCTTATTACAGTAACCCGGCTCCTGAGTGCCTTATTACCCTGTAACATCTTATTACAGTAACCCGGCTCCTGAGTGCCTTATTACCCTGTAACATCTTATTACAGTAACCCGGCTCCTGAGTGCCTTATTACCCTGTAACATCTTATTACAGCAACCCTGCTCCCGAGTGCCTTATTACCCTGTAAAATCTTATTACGGTAACCCGGCGCCTTATTACCCTGTAACATCTTATTAGGGTAACCCGGCTCCTGAGCGCCTTATTACCCTGTAACATCTTATTACAGTAACTCGGCTCCTAAGTGCCTTATTATCATGTTAAAAATGCATCTATTCCAGGTGAGAAGCCATATGTATGTGACTGGCAAGGCTGTGAATGGAAATTTTCACGTTCTGATGAACTCACTCGCCATTTCAGAAAACACACCGGTCAACGTCCTTTCCAATGCCACAACTGTCAAAGAACCTTTGCCCGATCTGACCACCTGGCTCTGCATTTAAAACGTCATCAAAGTACGTCAATGAGTTTGGGAAAAAGTTGGGCAGTTGATAGTTATACAATGCTTTATGCTTCATGGTTTCTTCAAATTTGTTTTGCAGATCCTTGATAATCCAGTTTCCAAATAATAAAGTGAACTGTTTTCAAGAAATGGGTTCAAAACTGTAGTATACAGTGGATTTGAAGCCATGATGTTGTCTTACCACAACGAGACTGCAGATTTTAGAAGCCGTATGGTTCTGTATACGCATTCAGTGTGGAAAAGCTAAACAAAAAAAGTTGAAACTATTTCTGCTCATAAGGTTGGGTTTCTGGCCACTCCGCTCCTCCAGTTTTGTGACATGTTTTAAGGAGCTAATATGTTGTATATATATAGTCTATATGGGTATCTGGTACTGGTCAGGCTCTTATTACCGCAGGAAAACACAGTGAATTTAGTTTACTGTAGAGACGCACTTTCTGGGTTTGACATTCCTAATGGAAGGAAATGTAGGTTAGGTATCTTTGACCTGTGAAGCATTGGGCTAAGGAATAGGTGGGAAGGATTACTGTTTTATATTCTTTTTTCCTCTCTCTTTATTTCTTTCTCCTTACCTTTCAGACAGAAGTTCAGCTCAGAGCAAATCCTGGTAGCGTAGTTAAATAATATTAATGGATTTAGTCAAGCTATGGATGCTGTACACCAAGTCATGTGGATAGTCTGTGTCACCCTGTTAGATGATCTGGAACGGCGAAAAAGGGTCGATCACAAACTCTTACAGAACTAGAATCCACTGAACTTTTGCAGCTACTTTGTATTTTGCATGATCTTTTCTGGGTTTTTAGTTCTGAGTTTTTAAAATGTTTGCCATATTTCTTAGAATTAGCTTTTTGTAAATCCAATAAGTGGCTTATAATAAAATAAAAGGCAATTTTTTTTTTTTTTGGCTCAGCTATTTTGTTTTAAAACTTTGCTTTTGTCTTGGTTTGTTATTCTATTGCCACTTCAACGCAATGCACTATTTAGGAAATAAACCCGAATGTGTCTAATATATTGGTCTAAATTGAGCTATGCTGCTGTGTGGCCACTTTACTTGTAAAAAAATAAATCAATCTGTGATTATACATTGTTTGTAATGCAATCCAACACAAATGAATACTTTATTATACCCACAAAATTTTTATCTGTATTTTAGTGTTCAAAACTAAGTAAGTTAGATTTTTTGTTTAACCCCTTCAGGACCAAGGACGGTTCAGGACCGTCATCGGCATTTTTCCATTGCTGACTGGTGACGGTCCTGAACCGTCCTAACGGTACAATGTACTTACCCGATCGCTGACGTTCCCCCGGCGGCGATCAGTGTTGCTCCCGTTGTGGGGAGACTGCCTGCAGCCCAGACAGTCTCCCCATGGCGGATTAGGACCCCTGTGGCCATGTCATCGCTCATCAGAGCCATCACATGGTCACAATAGGTGTCCAAGTGTCTGCCTGCAGGGGGACTGCTATTGCTGACGGGCAGTCTCCCTGCATGTGTAAAATCATTTAAAAAAAATAACTGTTAATGTTAATAAAAAAATAAATAATTATATGTGTATAT
Source organism: Pelobates cultripes (assembly GCA_933207985.1). Taxonomy (NCBI): domain Eukaryota; kingdom Metazoa; phylum Chordata; class Amphibia; order Anura; family Pelobatidae; genus Pelobates; species Pelobates cultripes. The sequence continues at coordinate 34,660,389 of OW240914.1, forward strand.
AAATATGATATATAGACATATATTACATATATATATTTCTATATATCAAATATATAATGTCATACTAAGTGTATTTTTATATTAATATGTACATATATTAATATAAAAATACAGTTATTAAATTACAAATGTATATTTATATATATATAATATATAACTATATATATTGTATATAAATATTATTATAAAATACCAATAATAAGTAATTTAAATTAAATAAAAACATGTAAAAATAATAAAAGTTAATACTAACTGTATTTTGATAGTAATATATATATTTATATCAAAATACACTTAGAATGAAATTGTATATATATCTATGTATATTTAAATAAAAATAATACGAAATATACATATCTCCATATACAAAATTACATAAATATACACGTAGACTTCAAATATAAAAATATGCATATATATTTAAATTCTACGTGTGTTTATGTAATATTTTTAAATAATTAAGTAATTTTATTGATTGCAATTTGAGGGACCTGCCTGCTAACCCAGGCCGAAATTCCAGAGAATTTAATTTGCTAGCACTATATTTTACCCTGTAACTTTCTATGACACCCTAAAACCTGTACATGGGGGGTACTGTTTTACTCAAGAGAACACAAATATTAGTAATTCAAAACAGTAAAAGATATCACAGCGATGATATTGTCAGTGAAAGTGACTTTTTTTTTTGCATTTTTCACACACAAACAGCACTTTTACTGATGATATAATTGTTGTGATACGTTTTCCTGTTTTGAAACAGTAATATTTGTGTTCAGCAAAGTCTCCAGAGTATAGTCTCCCATGTACAGGTTTTATAGCGTTTTTGAAAGTTACAGGGTCAAATAATTTTACATTGAAAAGCCAGGTTGGTTACGTTGCCTTTGAGAGCGTATGGTAGCCCAGGAATGAGAATTACCCCCATGATGGCATACCATTTGCAAAAGAAGACAACCCAAAGTATTGCAAATGGGGTATGTCTAGTCTTTTTTAGTAGCCACTTAGTCACAAACACTGGCCAAAATTAGCGGTTTTTACTTTTTCACACACAAATATGAATGTTAACTTTGGCCAGTGTTTTCTACTAAGTGGCTAAAAAAAGACTGGACATACCCCATATTGAATAACCTGGGTTGTCTACTTTAAAAAAAAATATGTACATGTGGGGTGTTATTCAGAGATTTATGACAGATAATAGTGTTACAATGTCACTATTGATAAATTAAAAAAATGTATGTTTTGAAACTGCAATATCCTACTCAGGACACAATTTTGAATCTATTTAGCAGTTTTTTTCATTCGCTTTTGTAGATAAGTAAAAGAGTTTTCAAGTAAAAGTAAAAAAAATATGTGTTTTTTTTAATTTTTCATCATATTTTTTTTTAAGTTAAATTACATGAGATTATATAAATAATGGTATGTAAAGAAAGCCACTTTTGTCCTGAAAAAACAATATATAATTTGTAAGGGAACAGTAAATGAGAGAGAGCGGAAAATTACAGCTAAACACAAACACCACAAAAGTGTAACAAGAGGCCTGGTCGCAAATGTACAACATCGCAAAAACAGTCCAGTCCTTAAGGGGTTAAAGTTTTATTGTAAGCAGTAATAAAACTAACATTATAATGTACCAGACATTAAATTCCAGTATATAAACACAGAGCAATAAACATTCAAATTCTCACAATATAATGACTCAGAGGTAATGGACCAATTGATAAAGAAAGGATAGGTAAACAAGGACATTATTTGTCTTTGTGTATTTATAAAATGTTGAAAATTTAAAATGTTTCCTGCTTTCCCAAATTTCATAAATCTCAATGTTCCCAAATTCAGCAAAACAGTCCCAAATTTGGGTACCTGTAGCACTGTACTGAACCGGATCTCTGCTGACCCCTTCTGGAGACACCTGACAAGCTTGCAATGTGTTAACAGATTTCATGGCATTTGGCCATACATTGCGACAGTGCTCTGCCACATTGACAGGATTTTATTTACTAAAATTGAGAGCTGTCAGGAATTCAAAATTAATTTCAAATATAAAGCCAAAATAGACTAATTAAAAAAAAATCTCAATGTCAAATACCCTTGCAGTTCTGTGAATTCCTGACAATTCTCCAACATATTCCACAGCACTGTATAATTTTGGTATGAGTTGGAAAGCCGACTAAGAGTAAGCCCAATTTTTAAGGCATCAATTTATTATTTTTGGATAAGCTTTTTAATGATTTCAAATTTAGAAAAGTGTTTTAATACTGTAATATTTAAAAAATGTTGTTATAAATGGTATATTTTTTTGATATTTTAATATTTTGCAAAAAAAAAAAAAAAAATAATAAAATAAAAAGTTTTCCCCCCAAAAATGAAATCATTAGAAAAGGTCATCTAAAAAAATAAATCAAAGACCAAGGCTCTATAACAGCGAATATTTGCAGCAATGTTCCGACTTCTGTGTGAAGAATTCCAAGAAGAATGGTGACTGGTATTAGAGAAAACAGGGGACACACCCCATATTAAAAGAGCACTATATCGTTAAGCATTCAAATGTGTATTCCTAACGCTACAGTACCCAGTCTAGATCCCTGGCCCCTTCTTGTAGGGAGAAAAAAATAAATAAAAGTTTCACTTACCTCCATGGCTGACATCATCAAGATTCCATAGGAAAGCATTGGGATAATTGCTGCACTGCACTAATCAAATGGTCTCTCTGCTATTTCAGCTAAAGCGCCAATAGAGGCATTTAAAATTGCAATGAAAACTTGGAAGTCCTGCAGAACACCAATGTTTTCACTTCACTAAGATAAGGAGGCCTGGGTGCTACAATTTTAAATTATATTTTCAAGAAGTAGGTACCCACATATTTATATCCATATAAAATATTTAAATAAATAAATGTATCTATTAAAATGCGTGTACACAAATTAATAGGTAATAACACTCAAAGGAAAATTGACATTACATGTTAATACAATAGAAAATATAGAAAAATGATAGCAATTGTGTTTAATTTTGAAATAAATACATACATATAGGGACATCGTTCATTTTTTAGTTGCATCTCTTGGCTTACACTTCTTCTATGGAAGCAGTCAGCATTGATTTCAGACCTCTTTGGTTGGAAGCACTATCTATCTGATCAAACTCCATGCATGTGTCCCGCGCCTCATGCATTTGAAATTCATGCTATGAGCAAGATTTTAGCCATTCAAATTGTGGATGGTCTTCAGTTGCATAAATTATTCGTAAGATGGTCTTTGACAGCAATTTGAAGAAAGGTTACTGCATCACTTGACCATAAGTATTTTGCCTGCCCTGGACCCAAACTTGGCTGTAACTTTACACAGGCTTTACTAGTCATTGCAGGCCCAAAGTAACTAAATGGGATATAATATAATATTTTGCAAGTGATGAAATATACTTTGACCGCTGTCACATCAGTAGTGCAGTGTGTGTTTTGCCACTCCTAATGCAGGCTTACTGATGTACAATACAATCAAGAAAAAAAATTACTGACACAAGTATTTCCAGTGTGGGAACGTATTCATTTTTTCAAATTTAATTTAAATGTGAATCTCAGAATGCTTGTCTTAATGTTATACACAAGACATATGGATGCTAGCATTAGTCTATCAGGTGCCAGTTCAAGTATAGGTCCCATGTGAATAAACCGGCAGAAAAACAGCTCTTGGCTGATCTATTGCAGGTGATCCCATAGAGACTGGCAGTCAATAAAGTGCAGAGAGGGGAGGGTGCAGACTTGCTGCTAGGCGTTTGCTGTTTACATCCCAAACTGGCATGTGACATCTCCACAGGGAATGTGAGGATAGGGGAGCTATAGAACATAAAATCTGTAAGTAAAGTGAGAGGTTTATCTTTGCCACTGCACGCTCATTTAAATAAATTTGAGTTGAATATTAACAATCCTTTAGTACAGTAGGATTCTCAAAATAAAATCTTTAGGTAGCTTCAAAGTCCTCAAGCTCAGCTCAAAACTAATTGGGGTTTAAAATAGTGGGGTCTCCGGCTCGCACACTGAAAAGGTCAATGTCCTTGATATTTTCACTGAGGAACCATCACTTTCGGAGCAACAAATTGAAAAGGGTTTTCTGAGTCGTCAGTGAGTAGGAAAAGGACTCTCACCTGGACAGAGACCAGGATGCACTAGTTGCCCGTGCCGCCACTTACCCTATTGCGACTGCAGAATTTACAAATCTCTATTAGCAATACTAATAATGTTCTTTGATAGGCTGAGGCACTGAATTCATTGACCTCAGAGGAATTACTACAATTAAAACGTGCTACCTTCAAGTTATACCCAAAATTCGAAAGTAGGAATAATAACCGACTGAGCTATCAGTGCTGCTGTCAATAATGTTAGTTCTCTTGCCCTTTAATAGTTATGACAAGGCTGCTTTGCTGACTATGAATTGAAGATGTTTCTTGGAAGCCTGATTACCCTCCAGGCTTCAGAGCTGCATTAATTGCCTCCTGTGGGGCGCACATCTTAGGACTTCAAGGCAATAATAAACTTGTCTTACAGTCAAGGCATTGTACAATGAACTATACTTAAATTAGAAGATCGTAACTTAAAAAACAGAGAAACTGTGATAATATTACACTTTGCAGTTTGTTTCAGTCCAAATAAAATTTCTGCCAATTCACTAGAATCGATGGAGATCGAGAACAAATTGATTTGTTCTCTATCCATTTGTATTGATAAGGTTTGCAAATGATGCAGTTATCTACTGAACAACTGAAGTAGAAAAATTAAGAAAAAGGCTTTTCTTAATTTTAATCTCCCAGCTGCTTAGTAGATAGCTTCCTAAATTGGTATCCTTAAATATGGCAATCCCATGTAATTAAATTAGGGATGCAGAAAGATAATAATCAAATATTAATCTGAATTGAAATTGACATTCCGAAATTAGAAAATTAACAAATCTAAACAAATTTTTTCCCTCTGTGCACATATCTAGATAAGTTTAACCCATTAAGGACACATGACATGTGTGACATGTCATGATTCCCTTTTATTCCAGAGGTTTGGTCCTTAAGGGGTTAAAATGTTCGAGAAGATCTGGCAACGGTTAGGTATTACTTTTAGAAACACATTTGCTAAGTTTTAAGCAAAGTGTTTATTTTTAACTTGTACTTTGTTCCCAAGAAGAAGATATTTCTATGCCAACCCTGAATAGTGCAATCTGTCTGTAAGGACTGGGATCATATTATACCACACCACCACTAAGTAATGGAGTCACCCGAACTGGATAATGCCATGATTACAACTGCAGGGTGACATATAACCGCTTATTGACCATCAATGGGTTGGAATTAGCTGACAACTGCCATGACCTAAAACAGCTCAATAGTAAACCCATGACAGTCATCATTTTTTTGTCAATGTTTGTTTTATTCAGTAAAAGAAAATATACATATGTAATAACATTAAGGTAAAACTTTATCATCAAGTCATATGCAGAAAAGCAACTGAATATATAGCCCTTTTAACACAGAAATATATAAACAGTGCAAAAGGCACCCAATGGTAAATGAACAGGTAGTTTGTAAGGCCAAATGAAAATCCTAGATTTAGCACCAGGAACCTGTCAGGTGTTAACAACAGTGGCCTCAGAAAATTACTAAACATATGGGACACTAGACACAGAGATGAACTAATGTTCCAGGGTAATTCTGGCCACTATAAATGCTCAGTAACCATTCAGAAATAGAGGCTAGTAGAGTTATTCTGTAAGTATTTTACCAGCTCTGCTGCTTTATATGTTTGAAAAATGTATATCCTAACAGATAGTAAATAATGAATTATTGCAGTTTCTGCTGCTTTATGTGATTAAAGAATTGTGAAATAGCAAGCTTTCAGGAGTTGAATCTTTTATCAAGTCTAATGCACAATACGTGAAGAACAAAAGATCTCCAAAAATGTTTTTTTTTTTTCAAAAATTCTGTAAATTCAATATAAAATGTATGGCATTCTACTGCAACAATCCTTTGTTTTGCATCTGTATCACTGAACTAGTACAGATCCTGAAAACAAATGTAATCTGTATGAATGAACAAATGAATCTAACTATGCAGTGGTCAGTCATAGGGAAATATTAAAGAGGCTTTCTAAGCTGATCACTACTGGGCACTGCAATGGTTTTAGTACCAGGAGTCTCCAGACCCTAATCCAGGGTGAGTAGCTCAACTGATTTTTAACGGTTTACCAAGGGTCCACCAGTCACCTGCAGTCCTGTCCCCTCTTTAGATATAGCTAAAACTTTAGTTCCCGTTGCACTGTAGATATATTAATTACAATACTATCTGGAGAAAATGAATTGGATAAGTGTGACAGCTGATGCTCTCATGTAATGAATTCAGACTGAAAAGGGATGGAAATTATGTCACTAATGTGGTGAAGAAATGAAATCTGAAGATGAGATTTGACCACAGGCGACCGTGGGTAAGTGTAAAATATTTGAAAATAGTTTGACAACAAGATGTTGGGCAGCACTAGGGAACTCCTGGCTTCATAACCACTGCAGCACACTGTAGAATGTACGGTGCTTAGAGTGCCCTGTTAACCATTTCCCTTCCAGAGCAATGCACTATATTATAGTTTAGTCAAACATAAGAATTAAATATAAAAGAAAAAACATGAGCATTAAAAATAGAAAAATCACAACAGATTACAACTTGTAAAGAATACCTAACTCGGTCCTCAATTTAATCAGTTTGAATCAGCATCAGAAATTATTGCAATTAGTTATAAAAAAAATATCTTATTATTTATCTACAGGAGTCCCCAAAACATCTATGGGAATTTCTGTAAGAAATCATTTGAATTATTTTTTCTAACAGATTAAAATGATTTATGATGTTGATTCAAGCAATTTAAATGTCTGCCTCTATGTCTATATTTACAATTTTTTATTGGTGTACAGTCCTCCTAGTACTAAAAAAAAAGCTCTGTATAATGATGCTGAGTACATTTACAATGAAGGATGAAGCTGCTTTGAGGTGATGATAGGTGATACATTTTTAGAATATCCATGAAAATGGTGGTATGTTTGACCAGATCAATGTTGTATATGAGATTTAGCGCAAACCACAGATAAGAGGGATGTTTACTGATGAGTGCCTGCTAACTGTATCTGATAAAGGTTAACAGCACAGAGGATTGTATGCATACTCTTTACCATTATACATTTTGCACATTCGCGATAATTGGAGGGAGGCCGGTCCACACTGAAGTCATACTATTTGTTGCCAATCATAGAGTAGAGAGCCATGGAGACTATCATGGCTGCAATCTGTATTGGGGAAAAAAAGACACACATGGTACAATAATAACGAAACAAAACTCCAGTTAAATAAGACAAAATGATTGTCGATAATATTGTCTTTAATTTATCTCCCTAGTATATCACATGGGGACCAGAGTCCAGTTCAAAATCCTAGTCATAGCAAGGTTTTACGGCCATTTGCAGAAACTTGATGCCAGACTAATCACTGCTCTACCATCATCCTACAATCACTGAGCTTTACAGACACTTCAAGCACCTAAACAACTTGTTATAATTAATTATAAACTGCCAACACATTCAGCAGCGCTGTAAAAAGTTGGACTAACAAACGTGGTTGGAGCAAGACAAGGTGAACGTACAAGAACAGAAGTCGCTGAGGGCCCTGCCCTGTTTTGTGCAAAGACTCTGTCCCTTTTTTCCCCCAACAATGTTAAACATTACCATGTTGGTTTTATCCAAGTGAGGTATAATGTTAAGTAAAATGTATATATTAGATTTCCTTTATTGGTGAAGCTGAAGCATATTTAATGAGCATTTGTGAACGAAGCATTTACCCACATAAGTAACATTGCCACGCTATCAATGCAAACAAATACAGGTGCATGGTCAGTCATTCAGATGGGGGGGAATGGTAGCAGAACAACAGAGCTCTTAATAAACCCTGTGGCAGCAATCAGGACACTCAAAGAACAAGGTTGTTAAATCAGGATATACAGTTTATGAAGCATTGAAATGTTTTACTGGTTATGTTTATTGCTCACCTCTAGAGCACAGATTCCCAAAGCAACACCTCCAACAACTTTGCCATTCTTATTAAGGAAAAGCTCAAATGTTTCAAAGCAACCCTAATGGGAAAGACAGAAAACATAAACAGGCTTATTTACGAAAATTAGAATTGCTGTGAAATCAAAGTGATTTTTAAAATTCAGGATGAAATAGCCGATTTAGAGAAATACTCCAAGTCAATTGTTTTCAGTTTGGCTGTTTTGGCCTTAAATTTAAAATTCACTTGAAATTCCGAGCACTTATTTTTCAATTTTTAGTTGTTATTGAATTTTTTTGCATAGACAAAGGGTAAACAATAGGGTACAGAAGGAAAAAGAGGGGGGGTGAATGACTGATTACAATTCGTTCAACACAATTCCGCATTTAGTCAACTTAGTCGCCTTATACAATGGGTAGATTACACATTTTGTGCTACATATCGAAGTAGGAACATCGGGATGGTTATGTTCATGGTATTGACGGTAATGTCAGCTGTTTTCCCTTCTGCAACTGGGACTCAGTTAAGGTGATTATATGTGGCTTGTGTGTCGCACTCAGGAATTGCATGTTCGTAGTTGAGTTGGAGGGGGTAGCGTGGGGGGGGGGGGAGGACACATCGGGAGAAGAAGAACTGGAGAACTGGTATACCTAATTTACAACATCGGGTGTGCATTGTGTTGTAGGGAGTTGCAGAATGGGCGCATAATAGTAACTTATCCGTCCTATCATCTATGATGTAATGGATCTCGAGTGTGACAATTGAGTAGTGAAGCTCACTGCATTGTAGTGTATTGTGTTGTGACTTGTGCTGCCCGTCTTCTAGAGTATTTGTTTGAGATTTTTCACTGTGTTATGGTGTGTATGCCAACTTGCCCATCTTTTAGTATATGTCTCTGCTTGGCCGTCTAATCTGTATGCCATACCTTCATAATTTAGACATTATCGATTCTATTCCACACTTCCTGGGGGGAGGGTGTGTGTGGTTTTCCAGTGGCTGGCTATACTAGTCTTTGTTGCTGTTAGCAGGTGTATAATGACGTGTCTGTTGTTGTCTAGCAGCAGTTCTGGTGTGAACGGTATTTTGCGTATTGTTAAAATTTCAATAGCTTTTTCTATCGTTCGCCAAAGTTTGCTCAATAGTGGGCAATCCCAGAATATGTGCCTCATGCTTCCCTTGTGGAGAGTACATCTCCAACATACATTTGAAGCTGATGGGTACATGTTCGCTAGTTTGGTAGGTACGTAGTACCACCTCATCAGTATTTTACAGTATGCCTCCCAAAGGGTCAGGCTATGGGACATTTTTCTTGTGGTCTGAATTGTTTGCAGCCATACTGGAGTGGGGATGTTGATGTTTAGTTCTGATTCCCATTGTTCTATGTATTTGTGTTTGCATAATGGATCAGCGTCGTTCAGTGCTGTGTAGCAGAGGGATAGTGGTTTTAGTTGCGGTCGTTTGCCTATACAGTATAACTCAAAATTTGTTAGTTGTGTTTCATTGCATTGGTGAGTTTGTAGGGATTGGAGGATGTGTTTGGTTCTGATGTATGTGAAAACGTCCCTAGAGGGGAGTGCATATTCCTGTTGAAGGATTGGGAATGGTTTGAGGCCCACCTCTGAATATAATTGTGCCACCGAGATTATTCCCTGATGTCGCCATGGTTCCATATTGATATCTTCCGATAGTTCTGAGATTATTTGTATCGGGGCAAAGTATATAGTGTTGTTCGTGCCGGTGAGTGAACTTGCCCATTTCCTCCAGCTACTGATTAAGAATCTTGTACTAGCCATGGGTTTGTGTTTGTTAGGTTCCCATGAGTTAAAAGACTGCAGCACAGAGTTTATTGTGTGTGGTCGTATGCAGGCATTTTCTAGGGGGGCCCAGATTTGGGGGGTAGTGCGTGATAGTGTGTCCAGCCCTTGTTCCAGGACTGCTGCTCTATAGTATGCCCTAATGTTTGGCATGCCGAGGCCGCCTTTGGTTGGTGACAGCCAGGTGAGACGTCTGGCTATTCTTGGGGTTTTTTTCTTCCATATGTGTGCATTGAGCATGTTTTGGAATCTTTGGAGCAGTTTGTCTCCTAATGTTATGGGTATGGTGCGGAACAGGTACAGGATATGGGGTAATGCCATCATTTTAACAGTGTTTACTCTCCCTAACCATGATATTTGACCGCTTGAACTGGGAATACATGAAGTCTACACTACTTAAAATGGGATTCACAACACAAACCCTGAGGGGCATTATGGCCCTATACCATTCCCCCTCGGCAAGAATCTTTAACTCGGGATTCATATCAGATAAATTTCATATTAGCAACGGCATGCGCCAAGGTTGCCCACTGTCACCACTTTTGTTTATTTATTGCACACAAGGCAATAAATTTGTATTTGCATCTACTACTGTGGACCTTGAGTTCTTCCAACAGGAATCTATCGAGAGCCTGAATAGGCACCCAAGAGTGATGTACATAGAGCCTATGAGGCTCCACCTTTGTGAGTTTAATCCGCAAATATTATAATTTGTTTATTTTAATTTATATGGAAAGCACTATGTATGTTCCATTTGTTTTTCAGATGTAACCAACATATTTACGTCTACAATAGGTGGTATACCTATTTATGTATATATTTTGTATATACTTTTCCTGGGTGTGTGTGAATCTATCTATTTAATCTTTCTACTTTGTCTTTAGGTGTTAAGGGATTACACCTTTTTTCACACTCACTCATATTGTTTGTATTTAAGGTTGGAAGCGCCTACACAACTATATACTTTTTGTATATTTTGTCTTATTAATCGAGGGATATTGCTAGTTGGTATTGCTAACATAGCTAGTGTGTAGTAAGGCCGTGTATATTTTTAAGCTATCCCTATTGGCATCGTTAGCGTGGGTATTGTAAACTAAGGCTTAATACATCGCTATTGTGCTTTACATTGATATTAAATGCATGTCTAACACTGTATGGTATAATACTGTGCTCATAACAATTATTGATACTCAAGTGAATGGAGCAACTCTGGTACAGCATGGTGATGTCAGAATGTTAGTCCTCATGGCATATCGTTGGCCTTGATGGTGATCCCACCATTGTCCATTCCGTTCTCATTTTCTTTGGTTGTGAATTCTGGGGAGAATTTTGTCCCAGGCTGTGATGGAGGCCCCATTCTTTGATTTTCGCCATACCAGCTTCTGGTTCTAGGATTACCTCCGTTTTACCTCTGTGCCATATCAGTAGCTTGGTCTGGGTCTTGGTTATGTTGATGAATTCTCTTCTTCTTGCCATGGTTGCTGCTGACAGATCGGCATATATGCTGATGCCTTGGTATGGGTCTGGTAGTGGCTCCAATTTTCTCGTCGCGTTTAGGATTGTTTCCTTGGATTTATAGTAGTGGAAGCGAACTATCACATCTCTCGGTGTGTCCGCTGTGAATCTTGCCGGCCTGGGTAATCTGTGTACCCTGTCGAATGTCCAAGAGGCAGCCTCGAGGTGCGGTACCAGGATGGTGCATAGGGCCTGTAAGTGTTGTGGAAGAGCTTCTGCGGATATTGCGTCTGGTATTCCCTGAAATCGGAGATTATTCCTGCGGGATCTGTCTTCCATATCTGCCAATATCAATTTTAAGGCAGCCTGGTCGCTTTCTAACCTCTGTAGTTGATCCACCATATCGTTATGTGCCGAGCAGATTTCTTCCGCTTTGTTTTCTAAGCGACTTGTGCGCTCACCTAGTTCCTGGATGGCTCTCCGGATTTCTTTGGTGATTTGTTTGAAGTCCGCTCTTAGAGATTCTTTTAAATCTTGTAGCATGGTGTGGAGACTGTGATTGGTGACAAGTGCTTCTCCCTGAGGGGTTTGCACTGTATCCTCGTCCGTTAGAGTGCCCGGGTCTGGGAATTGCATGGCTGTGTCGTCGCCATCTTGTTTTTGCCGCGGGCGTTCTTTCTTGTTGGGACGGATCGATTCCGCTAGTTTGAGCTGTTTGGAGGGTGAGTGCTCCCAGTAGTTATATTTTTGTGCGTTGTTGGCTCAATAATTGTTGCTTTAGGCTCGGCGGTTCATGGAGCTCGCTTGACTTGCGACTACTCCATGCGGTCGTTGGCCACGCCCCCCCGAAATTCCGAGCACTTAAAATATAGCCTGGTATTAATTGAGGACTGGCTGTAGGGATATGGCCTGGTACTGACTGAGGACTGGTTTTAGGGATATGGCCTGGTATTAATTGAGGACTGGTTATAGGAATATGGCCTGGTATTAATTGAGGACTGGTTGTAGGAAAATGGCCTGGTATTCATTGAGGACTTGTTGTAGGGATATGGCCTGGTATTCATTGAGGATTGGTTGTATGGATATGGCCTGGTATTCATTGAGGACTGGTTGTAGGGATATGGCCTGGTATTCATTGAGGACTGGTTGTATGGATATGGCCTGGTATTCATTGAGGACTGGTTGTATGGGTATGGCCCGGTATTCATTGAGGACTGGTTGTATGGATATGGCCTGGTATTCATTGAGGACTGGTTGTAGGGATATAGCCTGGTTATTAATTGAGGACTGGTTGTAGGGATATAGCCTGGTATTAATTGAGGACTGGTTGTAGGGATATAGCCTGGTATTAATTGAGGACTGGTTGCAGGGATATGGCCTGATATTAATTGAGGACTGGTTGTAGGGATATGGCCTGGTATTAATTGAGGACTGGTTGTAGGGATATAGCATGGTATTATTGTACATTGTACAGCGCTATGGAATTTTGCTGGCGCTATATAAATAATAAAATAATAATATTTAATTGAGGACTGGTTGTAGGGATATGGCCTGGTATTAATTGAGGACTGGCTGTAGGGATATGGCCTGGTATTAATTGAGGACTGGTTGCAGGGATATGGCCTGATATTAATTGAGGACTGGTTGTAGGGATATGGCCTGGTATTAATTGAGGACTGGTTGTAGGGATATGGCCTGGTATTCATTGAGGACTGGTTGTATGGATATGGCCTGGTATTCATTGAGGACTGGTTGTAGGGATATAGCTTGGTATTCATTGAGGACTAGTTGTAGGGATATAGCATGGTATTATTGTACATTGTACAGCGCTATGGAATTTTGCTGGCGCTATATAAATACTAAAATGATAATATTTAATTGGGGACTGGTTGTAGGGATATGGCCTGGTATTAATTGAGGACTGGTTGTAGGGATATGGCCTGGTATTAATTGAGGACTGGTTGTAGGGATATGGCCTGGTATTGAGGACTGGTTGTCGGGATATGGCCTGGTATTATTCAAGGACTGGTTGAAGGGATATAGCAATGTATTATTCAAGGACTGGTTGAAGGTATATACCATGGTATTATTCAAGGACTGGTTAAAGGGATATTGCATGGTATTATTCAAGGACTGGTTGTATGGATATGACCTTGTTACGGGCATACAGCATAGTAACAGCTCTAGAATAAGGTTGTAGGGATAGAGCCTCAAGACACCACGAGGACAGGTTGTAAGCATAGAACCCAGTAAGAGCTCTATTACAAGTTGTAGGGATAGAACCTAGTGGCAGGTCTAGCATAGATTCTATGCATACATCATAATGAACTAGAACAGGTTGGATGGATATCCTATGGTTAATTTTACAGATACAGTGTCCTGTCAGTTCTAGCACTGGCTGTAGGGATGCAAACTGACACAAGGTCTAGATTTGTTTTAAGAATACAGCCAGGTATAAGGCCAACAGCTAATTTTAAAGGGACTCTCCATGGATTAGTTAATACCACTTTAACACATTACACAGACAATATATAAAAAAAACATTCATTTTCCCATGATCTTCTGTTTTAATAGAGACAAGTGACTCAGCCATCCCTGGTAAACACACAAATTTTAGCGAGAGCGCAATATGAATCCAATCATGTAAAATGTAGCAACCTATATGTCTAAACAGAGATGAACGACACACTTTTTAAACTGGCACCATCACGCCCTCCTGCAATATAAGTATTTCCTAAAGATGAAATCTTTTTGAAATATCATTACTGACAGTGTTGGAATTTTACTGAAATTCCAACCCAATTAAAAGATATACAGAGACAAAGTAGGGACTATTTTGTCTAAGTATTTTTCCTCCACCTGACACTACTAGACACTGGGTGGAGTTACTGCTGTCTAGAAGAGTCAATCCCCCAGCTGTCATCAGTGACGGCTGCAGGGAACTGACTCTGTCTATGAAGTATTCTGTGGTTTTGTGGGACGCTCCACAGACCTCAAGGCTATACTCTTGCGAGTTCACAAAAGTACTGCAGTGATGGTTGCTCCTGACAAGCCGGAAGAAGATGGAGGCGTTTACAAGGGACAGGATCAGGTAAGTTAAATTCAAACTTGCCTGCCTCCCCCCAAATAAAGCAAAGTCTCCAGATGGTGACAGTGCTGCTTTAAGAAGGAAATATGAATGAGAATCACTTGCTGAAGAAGTGTCTAAGCCCCTTTCAGCTCCTGCTCACAGGCACAAATGTTTATCATTATTCTTTTTGTTTTTCATACAGTTGTATTTTCCTATAATTTACTTTTCCTCACACATGAAAATGGAAATGAGGTATAAATGGTTGATGTGTACTTCGGAAAACATGTTTCTGGTAACAAGTAAATATATCTGACCAAAGTCTGCATGATGCTCTCCTTTTGGAGTTTAACTGTCTGTATTGTCCCTAGGGATACAATCTGTGTCAATTCTAGGGCTGTTTTGATGGTTACAATATTACTATTTTCAGAAACAGAATCTATAAATCTGGACACTTAAGAGTGTTTGAGTATGTTTAAGGTCTGTATTCCATACCTTCACCTGGCTGCTGATGTTTCTTGCAGTACACGGATTAAAATAGAGGCAGCACACATCAGGATACTGATGAGAATGCTGTCTGTAATAGAAGGAGTTGTTGAAATCTTGGTAGCCATTAAATCCACAGCAGTTGAACTGCAAAGAGAAGAATGAAAAAAAAAAAAAAAAAAACAATTCTGGTGTTTAAAACTTCCTAATTTTCAGCAGAACTCATCATATGTGGCTTTAACTCCGTTCTCTGACATATCCACAATTACCATTTTCAACTTTGTTTTTCTTGGTCTGTTTGGTCGTTATCTCTACCCACATACATTTAAATAAAATAATTAATGTTGTTAATATTTATTATTTTGGCATAACCACTTGGATTTTTTTCCCCTGGCATTCATGTGGATATTACTTTTGACACATACTATATACCTAGAGATTGTTGCAGACCATGTACACTCTTTCATGGCAATGGTGTTACCTGACGACAGTGGCCACTTTTAACAGGATAATTCACACTGCGAACATTTTCCAGGAATGGTTTGAGGAGCATGACTTGGTCTCCAGATTCCCCAGATCTCAATCTGATTAAGCATCTGTGGGATGTGCTGAATAACAAATCCGATGCATAGAGACGCCACCTCGCAACTTGCAGGACATAAATGATCGGCTGTTTATATTGCGGTGTCAAATACCACAGAACATGTTTAACCCCTTAAGGACACATGACATGTCATGATTCCCTTTTATTCCAGAAGTTTGGTCCTTAAGGGGTTAAAGGGCTTGTGCAATCCATACCTCATGAGTCAGAGCTGTTTTGCAGCACAGGGGGAAACTACACAATATTAGGCAGGAGGGTTTAATGTTGTGGCTGACCAGTGTTTGTTGGACTCGTGTGAGAGAAGGCAAGGAAAGGTTAAAGGATCTTAACATGTATAGCTTGACGCAAAGACGAGACAGGGGGGATATGATAGAAACATTTAAATACATAAAGGGAATCAACACAGTAAAGGAGAAGACTATATTTAAAAGAAGAAAAACTTCCACAACAAGAGGACACAGTCTTAAATTAGAGGGGCAAAGGTTTAAAAATAATATCAGGAAGTATTACTTTACACAGAGGGTAGTGGATGAATGGAATAGCCTTCCAGCTGAAGTGGTAGAGGTTAACACAGTAAAGGAGTTTAAGCATGCGTGGGATAGGCTTAAGGCTATCCTAACTATAAGATAAGGCCAGGGACTAATGAAAGTATTTAGAAAATTGGGCAGACTAGATAGGCCGAATGGTTCTTATCTTATTCTATGTTTCTATGCACCCTATTGGTTGATTAACAAACCTGATGCTAAATATAACAGAACCTCAACGCAATCCAGCCCTTTGCCAAGCGATAGATATAGTAATATACTTGCATATTAGTGAGGATACAGGTGAAATCCAATATTAGAAGGAAGGCAGTGCACAGTCATCCCGTAAAGCAGCAAGACAACCTTACTGTGTGTCCTCTTCATGAGCGCCCAATGTCTCAGGCATGAGGGCCTGAAGTAGCATGTCATGTATCGCACGCACAGGGTTCTGCCCCTGTGATCCTCACAGGGAAAAGGCCCATGGAACCCACAAGGAGAGTTGTTGTAACGGGACGCCTCCGGTAAGCCGACCAGTTACCTCCCATTAGTTCCCTTCCTTCAGCCGATCAGGAACTCTTACATGGTTAGGGGACTTAGCTCTATGCGCACCCTGGCAGAGACGACACTCAGCCCTGGAAGCTCTTAGTCCTTACAAGGACTTTCCCCATTGCATCTCCCTGCAAGCTGAACAGCAGACACAGGGGTTAAATCTTCCTTCCCTCCAATAACAGGACGACACACAGTTTTGGAGGTTTAAGCACTGACTTCTGCCAATCTTTATTGAAAACAGGCTTCTTTTATGCACAGACCTCCGCAGGGGGTCTCCATTCCACACAATAAACTTCCCTTAGTCCCAGGCAGGAGGGGGCTGGTTTAAAGATAGCCATCTCCCGTCCTGGAAGATACCAACAGTACACAGGGATACACATGAAAACACATTACATTCAGGGGGACGGTGCACTTTGGGGCTCAGCACCCCGGGAAGGAGAGGTGTTACAGAGTTGAAACCTACGTTGCTAGAGAGCCCTAAGTCCCATCTGGGATCCCTGCAAAAAGCGGAACGATCAGATGTACAGAGCCCAAAATATCAGTGTCGAAAGTCTGGGGCTCGGGGCTCTGTACACCACAGAAATTAGTTCCATGCCGTTGCTTGGTTTAGTCAGGCAGAATTCAAACTTCGCGCCTAAATGGAGTAACAATTAATTGGCTGAAAGGGCTCAAACCAAATCTCGCCAATCAGCGCTCGGGGGAGGGGGGTTTTTCACAGCCCAATCCGAAGAAAGGGCGTGAAACTCGGCTGCACCAATCGGTATTCGGGAAGGTGAGGGGTTTCGCGGCCCAATCAGAAAAATGGGCACGAAACCTGATTGCACCAATCCGCTGAAAGGCGCGAAACCAACTTGGGCCAATCGGCGCCCAGGGACGAGAGGGGTTTCGACGCCCAATCAGAAGAAAGGGCGCAAAACCCTGTTTGAATGAGCCCTCCTTCTTTGATTGGTCGCCTGTGTCCCGCAGTGACCAATCAGCGCTCACTCGTGCCGACCAACCAGGAGAATGTCGCAAGCCCAGTTTGAATGGGCGCTTCCTCTCCTATTGGTCGGCACAGCCTTCCAGGCAGCCAGTGGGGACTCTGCAGCCGCGAGACCAATTCACAGCTCCAAAG
Source organism: Pelobates cultripes (assembly GCA_933207985.1). Taxonomy (NCBI): domain Eukaryota; kingdom Metazoa; phylum Chordata; class Amphibia; order Anura; family Pelobatidae; genus Pelobates; species Pelobates cultripes. Next base: position 34,678,063 of record OW240914.1, read on the forward strand.
CTTCCCTGCTGGCGCGACAGTCTCTCCGGTGGATACCCCCACGCAGGTATCCGCCGGAGAGAGCATTCTCCAGGCCATAGAAACATAGAATGCGGCAGATAAGAACTGTGACGAAAGCACCTTCGTCACTGGGATTTGGAGAAGCCTGCTTGCCAGCCTCTTGCCCTGTGACTATTGCCCCTGTGATGTATTTTAACCCCTTAAGGACTTTGGATATGTTGTTCACCCAGATCAGGGCTATCCAGGGATGTATAATTTGTGGGAATATGTTGTTGTTTTAGGGTGTTTCTGGACTTTGGATACTTAGATATTTTTTGCCTGTGGTAATTGAGTTAGTCCATTGTGTTTGGTAAATGTATCACAGGCAGGGGGGAGGGTTTGTGTACATTAGCTGGAAGTGACTGACTGTACTGTACTGTGTTGATTGGCTGCTGTGACTTTGTGTCCTGTGCTCCACAAGGTCCACGTGGGTGGTAACCTTGTGGGGAAAACTGTATAAAAGAAATGCCTTTGTGCTCAGTAAATCTGTTCTACCTTTCATAAAGTCTTGGCTCATGTTTGGGGTATTGGAGAACTACACTCTGGGGACTGCTATAATCACTATACTCCCCAGAGTATAATCACTAGCTCTTGTAAGAGCTGTTCTTGTTCCTGTTCCTGTTCTCTGGATTTAGGAGAGGTCTGCCTACTGGAAGTTGGTCCCTAGTCTTGGGCCCAGAGTAGGAGGAAGACGGCAAGACCCCAACCAAGCTGTGGCGGTTCGTGGGGTCTGCAGTGTTTATGGTGTCTAGTGGAGTGCTTGGAGCCCTCGGGAAGCACTAGGAGCATCTGTCAACGCAAGGTACCCAGTCGGGGTGCCAGGCAATCCGTTACAAGAACCATGCGGCCCAGCTAGGCTGCCCAATTTTCTAAATACTTTCATTAGTCCCTGGCCTTATCTTGTAGTTAGATAGCCTTTTGCATATCCCATGCATGCTTAAACTCCTTTACTGTGTTAACCTCTACCACTTCAGCTGGAAGACTATTCCATGCATCCACTACAGTCTCAGTAAAGTAATACTTCCTGATATTATTGTTAAACCTTCGCCCTTCTAATTTAAGACTATATCCTCTTGTAGTGGTAGTTTTTCTTCTTTTAAATATGGTCTCCTCCTTTACTGTGTTGATTTCCTTTATGTATTTAAATGTTTCTATCATATCCCCCCGTCTCGTCTTTCCTCCAAGCTATACATGTTAAGATCCTTTAACCTTTCCTGGTAAGTTTTATCCTGTAATCCATGAACCAGTCATTTATTTCACTATACCATGTCTCAGTAGCAGCGACTAAATCTACATTATCAGTTGCCATTATTGCCACAAGTTGATGGATCTTATTCCCTAAACTGCGAGCAGTGCATTCATTATCAGTATATAGATACTCAGTATTATTATACAGTGCAGTGTGTTCATTATCAGCGTATAGATACTCAGTATTATTATACAGCGCAGTGTTTATTATCTGTGTATAGATACTCAGGATCACTATACAGCGCAGTGTGTTCCTTATCAGTGTATAGATACTCAGAATTATTATACAGTGCAGTGTGTTCATTATCAGTGTATAGATACTCAGTATTATTATACAGCGCAGTGTCATCTTTATCAGTGTACAGATACTCAGAATTATTATACAGCGCAGTGTGTTCATAATCAGTGTATAGATACTCAGAATTATTATACAGTGCAGTGTGTCCATTATCAGTGTATATAGATACTCAGTATTATTATACAGCGCAGTGTGTTCATTATCAGTGTATAGATACTCGGAATTATTATACCGCGCAGTGTGTTCATTATCAGTGTATAGATACTCAGTATTATTATACAGCGCAGTGTGTTCACTATCAGAGTATAGATACTCGGAATTATTATACCGTGCAGTGTGTTCATTATCAGTGTATAGATACTCAGAATTATTATACAGCGCAGTGTGTTCATTATCAGTGTATAGATACTCAGTATTATTATACAGCGCAGTGTATTCATTATCAGTGTATAGATACTCAGAATTATTATACAGCGCTGTGTGTTCATTATCAGTGTATAGATACTCAGAATTATTATACAGTGCAGTGTGTCCATTATCAGTGTATAGAGATACTCAGTATTATTATACAGCGCAGTGTGTTCATTATCAGTGTATAGATACTCGGAATTATTATACCGCGCAGTGTGTTCATTATCAGTGTATAGATACTCAGTATTATTATACAGCGCAGTGTGTTCACTATCAGAGTATAGATACTCGGAATTATTATACCGTGCAGTGTGTTCATTATCAGTGTATAGATACTCAGAATTATTATACAGCGCAGTGTGTTCATTATCAGTGTATAGAGATACTCAGTATTATTATACAGCGCAGTGTGTTCACTATCAGTGAATAGATACTCAGTATTATTATACAGCGCAGTGTGTTCATTATCAGTGTATAGATACTCAGGATTATTTTACAGCGCAGTATCTTCATTATCAGTGTATAGAAGATACTCAGTATCATTAAAAAGTATATTATCAGTGTATAGATACTGTGACAGTAGTTGAAACCAACTAGGTGGATTTCACTGTGGATTCTGTACAGCGCCACCTGTTGATTGCAAGGATCTATCAACATTAGCATTACTAATTTGCATATTTAGGTAGAGTTGCATATTGCTAATTCTGCAAGCAGGAGAGAATGTTTGTATTAATTATGGTCTTCCCCCACCCCTTTATAAATATGTTTATAAATATGTTATTATGTAATTATAATTCCCTGTATGTTTTCTGATATTTCTATTTTATTAAGTTTGTCACAGCAAGCTTTGGTTTTATTCTGTTTTGCTTATGTTGCGAAAACCATAAAATAGTGAATGTAACTGACCGAATAACAGCTTAAAAGCATAAATGATAATGTCACTCCTGCTATATTTTTGTACCATTCATTCACAATAAAAAACAAAAAAAAAAGAATGTTGGTGGTTCCATTTGGAACTGGGTGTTCTGTGTGGATTTTTATGGATTACAGTGACAGAATCTTTGGATCTGTTTGCTGGCTGCAATATCCCTCTAGCCCTGGGATAAATCATACAATGCAGGGTGTTCGTCATACAGCACAGAGTGATATCTCTTACCTCCTTCATTGTTACATTCCACACTGTTGTAATTTCCTCCTTTAGGCCATAATCATTCTGCAGGTTTTCTACAGCAATATTTCCCAGGAAATCAATAAAGACTTTAGACTGGTAAAATAATACAGAGTATGAGCAGGTTTGGCCAACATTACAATTTCTAATACTTTCTATATCTCTATTGCATGCATTTATGTAGTGGATATGGTGCCAGGAGTTCCCTGGCCTGACTTATTAACTTGGGTGTGTATGCACCGCTTCCCGCCTCCACTACTTTAGACAGAAACTGGATGTTGTATGTCTGAGCTGAGCCTGGCATTGGAATTCCACTGACATTCTAATGCAATCCAAAGATATCATAAGACAAACTATGGATTGTTTTGTCTCATGGTCAAAGCCTGAACTGACAAAAGGAAAAGCATTGCTTTTTGTCCTGTTACCAACGTTTATGCTAAGCAGGCACCCTCTCAAACATTACAAGAGTTGGTTTTTGGAGGACCCTGCAGTACAACACTAATATGTCTCCCGGCAGACAACTGTAACGGAATGGATGCCCTAGCTACACTTTTATTCCCTTTTGTTCGGCTGTCCGTACACCCCTCGTTTGTTTACAGAACCAACTATGTGTGGGTCCCCAGATTCCTTTTGTATTTTGGTCACGTGGCCATTATTGGAGCAGGGTATGTTGAATGTATTGCTTGTCTGTGGCCCTCCCCCCCCCCCCTTTTCCTGTCCTATTGTTTACCCAGCAGGGCGTTGTTCCACTGACACTGCCAGACCAGTTTAAACTAGCTGCTTTGTCCCTCCTCAATTTCCCATTAGCCCTTGCTATTGTCTCACCCCAGCCTTCCTGAAACTATAGTACTCTATGCACTATTGTATGTAAATTAAGCTGTTGGGGGTTAATATGTGTGTGCTATGTCTAGTAAAGTGAGTTGCGGTGTTAACCTTCACCATGTGTCGGCTGGTGTTTGGGGAAAGGGATATAATCTGCTGATAGAAAGCGTGTCCAGGGCTGTAAGCACATTAGCCTGGTCCAGGGTGGAAAACGCCTTCAGTGATCCCAGAGAAGCCTCGGTGACTGGATATGAAGTGCTCCAAGGTCTCTGATAACTAAGAGGTAGCAGACTTGGCAGAGGTACTCGGTTGGAGTACTGGAGCTCCGTTACAACGACGCTCCAAGAAGAGAAGATGTTTCTTTTAACAAAGATGGTGGCGTCTATTAAAGGAGATTTAAGTAAGTATATCTACCTTCAGCTACTCTTAACAGGCTACCGGACTACAACTGTGCATGCTACCTTTGATAGTGTTTGAGAATGTACAAAGGCAAATAACGATGACAGAGCTGCTTTAAGATACTGTTTATGAAAGATTGCACGCTCTTCAGGCACGTTCTTCAGCTCTCAATGCACAGTATTTATGTCAAACACATACTGGAGAGTGAACTCTGCAGGGAAGATCCCAAAACACCATATGGTGCCTCTCCATAACCCTTACACATATGTCAGTCTATGTAAGGCCTGGGCTAGATAGTTACTTATCTCCCCACTTTATCTTCTTTCCCCATATAACCAGCATGGTATGTATCAAGTAGGATTCTTACCAGGGAGGAGAACGCCAGCACTACAACTGCCCCAGCTGTCTCAGCAACGAAAATGATGAGGATGATGAAGAAGAACTGAAGGGGCAGACAATTTAAAACTGTTATTTACATGGAATAATGGCAGGGGTTATAGAGAAAGGTTATATGGAGTAAAAGGAGGAGTTGTAGGGAGAGGTTATATGGAGTAATAGGAGGAGTTATAGGGAAAGGTCATATGGAATAATAGGAAGAGTTATAGAGACAAATTATAAGGAGTAATATGAGTTATAGAGAGAGATTACGAGGAGTAAAAGGAAGAGTTATAGAGAGAAGATTTACAGAGTAATAGGAGTTACCGGGAGATGTCTTGTGGAGTAAAAGGAGGAGTTATTTGGAGTGATTACAAAAATCAAATAATTAAAATAAATATACACTGAACAAAATTATAAACGCAACACTTTTGTTTTTGCACCCATTATTGTGGCCAGCCTAAAGCACACCTGTACAACAATCATGCTGTCTAATCAGCATCTTAATATGCCACACCTGTGAGGTGGATGGATTATCTCGGCAAAGGAGAAGTGCTCACTAACACAGATTCTTACCCATCCAATATAACCATTTTTTTTTTGTATCATGCTTTATTTAGTTAGATTTAGCACGTATTATGTATTACTCTGTATGCAGGAAATTGTTGTTTTGGTTACACTATTCCTGCATTGATACCACAAAGGATGCTAAACTATAAAAGTATTACAATTATCAACACAGAACACTGTGTTTGAAGGATTGTCTCTTACACTGAGATTCTTCAGCATTTTCCTCTTTGGATTTTGTCTGATTTTCTGTCCCGTTCACCCTATTTGTTGTATTACAGCTTTATATAGAACCTATATTTCATGCTCCTAACTTCAGCTTTTTCTCATCCTGCAGACTGCATCCTGGGTCCACAAGCAGAAGGTAAAGACTGCAGTGTTGATATGCTGAAGACCACAAATACGACTTTCTTACCTGTAGCAGGTCCTAGTATAAATGTGTATCAGGTTCACGAGCAGGATCAGGTGTGTGTATTCATTAGCAAATCATGTGAGTGTCAGAAAGAGCGAACTACGATCAGGGAAGACGAAGCACAATGACCTCTACATGTGGTGTTAGAAGACATTTTTTAAATCCTAAATTTTTTATATTTTTTATTAATAAGGTGCCATTTGTGTGAAGGTTTTTGTATGCCTATGACAGCATGTTTCAACGGAGATGAAAGGTGTAGTCTAGGCACCATGACTATTACAGTGGGCTGTAGTGGTTATGGTGCCTGGAGTCCCTTGGTCTGACCCTGTCCCACAGTAAATAGTCAAACCATTTCTAACAGTTTGGTTCTTACCTGGGTCTCCAGGTACCTGCATTCTTGTCTCAGTTTATTTATTTTTTGGCCTACTTCCACATTAATGATGTTAGCTCTGCTTGTGTTCAAACAGAATTCATTGACTTAGAGTGTCAGCTCACTGGGGTGATCTAAGTAAGCATCAGACTGTTAGAAAACTGCTTGACTGCATACCATAGGACAGCACCAGGAGACTCCTGTCCCCATAACCATTACAGCAGGCTATAGTTGCTATGGTGTTTACACTATCCCTTTGAAGTAATGATTATAAGATGCCCAAAACAGATAATAAAAATGTCATACACTTTACAACCCAGAACAGACCTCCAAACCCGTCTTAGTTTGTGGCAATTACTTGATTGTCGCCATTGTAACATAATTTATGGTTATTTACAGTAGGCTAACATTTTATTTGAAATTCAATGAATGAAATGCTATCCAAATTTAGAAGATAAAATTCTAAACTGATCCAGATTAGTTCCTAATTAAACCATCTATGCCCTGTAGAAAATGATCAGAATTGGTCTAACATTTAGGCAGATTAGCTCAAAAGTTCATTCCTAAATTATTTTTGGAAACACATTAATATGACTCTTCACAATCTCTTACCCTGATCCCAGCTCCCAGGAGAGAAATGGTGGCCTTTTATTGGGACGTGTGGAAGAAGAGGCACAGTGAATCCTCCAGTCCTGTAGTCTAACGACTATTGTACTTAGCAAAAGATAATAGTTCTAGACTCCATCCTATTCCCAAACAGAACGTGAGTTAGAGTGAAGTTATATTTAACTCAACAGGTGTGCACACTTGTACATGCCCAGTTGCTTCTTTGTAAACACAGGCTTAGCCCCAAGCAACATAATGCCCATAGCCAATCACCAAATTAAGTGCCAAGTGACGTGTAGATTGCCCACTACATAAATTAAATGGCAATGCTTACTTACCCCAAAGTTAATTCCCTCTACATTAAAGAGACTCTTTGGAGCCTGCATACACAGACTTCAACAGCCATGACCACTTCAGTGATTTGAAGTGGTCACAGGGGTAGGAGTCTATATGAGAACAGTTTAACCTCTTGAGGTAGGAGTGCCTCCAGGGGCCTCCTGGCAACATATCAACTTCATTTAGATTAAGTTGTTTTGGTGCTTGGAGTGTTAACCTGCCACCCACAAAACACGTGACCGTGTAACAAGTTTACATCTAAGCTACATACTGTGCAGGCAAAATCATTGCCAAAAGTATGTTGGTTTGTTTTTTAATAATAATATGTAAATTGTCAGACTACTGAAGTACAGTATATTTCAAAAATCTGAAACTCTGATTTGTAAGCCAAATGGCAAAATGTAGTCCAAAAAAAGTGATTTGTTAAAGATCTCCACAACTTTTCTGTTTAAATTTTGTCATTTGGATATCCATTTCCTATAATTTAGAGTTTGGGTAATAATCCTCTTTACTGAACAAGCAGGACAAGGTTATTCAATAAATTGTTATATGTAGGTTATTCACCATGAATCTAAAATTGCAGGCCAACACAGCCACACTGAAAACATTGCATACTTTTTTTGCAATGTGGCTATTTTAGATCAAAATTCAATTTGAGTCCCTGACAATAAACAGTTTAACTAAAGACATATGACACATTTCAAACACTTCTTTTCACTAACACAGATTTAGACAGATTTGAGAACAATAATTGAGAGAATTAGGCCTTTTGAGTACATAGAAAAAAGCCCTAGAACCTTGAGTTCAGCTCATGAAAAATGGGGGAAAAAACGTGTTGTATTTATAATTTTGTTCAGTCTAATATAAATACATACTATAGGTGACACTCACTATCATTAGCATGCATCGACTTTCTTTCATAGCTCCGTAGCAGCCCAGAAATCCCATGAGTACGAGGAATGCTCCAATAGCAATGCACAGATATCCCACATTCACTACCTGCAGGAGCTGAGGTGCTGCCGTTACCAGGATTTTAAGAAAGGATCCTCCATCCACCTTCACCCAGATACCAATGGCCAAAATCACTGCACCCCCCAACTGCAGAGAAGGGAAGAGAATTATAGAGCTCTGTGACTGCAATATCTGTCTTCTCGTCACACATTCTACTTCACTCTCACTGCTTGCTCGGTTTCATACATTCATATTCAAATTTTTTATTTCTCATATATTGTTTTACACATGCAAGTAATCAATTTAGGGTCTATTCACTAAATGCCATATTTTCACACTGATTTATATGTATGGTAGTCAATATTTGTATAAATAAAATTAGACCACACAATAACCACAGACAACATTTAATTACTTTTCAATGGGCTTGGCCATAACTAGAAACCACTGGACCCCGGTGCGAAAATTGTCCTGGGCCCCCCCCCATATGTCAACCCTCCCATAAGTTGCCTCCCCACGCATGCAGACACACACATAGATACACACACATATAGGCACACATACATACTGACACACACATACAAACACACACACACAGAGACAGACATCATACAAACACACATATACAGACACAAAGACAGACATACACACACACACATATATACACCGGGGCCGCAACACAGCTGCAAATCCCGAGACCGCAGTAGTTCCGCCACTGGCCGTGGTGTTTATTCAAAGCTCAAGTGGCTTAAAACCATAATTTCATAACCATAAACCTTTCCAAACTTTTAACTTTATTAACCACCAAATAGCCAGTCAGTCATAACTAACCTGACCGCCTTTTATTTAAAACCATTTACCACCATATTCTTCCTCAGAACTTGACCCTGAGGATGACTTTTCCCCTAATGCTTCATAACACCACAACAATACAATTAAGGGGAAGTTTACTCTTTAGTCCACTCTAACAGGATTGCTCTCGCACTGCAGCTTTTTATACTGTCCCAGTTTCCCGCTCTTTTACTGCTTGAAACCTTTAACCAATCCAAGGCCAGCTCCACCCCCCAGAAACAGCTGTGTCATCATTTCTGCCCAGATACCTGTCTAACTGACCAACTACCACAAAATGTAAAACTTCCTCACATTAAAATCCCAGACAAGACAGATTCATTTCCTTCATTGCCACCATACATATATGCCACAGTGCTTAGTGCCTGTGTCTTCTTATGTGACTAAATTCTCCTGTGGATACAGGATACATGAGGTTTAGAGTGATTATAGCTAAAATCTCAAACACCAGTAGGAACTTGAAGAGTAAAGTATGAATAACTTTTATTCAGCAACAGGCCAGTTTACACGCATATTCCCAACAGGGGGTCATCATACACACATTCCCACAAGATTCACACAAGATCATACACATTTTCCCAACAGGGACACACACAATACATTCTCTACCCCCGGCGCCTTTGTGAGTGGGAGATAACTAAATCACAACTAGATAACTAAATAAACTACCAGACACCAGGGTGCCTTACAACAGTATCCCCAAATTAACACATTTTCCCCGGGTTATCCCCATGCAGCAGACATCACTGGAAAGCTCTGGACATGTGGAGTAAAACTGTCCAAACGGTGCCTAGATCGGAAGTGTCTAGCCCGAGCAATCATTAGGAGAAGTTTGACCGGGCGACAACCATTCTCTGATCCAGTGTTGGGTTCAAGGCTGTTTGTTTTGAAGTCCCGGTCATTGATACTGGCTTCCTGAGTGTCCATGGCATCTCTGCCTTGGTGTCAGGTGCCGCGGCGCCTGCTGTGGCAGAGGTGTCTCCAGCCTTAGGTGTTTCTAACGTGGCGCGTGAGTCCGCCTATATGTGTTGGTCAGGTTAGGAGAAGTACTAGTACCAGAGATCCCCCAAAACCAAAATAAATATATTAAAATACAAAAAACAAATTTTGGGCTTGCGCTTGCGGAGGAGGGGATTTGTGGCAGTTTTATCCCCCCCTCGCTCCCATGGATGAGGCTCCTCCAGGCGTGGAGGAGGATGCGAAAGAGTCCACCTGTGGGGGAGCCAATCCCATCTCCCGCTGCATGGAGCGGGTGGTAAATTGGCGCCCTTGGCTCACCCGCTATAGGAATCGACGGGCTGCTGACATCCTGTTAGGCGTGTTTGTGCATGGTTTGTGGTTGCCCCCCACCTCCCCCTTCCCGGTGGGTTGGAAGCCTTCGCTCGGTTCGGAAGTCCCCTCAGATGGCTAGAGAATCTGGGCAACGAAGTATCTCTGGGTCGCGTGGGTGGTCCCTTTAAGAACCCTCCACTACCGGAGTGATGACATCCTTTTGGTACTCTGCTTGATGTCTTCTGCATCCTTTGATGCGGCGGCTGACATGGTGGGGGCCACGGGCCCGGGCGGGGCTTTGTTGGCCATGGCTGAAGTGGAATTGGCTTTCCGTTTGCTGCCAGTGCACCCGGACTGTCACCATCTTATGGGTGCGTTTGAGGACAGGTATGGCGTGGATGTGTGCCTCCCGATGGGTGTTCCATGTCCTGATTTTTCTTTGAATGCTTCAGCACGTTCTGGGACTGGGTGGTGAGGAAGGTGGCAGGGACTGGCTCTTTGCTGCACTGCTTTGTTGATTTCCTTTGCGTGGGTTCTGACGATTCGCCAAACTATGCGATACTGCGGTGGGTTTTTGGTTGAGGAGTTCCATCGGTTCGGGGTTCTGTTGGCACACTGCAAGACGGTGGGCCCGGACACCTGTCTCCACGTTCTGGGCATGGAGATTGACTCTTTGGCGGGGGAATGCCGCTTGCCTCAGGATAAGATTCAAGGCTTCCGGCGCGAGGTGGCCTTGGCCAGGGGGGGCGGCGCTAAGTTCAGCTGCGCTGCCTGCAATCTCTCCTGGGTAAGCGGAATTTTGCCTGTGGGATCCTGACCGTGGGGCAGGTCTTTAACCGGCGATGGCCGGGGTCTCCGGGCTTGCCATTTCATTCGGCTCACTCATTTGGCGGTTTGGGACTCCTTCTTGACTGCATCTAATGGCTGATCCTATGGGTTGCAATGCCGGAGGTTTCTAACGCCGACCTCCACCTCTTTCCGGACACGGCTGGTTCGGTGAGGTTTGGGGGCATTTTGGGCTCTAGTTGGTGTGCTGCCGTGTGGCCTCATAGTGGGTGTGTCTCTGGGCTCACATACAATCTGGCCTTTTTGGAGCTTTTCCCCATTTTGGTGGTGGTGGAGGTCTGGGGGTTATGTTTTTTCAGGATTGAAGGGTGTTTTCACTGCGACAATTTGGGGGTTGTGCCGGCCATTAATCGGCTGCCGGCCTCTTCCTCTTCGGTGGTTCGCTTGCTTAGGCGGTCGGTACTTCGACGTTTGTGTCTCAAGGTGTATTGTAGGGCAGAGCGTATACCGGGAGTTCACAATGTTATGGTGGATGCTCTCTCTCGTTCTCGGTGGTCGAAGTTTTGGGGGGTTGCCCCTCAGAGGAATCTGGTGGGGACGCCTTCTCCGGCAGACATCTGGTCGTTCGGTAAGGCAGAGTGATGGAATGGGTCCGTGGATCGGTTTCCAAGGTCACCTGGACGCTATGCTCCTGACAAGACTGGGTGGGGTTCCCCCTCTGGTCGGGTAACCTATTTTGAGGCCTGTCTCTTTGCATTTGCCTATTCCCTGGAATTCGTTGGGGCCATGTACATTGGGGAATTGGTGATTCATAGTAGGCCAGGCGGTGGTTGGATATTGTTTGCCACCATTCGGCGCCTTGTGGATCATATCACTATGAGTTTTTGACAATCATGGTCGGATGTTTTTGGGAAGGGTATAGGGGGTCGGCTGTTGTAATTTTTCCTTTCAGGTGCACTGTGGGCTGCGCCCGTTATGCACGGGTCCTCTTGGAGTTATGCGGATGGGATCTTTTCTTTCCCACTCCCAATTCTTTGGGTTTTTCACTCGCGTAAAATGGTTCTTGGAATTGTCAGCAAGGAATATTGTGGCATTCCTTTCGGTTTAGCGCTGCCTGGGAGGCTGTTAGGATGGGTATGTCAGCGCACAGGGCACAGTGATCCAGGAGGGGGTATGGTGAGATGGCTCAGTGAAGTAATGCTGGTTTCATAGAATTTGTTTCTGGCCACGCATTCGGCTACACTCAGGAGCTGACGTCGATGGAGGAAGAGAGGTCACCAGCGCTGAGGGAGCGGTGTATTAAAGTAAGTGGCTAAAGGGGTTTTAACTCCTTCAGCGCTGAGGGAGGGGGCACTCCAAGAGCCTATAGTGCCAGGAAAATAGGTTTGTTTTCCTGGCCCTATAGGATCCCTTTAAACATTATATCTCTCTTTATAGGAAGTGTTTAGGATGGCTGTGCAAGCCATATGCAGGGCGATGTTACTACGGCTGTATAGAGTCTAGAGGCTGTACAGTGATTTAACTCTTACTGGTAGAAAATTGAGCTGTGAGACTGCAGGGGCATGATCTGTAAACCAAAACCAATCTGCTTCACAAACGTTACGTTGTATTGGTGCCTATAGTCTCCCTTTAAATGTACATCCAATAATTTAAAACATTAAAGAGCCCATTTAGACAATTTTATTTTAGACAAACTGATATTCGTTTAGGAAATATGCCTATGTTTGTTATAAATGTCATGCAAAGTATGCATTACAGCAAACAGCACAGTCATTCATATATTTACATTTTCTTATTACAGGCAATCAATGTAATTCTAGCATTGCTTATATTGTCTATAAATTTCAACACCCATTAAAGGACCACTATAGTGCCAGGAAAACATACTCGTTTTCCTGGCACTATAGTGCCCTGAGGGTGCCCCCACCCTCAGGGACCCCCTCCCGCCCGGCTCTGGAAGGGGAAAGGGGTAAAAACTTACCTTTTTCCAGCGCTGGGCGGAGAGCTCTCCTCCTCCTCTCCGCCTCCGTTACGCCCCGCCGGCTGAATGCGCACGCGCGGCAAGAGCTGCGCGCGCATTCAGCCGGTCTCATAGGAAAGCATTTACAATGCTTTCCTATGGACGCTGGCGTGCTCTCACTGTAATTTTCACAGTGAGAAGCACGCAAGCGCCTCCAGTGGCTGTCAATGAGACAGCCACTAGAGGATTAGGGGGAAGGCTTAACCCATTCATAATTATAGCAGTTTCTATGAAACTGCTATAATTATGAAAAAATGGGTTAACCCTAGAAGGACCTGGCACCCAGACCACTTCATTAAGCTGAAGTGGTCTGGGTGCCTAGAGTGGTCCTTTAAAAACAGGATTCTAACCCCTTAAGGACCAAACTTCTGGAATAAAAGGGAAACATGACATGTCACACATGTCATGTGTCCTTAAGGGGTTAAAGGATCACTATAGTCAACATATAAAAGCAAGAAAGACAGGTCCCCTAGCCATTTTTCTTGTTTTTATATTAACTTCCCATTTAAAAAAAATAAAAATAAATTCGGAGCACTTTTTCTCATGTAAACTTACCTCCCTCCATTCCAGCGCCGAGCTCCTCAGCAAGCCACGCCCCCTTTTTCATCAAAATGACGATGCAGCAGGGCTCAGTCATAGCGACCTGGTGCACATGCGCGGCTTTGCGCTGCACCAATCGCGGTCTTCATAGAGCAGCATTGAATGCCGCCCTATGAATGAACACTGAGCGATCTACTGCGCGATATGCACGTCCTCGAACTGAGCTGACTGACAGTTCAGCTCGCTGTCTATGCCCGCCCTCCTCCAGCACAAACTTTGTGTGTTTACATAGAAACACTATGTATAGAGATATCTCTATATATAGTGTTTGTATAAAAACATTCAAATTTTAAATAAATATTGTTAAACACACACACACACACACACTATCTATTTCTATCTATCTTTCTCTACCTATCTGTAACTATCATTTAAACTTACATCCGTTCCAGCGCCGAGCTCCTCGGCAGAACGCGTCCCCCTTTTCATCAAAATGATGATGCAGCAGGGCTAAATCAGACACTTCTCTTGGAGAAGCGTCATAGCGACCTGGTGCGCATGCGCGGTTTCGCGCTGCACCAATTGTGTTCTTCATAGAGAGGAATTGAATGCCACTGTTCTCACACTCACTGTTTCTTTCACACTTACTGTCACACACTCACTGTCTCTCTCACACTCACACTGTCTCTCACATTCACTCTCTTACTCACACTGTCTCACACTCACTCTCAAATTTTAAAATAAGTGTACTTACTGTTTGAAGTCAGGAGATCTCTGCATCCTCCTGCCTGTCAGCTCGAGCCGACTCTGTGTGCAGGAGATCGTTATCTCCCACACCGTCGACTCTGATTGCAGACAGGCTTCGGATTACTACAGGAAACAGGAGGCGCATTCACAGTGCCTCCTGTCTCCCGTTATCACGTTTGATGTATTCATCCAAGTGTGAAGACGTCAAACGTGATGAATGCGAATTAGGCAGCTCTGAACTCGGAAGTCCCTCTGGTGGCAGTCTAAGTGACTGCAACTGGAGTTGTTCCTAGGTTCTAATGTAAACACTGTATTTTCTTGGAAAATACAGTGTTTACATGAGAAAGGCTGCAGGGAGCTATAGTTCTCACCTGAACAACTTCATTAAGCTGAAGATGTTCAGGTGACTATAGTGTCCCTTTAATTTAGCATGTCCCTCATCTCATTAATACCTCTGTAATTCTCAATCTTTCTCTTTGTTTTTTCCTTAAATGGCCCTTCAATCAAACATGCATGACTCTAATATATATATCTCTCCCACAGCCAGATTTTTAAACTTACCCAGTCCAGCAAAGCACCCAGAGCTCAATCACCTGTTCCACTGCCATTTGCAGGTAGCCTTCTGGAAGACCAAGGCCTTTGACACAGTAGTCCATGGCATGCTTTTGCAAAAACTTAAAAACTCAGTCATTGGTGATTGTCCGCTAACTTGGTTTCGATCGTATGTTTCAGACCGATTGCAATATGTGGCCATTTCTGATAGCGCTTCCCTTCCTCTTCCAGTCACGTGTGGTGTTCCCCAAGGCTCCATACTCGACCCCCTGCTATTCACATTATTTATAAATGCCTAACGTCTGCAAATCCTCAACTGTACACATGTATACAGACGACACTGTAATCTACGCTAGTAAACCCAAGCTACCGCAGCTTGAGGCTGTGCTACAAAACTAATTCACAGAGGTAGATAAGTGGATAGCGGATAACAAACTCTTCCTAAACACTGACAAAACCGTTACAATGATCTTTGGAACTGTACCTAAATTACATAAACTACGAAATCAACAAATTCAAATAGCACACTGACAGCAGTCTGCTCTTTTAAATATCTAGGTATGTTGCTAGACCCCAATCTATCCTTTGGCCTTCACATTGGAAAAAATCTCTTCAAATCTTTACCCAAAACTAGGTGCCCGGTTCACAGAACAGATACTGCCTAAGCCCTACAGTAAGGAAACAGATAATAAATAAATCTCTAGGCGGTTTTCCACATTATAACATTTTAGATTTAAAAAGCAAATCTGGCCTAGTTTTTAAGGCATAAATAATGCCTAGGCTCACCCTGTTGCCCAGTATATTACTAGGACCATCACAGGTTCACATAATTACCCATATTATATTATACTTACAAATATTGCGCCATTGAAAAGGAACATCATGGTTTTCAGGAGTGAAAAGCATCCCATGTTGTCTGTCTAAACAAAGAAAAAAACTTTTTTTTTAAATTGAAGCATGAAAAAGTCTTTCACAAATCCAATATATACAATGTGACCCAGCATTCCCTACTTTGTGTTCCACGGTTACTAAATAAAATAGGAATTGTCAGAATTTCAATATGAAAAAATAGCCAAATTTGAAAAATTCAGCTATCTATTCAGTTCAAATAAACTGGCCTAAAACTTATTTTTTTAATAGCGGTTTTTATTGTGAATACCAGATAAAAGTAATACAATATGTCTAATAACGTCTTCACAAATTGTGAATAATGAGCAGTTGTAGGGTTGACATTGCAAATGGCTTACTGTTACAGTCACCTTTTCTTTTCTTAGGTAACAAAACATAAAAAGAAAGGAGTAATACAAAGCAGAGGAAAAACAATGTGATAAAAAGGAGGCAGTGTCTACATCCAGTTCCCCTAGATAGTTAGTGTTCAATTTGTGCAGTCATTATCGTGTTGATATGTCACATCAGACCTCATGAAACTTAGTTAACTCTGGTTAGGGTTTGTCTGTTAGTAATGTGTGTAGGTGTAAGACAGAGAATCCTTCAATATGGTAAAGTAAACTTGGCGTAATTAAACAAAAATTGGAAAACTAAGGTAACTAAATGAACTGAGTATCTGTTCGCTCCTTCATCCCCACCTCCCCCCCATCCTCCTATTATAATCAAGGGTGCCTTTAGTTTTAACTGTTAATGTTTAACAAGTTGTTATTTGTGAAGGGTCTTGACCCGCCATTACCTCTGCCGAGAACCATGCCATGTATTTACAATTGATTTTTAATTCACTTTAAATTACTTTCAAAATGACATTAAATTCACAATTTGGTGAATAATTCAGACTCCGTAGTTGTAAAATTCATCCATTTTTCTTTCCTTATCTTAGAGATTCTACCCACCCTTGCTAATTGACTGACAAGGGGAGCAGAAGAGACCTCCCACATGTGCTGTGGTTGCTACTGAAAATGTCTAGATGACACCGCTGGCTGGGGAGTATAAACCCACAGTGATGTCAGTTAAGCCAGCGTGTCAAAGTCAAGGATAAGGTTTTGCACTACTTGAAGAAACATCCCCAATCAGTGCAAATAGAAGACAGCAGATGAATGGAGGATGGGCAGACTGGAGGTAACACCCACGAAGGCATGGACGTGGCAGAGTTCAAATATACACATTTTGCACTAAATGTATGTATCTGTTATTTATTTATTTATAAAATATTTTACCAGGAAAGATACATTGAGATAGCTCTCGTTTTCAAGTATGTCCTGGGTTATAAATGATGTATTCAATGCGTTTGGGGGGATTTTTAACATGTTCACTTAAAGCTCTGCCCTTTGCCAAAGTTAATGCTTCGCATAACAAAAAGTAAGAAATAAAGTAACAAAATGTTTTACTTCATACACAACCTGTGGCAATGTTACTTTAAATGCAAATTCAGTCATTCAAAACATTACAATGCCCATTTATGCAATTACAAACCCACATTTGAAAACAAAGGTAGATGTCCGTCTTCCTATAAATTAACCCCTAAACCTGGACGAAGGCTTTTTTGAGCTGCAATGCATTTGTGACCAAGGCCTTTTTGGCATTTCTGCCATGCGTTCATTCTAACACAATCCCCCCCCCCTGTTTGGATCCACACATTTTATGTATTATTTTTAAAAGGAGAAATGGGGCTTTCCTTTGAAAGACACCCTAGATATTTACATAACGCAATATTAAGTAGGGGTAAAGTATTAAAAAATGGGGAAATAAATTCTCAGTTTTACATTCAATAATTTCTGCACACCAAGTGCAAATAAATAAAAATAACTCAAAATGAATTCAATAACTAGGGATGCACGGAAATCGAAACAGAAACTTAAGGATGCCCTTGACCGAAAACAACTTTTCCCCCCAAATGATTTGTGTAGCTTATGTAGTGTGTGTATGGAATATAGTGAGGTGTGGGAAAGGGATGTAGTGTGTGTAGCTTATGTAGTGTGTGTATGGAATATAGTGAGGTGTGGGAAAGGGATGTAGTGTGTGTAGCTTATGTAGTGTGTGTATGGAATATAGTGAGGTGTGGGAAAGGGATGTAGTGTGTGTAGCTTATGTAGTGTGTGTATGGAATATAGTGAGGTGTGGGAAAGGGATGTAGTGTGTGTAGCTTATGTAGTGTGTGTATGGAATATAGTGAGGTGTGGGAAAGGGATGTAGTGTGTGTAGCTTATGTAGTGTGTGTATGGAATATAGTGAGGTGTGGGAAAGGGATGTAGTGTGTAGGTTATATAGTGTGTGTTAAGACCTTCAGTGGTTATGATACTGAGGTCTATTCCTTTCCCAATAGCTGAGCATAAGTGATTATAACTGCAGTTAGGGTGTAGAGGAATAGTGTAGATGAATGCAGCTTCCAAGACGATTCTCCCCAGCAAATAAAATATTCCCCAAGCATGAGCCTAGACTTCATGAAGGGTACAACAGGAATGATATTGACGCCACACTGGCTTTTATGGAAATCCTCCTGTAAGAGGACCTCCCACAGTAAACAAAAGGAACAACCAATCATAATACAGCTTTACAGTAAAACCCTCCCTTCCTCTACCTGGGAGATTCTGAGATAAGTTAAGGAATAACCCAATTATCTCAAGGCAGAGGACACACAATTTCCCCAAAACTTGGAACACCCCATTATACACAATGTATCTCCACAAATGACATGTCCCCTGATAGCTCCGATCTGGAAAACCAACATATTCAAATTTCATCCAGATCGGTTCAGGGGTTCTCAAAAAGTATGGAAGTCTTAGTTCACCGACCGCACACGAGGCTCTTGCCCAAAACAGTTCCACAAATTCAGTGTGTGCGGCCGGTCAATTCAGAGAACTGCATAAAAACGAATAAAAGCACGAATGGAGCCTCCTGGCTCATAGGAGCGATTGCTCCCCGTGTTCGTATGAACCAAACTACCGAATGGCGCTCTCCTAGTTCGGCAACAAAAGGAAGCAGGTGTTCATATGTTTCAGCGGTGGTTCGGGAAGTCGAGTGTCTGATGTTAGTTGCAGACACTCGACGACCAAGTCCCGCTGCCTCCTTTCGTGCAAACAAGATGGCCGCAGTTTTCTCTTCCACGTGGCATTCGCATATACGAACGGCGGCCGCCCAGAGAGCACTTAATAGACGGTTCCCTTTGAAGGTAATGAGCAGAGGGAGGGAGGGGGTGACTGAGTGAGGAAGGGGGTGACTGGTGGCAGAGTGAGGAAGAGGGTGACTGGTGACAGAGTGACGGGGTGACAGAGTGACGGGGTGACTGGTGACAGAATGACTGGGGACATTCACAGAGAGGGGGTGACAGAGTGACTGATGGAGGGGGTGACTGGTGACAGAGTAACAATGACTGAGGGAGGGGTGAGTGGTGACAGAGGGAGGGGGTGACTGGTGACAGTGACTGAGGGAGGGGGTGACTGATGGAGAGGGTGATTGGTGAAAGTGACTGAGGGAAGGGGTGACTGGTGACAGTGAGTGAGGGAAGGGGTGACTGGTGAGTGAGGGAGGGGGTGACTGGTAACAGTGAGGAAGGGTGTTAAAAATACCTTCTTTTTTTTTGTTTCCCTGGCAGTCTGGTGTCCTGGCTGCAGACTGTGCTGTATCTCCAGTGTCCATTCTCCCTGGTGTTCCAGTGGTCGTCTCCCCAGTCTGCAGCTCCGCCCAGTGTGAGCTGCAGACTGTGCTGTATCTCGCGAGCTCCAGAAATCAGAGCGTTGCCGTGGTAATCCGCGGAAACGCTCTGATAAACCAGAGATTGTGAGATACAGCACAGTCCGCAGCTCACACCGAGCGGAGCTGCAGACTGTACTGGCTCTCTCTCCAGGCAACCAGTCATGTACCGAGGACCTGACAAGTCACTCTGCCCTATTTTCGGCAGGTGACCCTTTTTTCGGCCGAAATTTTCGGTGCATCCCTATCAATAACTAATCCTGATTGTTAAAATGCCCAAAATGTCTAGGATTTCAACTAATTTTTAAAAGTTATAAAACAAATACTGTAATGAGTCAATTATGGTTTTAAACCTAGAACTTTGCAAAACCTGGCATGCTAAAATTACAACTTTACACCCTGTTCCAAATGTTTATGCAAATTCTATTTAAGTGTCACAAAGATTAAATATTTAGTTTTTCAGTTTAACTCATGGATGGCATTGTGTCTCAGGGCTCTTTTGATCACTGAAAACAATCTCGGACACCTGTGATAATTAGATTGCCAGGTGAGCCCAATTTAAGGAAAAACTACTAAAGGAGGGTGTTCCACATTATTAAACAGAGCACCATTTTCATGCAATATGGGGAAGAAAAAGGATCTATCTGCTGCCGAAAAGAGTGAAATAGTTCAATGCCTTGGACGAGGTATGAAAACATTAGATATTTCACAAAACTTAAGCTTGATCATCGCACTATTAAGAGATTTGTGGCTGATTCAGAGCACAGACAGGTTCGTGCAGATAAAGGCACATTGAGGAAGATTTCTGCCAGATCTCGGATCAAGAGAGCAACTGCTAAAATACCATTACATAGCAGCAAACAGATATTTGAAGCTGCTGGTGCCTCTGGAGTCCCACGGACATCAAGGTGTAGAGTCCTCCAGAGTCTTGCAACTGTGCATAAACCTTCTATTCGGCCACCACTAACCAATACTCACAAGCAGAAACGGCTGCATTGGGCAGAAAAATATACGAAGACTAATTTTCAAACAGTCCTGTTCACTGATGAGTGCCGTGCAACCCTGGATGGTCCAGATGGATGGAGTAGTGGATGGTTGGTGGACGGCCACCCTGTTCCAACAAGGCTGCGAGGTCAGCAATGCGGTGGTGGAGTCATGTTTTCGGAGGGAATCATGGGAAGCGAGCTGGTCGGCCCATTTACGGTCCCCAAAGGTGTAAAGATGACCTCTACAAAGTATGTGGAGTTTCTGACTGACCACTTTCTTCCCTGGTAAAGAAGGAAGAACTATGCATCCTCCCCTGACCTCAATCCTATAGAGAAACTTTGGAGCATCCTCAAGCAAAAGCTCTATGAGGATGGGACGCAGTTTACATCCAAACAGCAGCTCTGGGATACTATTCTGACATCTTGCAAACAAATTCAAGCAGAAACTGTCCAAAAACTCACAAGTTCAATGGATGCAAGACTTGTGAAGCTGCTATCAAATAAGGGGTCCTATGTTAAAATGTAACATGACATGTTAAAATGTTTAAAAAGTTAAAATGTTGTTATAAGTTTGATTCAAATAGCTTTTGATTTCAGTAAATATGCTGCAAACACAACAAATGACAATTTTCAGTTCTTTACAACCTATAAAGTTGTAAACTTACTGTGCGTAATAATGTGGAACAGTGCATTAAAAGTTTTTTATGTTTAAAGAAAATACTGTTATCATTAGGAGGTTTGTTCTCTCCTCATCAGCTCACTTCCCCATGGAATCTCGGAACAATGTATGTGATATGTGTGTGTTTGTTAAACACGGGTATTGAGATTTTTGAACGATCTTATTCCATCTTCCCGGGTTATCTATTATACAGTTTTTGGCATATCTCCTCATTCCTATTTATATAGAGTGATTCTATCTGCCGTACAGAAGATGTTTATTTGTTATAGGGCCTTTTTTCCCCCAGGATATGGATGTAGATGACGATCAATATGTGGAGTTGGAGTACGCCTCTAATATAGGATAATGGGGAGATTGGAGATGAGAGTTGGGTAGAACACCCCCGGTCAGATGGGTGAAGGGCCCAGGTTATTATCTGTATTTTGGCTTATTAGCATACTAAGATATTTATGTATTGTTTGATAGACTGTTGTAGGTTTCTTCTATGTTTTATGTGTAACCTGTCTCAAACCAATACCTATGTCGAGTGTGTTGTATGGAAATGATTTTTATGTATTTTGTGATAAAACTAATAAAAATTTATACAAATTAAAAAAAATTAGGAGGTCTGTTCAATAAAATATGAATTGTACTCTTAATAGCTGATAACACGAGAATTATGCTGACTGTTATTTACATCAATTATTTAGGTAAATGAGAAAAATAACATTTGCATAATAATTTGGAATAGGGTGTAATTACGAAAACAAGAAAGTACATCACACACTCTATGTAACTAAGAGCATTTTGACACTTTTCAGCTAACCATTTTATAACAAACCTATGTCAAATTTGTTAATATATTTTGGGGAAATTGACAGACCACACATGTCCCAGCTACCTGAACCACCCCATATTTGTATTTTGCTATTGTTCTCTAGTACATTGATATCCTACATGTATATATTTTACCCAATCCCTGCCCCTAACATTGCCTTTAATCCAACCTATAATCCTACCCATAATCTAAACCCTTTTCTTACCCATAATTCAACTTCTAATTCTACCAATACGCCAACTCTAATCCAGCTCACGCGGTGCAGAGGGAGCCTCTGTGAGTACTCTGGACAGTGATTGCAGCAGGAGAGCTCCCTCTCATAATGCAGCTGCAGCACACAGACGTCGGTGCAGGGCAGTTGGAAGAGTCCAGCATTGATCCTGCTGGTGGGGGAAAGCAGGGAGAAGTCCCCAGGGTTTGAATGGGGGACACTGTGCCAGGTGGGGAGGAGCTAGAAACTTCTCTTTACATTACAATAGTCACAACTAACAAACTAACTTGGGGCCTTATTCATCAATGAGACAGGCCCCAGGGAGAGTGCGCAGCTTAGCGGACAGGGGCACATGTATGAGTGTGGGATGGATGGTGCATGATTGGCTATGTGCTACGTGTGGGAGTGTGAGATGTGAGGAAGTGGGTGGTGACAAAGCAGACTGACCTCAGTGCCACTTAGGAGCCGGGCCAGCAACAAGTTTCCCGCCCACCCTCCCTTTGCTGCTTTGGGCCCGGGTGGTTGTCACGGCAAGGCGGGGCATGTCCTTGCCAAATAAGGGATGGTAGATTAGATGAAAAGGGGGATAATGGCCGGGTCTCATCCTCCCCCTGTCTCTTATGGTGAACCTGGAGGAGGTACCAGGTTGGACGTGTCCCCACTGGGTTGTAAGTCGACCGGTGGGGAGCATTATGGTTGGGCCCCACCGAGCGGAAAACCGGCTGGTGGGGAGCCCTGAAAAGGAAGAGGTTTTATTAAGCCGAGGGGGGGAGGTGAGATCCTTGGAGAAGTTAGATTGGCAAGGACGGTTTTCTTGATTACTGTATGACTGTATAAAAGTGTTTATGTTAATTTATTATGTTATATGTTTAAGGAGTTATACAGTATTTGGTGATGTTAATAAATGCTGTGGCCTGTTTTCCCAAGAAGTTGTCTGTCGTTATTTGAAGGAGTAAGTTATGGTTTTTATGGGAGGATGAGGGGAATGCTATCCAATGCCCACTACGTACATACAAGATGTTTACTGTTGTGTTAGAATTTATCCAAGTTAGTTTTATCCAAATCATTTATTTTCACCTGGAATACCAAGAGAGAATCCACTAATAGGAAAAATATCCGCCCACAAACACAAACTCACCACCATATGGCCCATTTTGTAGATGAGTCTGTAGAGGTCTACTTAGCATTTATTACTAATGTTACAAATTGGAGAAATGAACCCGGCCTTGTTTTAGTGGGGTATTTGAGGCCAAGACTCATTCTGTTGCTGTACCTTAAACCTTGACCCTATCACACTTCATTCCTGTTGCAACAGTTCTCAAAATGAAAGATAATTTTAAGAGTCTAAAGAAAATGGTTGTGATGAAAATGGAAGTTGTGAAAGGAAAATAGGAGATTTAGCCATCCAGGGTAATCATTAAACAACGGAGCTGGATTAATGTGTTAAATTTTATAGTAAGCAATTAGCTAATAAAAGAAAACCAAATGAGCGTAAATGGGTTGAAATAGAACAAACAGAGCAATTGAAGTAGAATGGCATTGAATATTTGCA
This sequence comes from Pelobates cultripes, assembly GCA_933207985.1. Lineage (NCBI taxonomy): Eukaryota > Metazoa > Chordata > Amphibia > Anura > Pelobatidae > Pelobates > Pelobates cultripes. The sequence goes on from OW240914.1 coordinate 34,701,714, forward strand.
ATATTTGCTTTTCAAAACAATTGAATCTGCATAAATCCAACTACAGTGGCAAAAACAAATAAAATTAACCCCTTCCCGACCGCGGACGGAAATTTTCCGTCAACCTTGTCCTTCAGTTAAGGACCGTTGATGGAAAATTTCCGTCATTTACTAAAGATAACCCCAGATCGCTCCGATCGCGAGGTTAACGGTGCTCCGGTCTGCCTCTGTATTAGAGGCAGACCGGGAGCACTCGATCGGGCTGCCCCAGCACCGGTGCTCGCTCTGACAGGCTGTTTTTGAAGTGCAAAAGTGCTTATCAAATGACCCAGCATAACATAAATATAAAATACTGTATATGCACAAAACTCACAAAAAATGTGTCTTAATGAATGTAAGTGAATTTAATTTAGAAAATAAATTCAATGTCTCAATATTTTTATGTGCAAAGACCGAGCAATGTGCAACAACCACAAATTGTAGTGTTAAGACTCTACAAGACATCCACTAGAGGCGCTTCCTGCTGTTTCAATGAGTTTAGCTCCATAAAATGATGCTGGACGTCCTCTGGCAGAGCGTGAGTGTCCAACGCCTTGAAAATCCCCATAGAAAAGCACTGAGTCAGTGCTTTCCTATGAAGAAGACCAAATGCACGCGAACACGCATTAGGATCCTCCTTGCGATGACCTCACAGGAGGCTGAGACGGAGCCGGTGCAGAGGGCCTTGGCACTGAAATAAGGTTAGTGAACCCTTTCATTGCTGCATGGGGAGGGGGTGCTGGAGAGTAGGGGCACTATAGTGTTAAGAATACAGCTTTGTATTCCAAACACTATAGTGTTCCTTTCATTCTATCCCCCAATCATTGTCATTTAAACAAGTTAAAATGTATTCTAAAATCTCAGCACTCCCTTTCCATATAAAAAATATATCATCTATGTACTGCCTGAAGTATTGCGCCTAGCGTAGATGAGAAAAACCAGATGTTTCTTTCCAGAAAGTCATGGACAAACTGGCGTTGCTGGGTGCAAACTTGGTTCCCTTAGCAATACCGCAATTCTATAAGCAGAACATTTTGTTATACCAAAAAAGTTATTTCTTAAAATGAGACTGATATCCACTAATCAACTTATTTTAAATATATATCGGATGTCATTAAAACGTTTTCACTGGCTCACAGCCCTTTTCATTAGGAATACTGATCTTCACAGTATTTGAAATGCATAATGATATCAATGACCAACAAATGCAAAAACAATTACCCGCCCCCAGAAATGCACTAAAGTTATTTCCAAATGTCCAGACAACAGGAAAATTTAGTAAAGTTTATTTCTGAATCAACATGATAATATTACTAATTTTCCCATAAACGTTTATAATTGACATATTATTATGTTGTTATGCAGAGGGGGGGAAAAAATACATTTATAGTGAATTTTAAATTTTAGACCAAAATAGCCAAACTGGGAAAACAATCTCCAAATCAGCTATGGTTCCAGTTTCTTTAAAACCCTGTGAAAATTTGGTATTGGGATCAACAATGATTATCTTTGGTGGATACCCCAGTCTCTGCACTAGAAAAAGTGTATATTTATTATAGGACAGATATGTATGTATGTTTACTGACACAGTGTACAGCACAGTATTCAGAGGACAAACCAGGCAGACTTTATTATTCAGAACAGGTTTAAAAAAAAAAAAGGAAAAAAAAAGGGGCATTTCATCAAAAGTGAGTTTATATTAACTTCTGTATAATGCACTTCAATTACACATTTATAAACCCTGGGAATATGTAACCTGCTGAAAACAACACAATGAAGAGTCACATTACATGCTGCAGAGAGCATTCTACAAACTACCTGAGGCCAAAATGAAGCCCCCGTCAGGACTGACATGAGACAATGGGGATATATATTATTGTGCCTCTTTTTTTTCCTGTTCCATTTTGGTTAATTGTTTTGGTTCACAAATATCTATTTTCAAATGTACTGTCAGGATTACTAGTTGATCCAGCATGCAGAAATAGTATCACACCTAGGACTAAGGGTAACGTCTCACTGGATCTTAGAATGGCCGGACTTAATGTACCCAAGAATAGTCAAAATACTTGCCGAGGTCAGGGAAACAGAATGAGACACAACGATGAGGGAAAGCCAAAAGTCAAGGATACCAGAAATCAGGGAAGTCAAAAACTAAGCCAAAGTCAAATACCAGAAATAATACGATCAGGAACACTCTCTCAGATAACCAGCAAAGGGAAACCATGACAGGGCACTGACAAAAAGGTAATTTGGGTTTAAATAACCCTCCTTAGTCTGTAATTGGCTGTCTCTGACCTCTGACCCCAAAACGTGCATGTGCGTCTATGACATGACGCCGCACGCATGTTGGCGCCATCTTTGATATAGGCGAAGCTAAGTTCTTTATAATAGTCCGCTGCGGCCGGCGTTCTCAGGAACGTCGCACCCGCTAGGGACTGGAACGGAGGGAGACCGGGTAGCTGCCTGTTGACCCCCAGGTAAGTTGAAAACATCTCTGACGGCATGGCTGCTAAGTTTAAATGCAGTCACGCCGGCAGAGATGTCGGAGTCCGAAAATAAGTTCTCACACATTTACAAAAATAAGTTCTCACACATTTTTCAGCCCCTGTCAGAGTGGTTGCTTTTTTCTTTGACAGGTAAATAGTTTTTTTTAACAATCTTCCTTTCTGGGAGCTGTAATAGTTATGATGCATGGAGTAACACTTTAAAAGGACAGTTTAGGCACCATAACAACTTCACCTAAATTAAGTCGTTACGATGCCAGGAGGCTCCTCTTACCTTAAAAGGTTAAACCGTTCTCGAAGTGAGCCTCCAGCTCCGGCAGCCCTGACTGACGGCACTCTGCTCTTCCTGAAACCGAGATTCGTATACCACCTGGAGGACCTGAAGATCGGGGCTGGAGACTCAAACTAATCTAGGTCAGTTTAACCCCTTAATGTAAAAGTATGCCCGGGGGCCTCCCGGCACCATAACAACTTTGTTTACATGAAGTTGTTATGGTGACTGTAGTGCCATTAAATTCCTACATGTCAGAGAACTGAGCAGTGAGCCAGCAAAGGCATGATCTATGCTCCATTAACCAAACATTACAGTGTTATGAATACAAAATATATATATATATATAGTGTTAGGAATACGAAACTGTATTCCTAACACTATAGTGTCCTCCTGCCTCCCCTTCCCTGGTGTCAAATAAAGGGTTAAATAACCCTTTTTACACTGACCTAATTCGCAAGCATGGCAGGCATTAGGCCTTCATCATAGGGAAGCATTGCCTCAGAGCATTCCCATGGGGATATTTCCACACGCTGGACATCCTTATGCAAAGTGTGAGATGTCTTCACGGAGATTCTATACGCTCCACTGCAGGCCGCTTTTAACGCGATCAGAGAGGGGCACCATCTACCCACGCAGTCCCTTAGGGCCCACATTGTGCTCCTTCTGAAGGAAGGGAAGGACGGGGATTTCTGCAATAACTATAGACACATCTCCCTCATAAACAGCGACCTGAAGCTGCTAACAAAAATTTTGGCAACGCGTCTGCAACCACATGTTCCCACCCTGGTGCACCCGGACCAGGTGGGGTTTGTGATGGGGAGGGAGGCAAGGGACAATACGATTAGAGCGCTGTCGATAGGCCATGGGGGGTCGGCGGGCGCCAGGGGCCTTCTCCTGCTATCCACGGACGCGGAGAAGGCCTTCGACCGGGTCGGATGGACGTATATGTTCCAGGCCCTCTCACATCTGGGCATGGGGACACACATGAGGGGCTGGATAGAAGCCATTTACCGATAACCCAGAGCCCAGATAATCGTAAATGGGGCACTCACGGAGGACGTTATAATCCAAAACGGCACCCGTCAGGGGTGCCCCCTGTCCCCGCTCTTGTTTGTGCTAGCTTTGGAGCCATTTTTACAAGCAATCAGGAGCAACCCAGACATTACGGGGGTAGCTGCAGGCAAGGTACACCATAAGGTAGCGGCGTATGCCGATGACCTTCTCTTTTTTGTCTCCAGACCCGAAATCTCCCTCCCGAATATCATTAAGGCTCTTAGGGATTACGGCGAGATCTCAAATATGAAGATCAATTTCGCCAAGTCGTGTACACTTAATATATCCATACCTCAACATCGGGAGATGTTGCTGCGTCAGGGCTTCCCGTTCCAATGGGCAGATAGTAAAATCAGGTACCTGGGCATTTGGCTCCCCAGACAAGATCTCTTTAAAGACAATTTTGCCCAGATGCTGTCCACCTTCAGAAGGGAGACGGGAGAATGGGCGTACCCCCACATCTCTTGGTTCGGCCGGGTGCAGGTCGTGAAAATGAATTTCCTACCACGGCTGCTATATTTGATGCAGACAATACCCATATGTATCCCCAGGACGTACTTTGGATCCCTCAATGGGACCCTGAGAGAATACATATGGAGGGGGACGAAGCCAAGGCTAAAATTCCAGCAACTGACACAACCCAAGGAGTGGGGAGGGATGGCGCTGCCGGACTTCCACCTTTACTATATAGCATGCCACCTACTTAGGATAATGGAGTGGTCAAAACAGAATGTACACAAACAATGGAAAACAGTGGAGGAGGCGGAGCTAGGGATCCCCATAGCGTTGGCCCCGTGGTTGCCGAGGGGGAGGGGAGGCAGGGCGCCCACCTATGTCAGGGCTACCTTGAAAGTATGGTACGGTATAGCAGACAGAGCGGGCCTCACCCCTTACCCATCACCCTTACTGCCCCTGACGTACAATGGGGAGTTCCAGCCGGGATTGGGCCCACTGGCACTAAGGGGCATCATCCCTGACCTCCTGCCTAGGCTACACCATGTTCAGACACCTACGGGGCGCAAAACCCTACCAGATCTTCTGGGAGGGCGAACCCCCACCTTCCTACAGCAGTTCCATTATGCGCAGTTGACGAGCTACCTGCAAACCTTACCCCAGGGAGGGGCATTACAACGCATCCCCACGGGGTTCGAGCAATTGTGCCTTGAACCGGAACCACTCCCACACGGGGTATCCATCCTATACAAATTACTCCAACAGCAGATTCCGGTGGAGACACCTAGGTTTCAGGGGAAGTGGGAGAGGGCCTTACACCGTCAGTTTAGCGCAGGGGAATGGGACAAAATATGCACTCTAACGCACCATTGTGCTGCCTTTAGTAGGCATCAGGAGGCCGCATATAAATTGCTCACACAGTGGTATCGCACCCCAGATGTCCTCCACAACATGCATCCCGACCACTCGGCACAATGCTGGAGATGTGGCACAGAGACAGGGACACACATACACATATGGTGGGAGTGTGAGAAAATACAATCCTTTTGGAGAGGCATACATAAAATGCTGCAGATATTCTCGGACCCGCCACCACCCTTTGACCCCTCGGCGATGCTCCTACACCACACATCTACACCTAGTGGCAAATACAAACGATCACTAACTATACGGATCCTCAATATCGCAAAACAAAGCATTCCTCAGCACTGGAGGAATACGGAGGCACCCACGCTTCAGTCGTGGTTTGCCCAAATGGAAGTCCTCAGGGCGACAGAGGAGGTTTACATGAAGACCTCAGACAGGACACAACAATATTTGGACATATGGACTCATTGGATAGTGACGACAGCAGGGGACTCATTCACGACAGCTCTAGGGGAGACAGACCAGCCCCAAGGTACTCAGCCCCCACGGGCTCACAGAGAATGCTAGAACCCGCACAGGAACCCAGGCAGTAGGGATTATCGGACTGCAGGCCCTTAGGGCCAGACCCCAGGGGACTACGACTCACCCCAGCCACCCAGGACGGACTTGAGACTGACGGATAACGACGCCCCACCCATGCCGGGAGCGGTGTGCCCCAAGAGGATACGTCTACTCTGGCCACCTAAGCTAGACGAGTTCCCCCCAGGAGGAAAGCACGGGAGCGGACTAGGGAGGGTTCACGTATTCGGGTGACATTGTGATGGGCTCCTTCTGGAGGGCCACACACCGGTGGTGGGACAGGTAGACTAAAATTTGAGACATATTTTTCATATCTAAATGCTTGGAGACCTGCGTATCTCATCAGTATCACTTACTTTGAGAGATCTGCGAATCTCGAAAGGTTTTTTTTGTTGTTGTTAGACTGTTTCTCTACACTCTGAACGTAAAGCTGCATTTTATTGTTTCTTTGATATGAGAAAACCTTCAATAAAAGGCTATTTACCAAAAAAAAAAAAGTGTGAGACTGTCCAGCGTTGTTTCATTGAGTCAAACTTTGTGAAACTACAATAATCGCCTCTAATGGCTGTCTGGTAGTCAATCACTAGAGGCAGTGTTAAGACTAAAATGTAAACATTGCAGTTTCTCTAAGACTGCAATGTTTTACATTGCGTGGCTAAGGAAAGAGGGACACTGCACCCAGACCAATTCAATGAGAGTGTGCTTGGTGCCTATAGTGTCTCTTTAAGCTAAAGTTGTTTTGGTGCTTAGAGTGTTCCTTTAAAGTATAAAAAAATTTAAACAAAATTCCTTAAAACAGTGAATGTGTATTTTTCACAAGTAATAGTACTTATTTTGGACCATAAAATCTGAAGTTATAAAAAGTGGCATAAGTTTGGATAATTTTTGTGCACTCCAGAAAAAGTGGGAAAAGCCACCAATGTATAGAAGATAGAGTAAGAGTTTAATATTTTGAACATGGCGCATGCACATAAAACTGGCATAACCTTGAAAGCAAATGCAATGATTTTTTATTTATAATCCACATTATACTGCTTACTAACCCCCATTGTTTTGCCCATCGAGCCATCGTTGTACCCACATGTTGTAGGAAAAGCATCACAAGAGCTGTTATAGAGCAGATGAGGGCTGACTTTTGGCAATCCCTGCATTTAGACAAAAGTTTGTGGAGAATTTCCAATGACACTATCTCCACAATTAATGCTTATTAATTCTCAGGCTCACTTTTACCTCCTCTCTCAGATAATTAACCACACAAGTGCTACTAACCTGAACCCATAACCCTGATTGTTCATTTGGCAAGGACATTCAGCAATAGGATTGTAAGATTGGGTACACTATAAAAATACACTTATTGCAATACTTCATCCTATACACCCCTGGAATTTGCATACTGATGAAAATAAAAGGAATAAAAATGGCCACTATCCTCAGAAAGGAAGATGCTCTCAGAATCCAATGCTTATAGTGACAATCTATCGCAGTATTACTCTCTCACAATGACAGTCTCTGACAGTGACAGTCTCTCACAGTATTAATGTCTCACAATGACAGTCTCTGACAATGATAGTTCCTGACAGTTGCAGTCTCTTACAATGACAGTCTCTCACAGTATTATTAGTTTCTTACAGTGGCATCTCTCGCAAGGGCCCCTTCACATGGCTATTACTTCACAGCAGCAGTCTCGCAAGAGACAGTCTCCCACCCCCAGGCTCTCTAACCACAGTTTCTGACAGAAGCAGTATCTCACACACCGACACAGTATGACAGATATCTCACACAAAGACAGTCTCTGACAGATATCTCACACACAGACAGTCTCTGACAGATATCTCACACACAGAGAGACAGTATGACAGATATCTCATCCACAGAGACAGTCTCTAACAGATATCTCATACAGAGACAGTCTCTGACAGATATCTCATACACAGAGACAGTCTCTGACAGATATCTCACACACAGAGAGACAGTATGACAGATATCTCATCCACAGAGACAGTCTCTGACAGATATCTCATACACAGAGACAGTCTCTGACACATATCTCACACACAGTGAGACAGTCTCTGACAGATATCACACACAGAGAGACAGTCTCTGACAGATATCTCATACATTGAAACAGTCTCTGACAGATATCTCACACACAGAGAGACAGTCTCTGACAGATATCTCACACACAGAGAGACAGTCTGACAGATATCTCATACACAGAGACAGTCTGACAGATATCTCATACACAGAGACAGTCTCTGACAGATATCTCACACACAGAGACAGTCTCTGACAGATATTGCACACACACAGAGACAGTCTGACAGATATCTCACACAGAGAGACAGTCTCTGACAAATATCTCACACACAGAGACAGTCTCTGACAGATATCTCACACACAGAGACAGTCTGACAGATATCTCACACACAGAGACAGTCTGACAGATATCTCACACACAGAGACAGTCTGACAGCTGTCTCACACACAGAGAGACAGTCTCTGACAGATATCTTACACACAGAGACAGTCTCTGACAGATATCTCACACACAGAGACAGTCTGACAGATATCTCACACACAGAGAGACAGTCTGACAGATATCTCACACACAGAGACAGTCTGACAGCTATCTCACACACAGAGAGACAGTCTCTGACAGATATCTTACACACAGAGACAGTCTCTGACAGATATCTCACACACAGAGAGTCTCTGACAGATATTGCACACACACAGAGACAGTCTGACAGATATCTCACACAGAGAGACAGTCTCTGACAAATATCTCACACACAGAGACAGTCTCTGACAGATATCTCACACACAGAGACAGTCTGACAGATATCTCACACACAGAGAGACAGTCTGACAGATATCTCACACACAGAGACAGTCTGACAGATATCTCACACACACAGAGACAGTCTGACAGCTATCTCACACACAGAGACAGTCTCTGACAGATATCTCATACAGAGACAGTCTCTGACAGATATCTCATACACAGAGACAGTCTCTGACAGATATCTCACACACAGAGAGACAGTATGACAGATATCTCATCCACAGAGACAGTCTCTGACAGATATCTCATACAGAGACAGTCTCTGACAGATATCTCATACACAGAGACAGTCTCTGACACATATCTCACACACAGTGAGACAGTCTCTGACAGATATCACACACAGAGAGACAGTCTCTGACAGATATCTCATACATTGAAACAGTCTCTGACAGATATCTCACACACAGAGAGACAGTCTCTGACAGATATCTCACACACAGAGAGACAGTCTGACAGATATCTCATACACAGTGACAGTCTGACAGATATCTCATACACAGAGACAGTCTCTGACAGATATCTCACACACAGAGACAGTCTCTGACAGATATTGCACACACACAGAGACAGTCTGACAGATATCTCACACAGAGAGACAGTCTCTGACAAATATCTCACACACAGAGACAGTCTCTGACAGATATCTCACACACAGAGACAGTCTGACAGATATCTCACACACAGAGAGACAGTCTGACAGATATCTCACACACAGAGAGACAGTCTGACAGATATCTCACACACAGAGAGAGACAGTCTGACAGATATCTCACACACAGAGACAGTCTGACAGATATCTCACACACAGAGAGACAGTCTGACAGATATCTCACACACAGAGAGACAGTCTGACAGATATCTCACACACAGAGACAGTCTGACAGCTATCTCACACACAGAGAGACAGTCTCTGACAGATATCTTACACACAGAGACAGTCTCTGACAGATATCTCACACACAGAGATCTCACACACAGAGACAGTCTGACAGATATCTCACACAGAGAGACAGTCTGACAAATATCTCACACACAGAGACAGTCTCTGACAGATATCTCACACACAGAGACAGTCTGACAGATATCTCACACACAGAGAGACAGTCTGACAGATATCTCACACACAGTGACAGTCTGACAGATATCTCACACACAGAGAGACAGTCTGACAGATATCTCACACACAGAGAGACAGTCTGACAGATATCTCACACACAGAGACAGTCTGACAGATATCTCACACACAGAGACAGTCTGACAGATATCTCACACACACAGTCTGACAGATATCTGACAGTCTGACAGATATCTCACACACAGAGAGACAGTCTGACAGATATCTCACACACAGAGACAGTCTGACAGCTATCTCACACACAGAGAGACAGTCTCTGACAGATATCTCACACACAGAGAGACAGTCTCTGACAGATATCTCACACACAGAGACAGTCTGACAGATATCTCACACACAGAGAGACACCATGTGTTTTTCTCCTCTCTCAGGTAATGAATCAAACAAGCTAATAACCAGAACCCATACACCTGATTGTTCAACTGGCAATGACATTAAGATAAAGAACTGCAAGAACAACATTTTAATGAGGTGACAGTTATAAACAGACATTTTACAATACTTTACCCTTTGCATCCCCTGCATGGTGACTGCACCCTGTCTCTGATCAGAAGAAAAGGAATCAAAATGGCCGCTTCCCTCCAAGACAAGACCCTCCCAGAGACAGTCCAAACAGAGACAGTCCTCACTGAGACAGTCCTCACTGAGACAGTCCTCCCTGAGACAGTCCTCCCAGAGACAGTCCTCACTGAGACAGTCCTCACTGAGACAGTCCAAACAGAGACAGTCCTCACTGAGACAGTCCTCACTGAGACAGTCCTCACTGAGACAGTCCAAACAGAGACAGTCCTCACTGAGACAGTCCAAACAGAGACAGTCCTCACTGAGACAGTCCTCACAGAGACAGTCCTCACTGAGACAGTCCTCCCAGAGACAGTCCTCACTGAGACAGTCCTCACTGAGACAGTCCAAACAGAGACAGTCCTCACTGAGACAGTCCTCACTGAGACAGTCCAAACAGAGACAGTCCTCACTGAGACAGTCCTCACTGAGACAGTCCTCACAGAGACAGTCCTCACTGAGACAGTCCAAACAGAGACAGTCCTCCCAGAGACATCAAAGATCCTCCCAGAGACAGTCCTCACAGAGACAGTCCTCCCAGACACATCAAAGATCCTCCCAGAGACAGTCCTCACAGAGACAGTCCTCCCAGAGACATCAAAGATCCTCCCAGAGACAGTCCTCCCAGAGACAGTCCAAACAGAGACAGTCCTCCCAGAGACAGTCCTCCCAGAGACATCAAAGATCCTCCCAGAGACAGTCCTCACTGAGACAGTCCTCACAGAGACATCAAAGATCCTCCCAGAGACAGTCCTCACAGAGACAGTCCTCCCAGAGACATCAAACACAATGTATACTTCACAGAGACAGTCCTCACTGCTCAAACCATAGAGACAGTACTCATAGAGCACTCAAGAGACAGTCCTCATTGATCACTCTAGAGAGACAGTCCTCACACACTGATCAAACCACAGAGACAGTCATCACAGATCAACCACAGAGACAGTCCTTACAGAGACAGTCCTCAAAGATCAAACCACAGAAACAGTCCTCACACATCAAGACAGTCCTTTCACTTCAGAGACAGTCCTCACAGATCAGCCCATAGAGACAGTCCTTACAGATCAAACCACAGATACAATCTCCACAGATCAAACCACAGAGGCAGTCCTCAAAGATCAACCACAGACAGTCCTCTCACTCCACAGAGACAGTCCACATAGATTAACCACAGAGACATTCCTAACTGAACACTCCATAAAGACAGTCCTCATTCATAGCTCTACAGAGACAGTCATCACATATCAACTACAGAGACAGTCCTCATAGATCACTCCACAGAGACAGTCCTCATAGAGCAAACCACAGAGACAGTCCTCACAGATCACTCTACAGACAGTCCTCACAGATCAAACCACAGAAACAGCCTTCACAGATCACTCTACAGACAGTCCTAACACATCAAACCACAGAAACAGTCCTCACAGATCACTCTACAGACAGTCCTCACACATCAAACCACAGAGACAGTCCTCACAGATCACTCTACAGACAGTCCTCACACATCAAACCACAGTGACAGTCCTCACAGATCACTCTACAGACAGTCCTCACACATCAAACCACAGAAACAGTCCTCACAGAGACAGTCCAAACAGAGACAGTCCTCCCAGAGACAGTCCTCCCAGAGACATCAAAGATCCTCCCAGAGACAGTCCTCACTGAGACAGTCCTCACAGAGACATCAAAGATCCTCCCAGAGACAGTCCTCACAGAGACAGTCCTCCCAGAGACATCAAACACAATGTATACTTCACAGAGACAGTCCTCACTGCTCAAACCATAGAGACAGTACTCATAGAGCACTCAAGAGACAGTCCTCATTGATCACTCTAGAGAGACAGTCCTCACACACTGATCAAACCACAGAGACAGTCATCACAGATCAACCACAGAGACAGTCCTTACAGAGACAGTCCTCAAAGATCAAACCACAGAAACAGTCCTCACACATCAAGACAGTCCTTTCACTTCAGAGACAGTCCTCACAGATCAGCCCATAGAGACAGTCCTTACAGATCAAACCACAGATACAATCTCCACAGATCAAACCACAGAGGCAGTCCTCAAAGATCAACCACAGACAGTCCTCTCACTCCACAGAGACAGTCCACATAGATTAACCACAGAGACATTCCTAACTGAACACTCCATAAAGACAGTCCTCATTCATAGCTCTACAGAGACAGTCATCACATATCAACTACAGAGACAGTCCTCATAGATCACTCCACAGAGACAGTCCTCATAGAGCAAACCACAGAGACAGTCCTCACAGATCACTCTACAGACAGTCCTCACAGATCAAACCACAGAAACAGCCTTCACAGATCACTCTACAGACAGTCCTAACACATCAAACCACAGAAACAGTCCTCACAGATCACTCTACAGACAGTCCTCACACATCAAACCACAGAGACAGTCCTCACAGATCACTCTACAGACAGTCCTCACACATCAAACCACAGTGACAGTCCTCACAGATCACTCTACAGACAGTCCTCACACATCAAACCACAGAAACAGTCCTCACAGATCACGCTACAGACAGTCCTCACACATCAAACCACAGAAACAGCCCTCACAGATCACTCTACAGACAGTCCTCACACATCAAACCACAGAAACAGTCCTCACAGATCACTCTACAGACAGTCCTCACACATCAAACCACAGAAACAGTCCTCACAGATCACTCTACAGACAGTCCTCACACATCAAACCACAGAAACAGCCCTCACAGATCACTCTACAGACAGTCCTAACACATCAAACCACAGAAACAGTCCTCACAGATCACTCTACAGACAGTCCTCACACATCAAACCACAGTGACAGTCCTCACAGATCACTCTACAGACAGTCCTCACACATCAAACCACAGAAACAGTCCTCACAGATCACTCTACAGACAGTCCTCACAGATCAAACCACAGAAACAGCCCTCACAGATCACTCTACAGACAGTCCTCACACATCAAACCACAGAAACAGTCCTCACAGATCACTCTACAGACAGTCCTCACACATCAAACCACAGAAACAGCCCTCACACATCACTCTACAGACAGTCCTCACACATCACACCACAGAAACAGCCCTCACAGATCACTCTACAGACAGTCCTCACACATCAAACCACAGAAACAGCCCTCACAGATCACTCTACAGACAGTCCTCACACATCAAACCACAGAAACAGTCCTCACAGATCACTCTACAGACAGTCCTCACTGATCAAACCACAGAGACAGTCCTCACAGATCACTCTACAGACAGTCCTCACACATCAAACCACAGAAACAGTCCTCACTGTTCACTCTACAGACAGTCCTCACTGATCAAACCACAGAGACAGTCTTCACAGATCACTCTACAGACAGTCCTCACACATCAAACCACAGAAACAGTCCTCACAGATCACTCTACAGACAGTTCTCACACATCAAACCACAGAAACAGTCCTCACAGATCACTCTACAGACAGTCCTCACAGATCAAACCACAGAAACAGCCCTCACAGATCACTCTACAGACAGTCCTCACACATCAAACCACAGAAACAGTCCTCACAGATCACTCTACAGACAGTCCTCACAGATCAAACCACAGAAACAGTCCTCACAGATCACTCTACAGACAGTCCTCAAACATCAAACCACAGAAACAGTCCTCACAGATCACTCTACAGACAGTCCTCACACATCAAACCACAGAAACAGTCCTCACAGATCACTCTACAGACAGTCCTCACAGATCAAACCACAGAAACAGTCCTCACAGATCACTCTACAGACAGTCCTCACACATCAAACCACAGAAACAGTCCTCACAGATCACCCTACAGACAGTCCTCACACATCAAACCACAGAAACAGTCCTCACAGATCACTCTACAGACAGTCCTTACACATCAAACCACAGTGACAGTCCCTGAATGAGAACATATTGGAGTTCCCACCATTTAGCCTCCATTAAGAAATAAATCATTCACTAATTTTGTGTTAGATCGAGTATGGTGTCTTGTATTATTATTATTTTTTTTTGTTTGATGTACCACGTAATGGGTGATATTAGGAATTATTTTGGGCTAACTCAAAAAAAACTAATCGAAGAAAAAAATGAAAGAAAAAAAAACATTGTTTATAGTTTATAGGTAATAGTTATGATCAGGTAGTTGTTTTGTTTGATTTAAAGGGACCACTATAGTCACCAAAACAACTTTAGCTTAATGAAGCAGTTTTAGTGTATAGATCATGAACTGCAGTCTTGATGTGTCCGAGGGTTGCCGCAGTAATGGCGAGGGAGAGCTTCAGGTGAAGAAATACAGGTGAGGGAGAGAATGGGCTTGCCGGTGAGAGAGATTTTTGATCTCCCCACTGGCCATGCTGCCCCTCACCTGCCTGCCACCCCAATTCCATGGCCTTGTGGCAAAATCCAGCCCTGCGTGCAGGGAGGTGTGACTAGGGGCAACATAAACAAAATGATGTAACTCCTAAATGGCAGTAAGACTGCAGAGGCATGATCTATACACCAAAACTACTTCACCATATTAAAGCCCTTTTTGTCCTTTAAAAAAGGGAGAAGCTAATTACGTCTATTACCAACATAGTTCCCGGCTGCCAAAGTCACAACATGTGCCAGAGGTGTAACTAGTGCCCAGCAAACAAGTGTGAATATTTGTGGATGTGCAGTGATTCAAGCGGAAATATTGCACGTCCAGACTCCTACTACCACAAACACTTTAAGTGGTCATGGTGGTTGCAATAACCCTTCAAGAAAAAAGATGAGCAAACTTAAGCTTGGTCCTTAGGGGGTTAAATAAAGGATCTTTGTACTAAAGGCTTGTGCAGTGCGTTTTGTTCCGTTGTACTGCTACTGGCTGTAAGTGGAGCTGAAGTCCTGCACTCTGGTTTGGACAGTGGCTTCATTTCTGTGTTTGAGATTACAGCAGTGACGAGAGCTGCTCTCTGATGAAGGATCAGCACATGACTAAAAAGATGATGGCGTTTCCCACATGGGAGATCTTCAGGGTCTGCTCAGCCCTTGGCCATCAAACATAAAGAGCGAAACAAGCCTGTCGCCTTTGGAATAGAGACACGCTAACTAATATGCTGTCCAAAGTGCAAGGAGAGGGACATCACTGGTTTTTTCACAAGTTTTAATGAAATTGTTTTTAATTCAAGGATTTTACTATTACCATGACGTAAAGTCATGATTTTATTAATGACACGGAGGCTCCTATTACGCCGCACTCTTTCTTTATTTCCCTCAGCAGCAAATAAAAAACTTTTTATAAACATAACCAGTAATAACATTAATAGTCTGAGGTGTATTCTTCCCAGCAACAGGAACAGCCAATCAGGTTCCACTCCTCCAGCATAATAGGCTCTGGCAAACAATCCTTTTCCTCTTTATTTGTGGTCCCGAATAAGTAAAATTATCCAACCAAACATGGAACCCATTACAAAGGGAATGTCCCACTCGATGTGAGATAGATTAGACTGTAAGAGAGGAAAAATATGGTAATACCTTAGCAGAATACTGGATGTACGCATAAATCATTGATATCCGAGATAGGATTTGGTCAGTGTTCTTGCCAAAGGGAATATTGTTGTTTAACCTATAAATTGGGTGACCATATAAGTATGAGATTATCAGAACTAGGGGCTTATCTGGTTCAAATCACAGAAGATAACTTAATTTCGAGCGAGTATAACAGGAGTAGAAATACATGTTTGAAAGACTTACCGTGGGTCAACTTACCCAATTTCCATCAACCTTTCCACAGTCATCGGGTGGGAAGGAGGGATAATACTCGCCTCTGTGTCATTAATAAAATCATGACTTTACGTCATGGTAATAGTAAAATCCTTGAATTTTATTAAGACACGGAGGCTCCTATTATGCTGGTTTAAAGCTGAGAGACTACCGTTCCTGCGAAATGGTGTATGGGCTTAAAGTAAAAATCCCGGAAGGTAGATTCTGAGGACCAGTCGGCTGCTTTGTGTGGTGTAGTAAACCTTGTTGAAACAGGGGATGGGGGGACCCATCCGGGTCCCAAGCAGATAGTCAAAGCGTGGGAGGATGCGGGGTATGTCTATCGCCATCTCTAACAGGGAAGGAAACCATGGTTGGGACGGCCATAATGGTGCCACGATCACTACAGTTCCTGTCTGTTGCCGTAGTTGCAGTAGCCAGTGGGGAATCAATGCAAAGGGAGGAAAAGCGTAGTTCTTTGTGGAGGACTAGTCTTGGGTAAAGGCATCTGTTGCCAGTGCTGCTGGGTCCGGTTTCCAACTGAAAAATCTGGGAAGTTGTGTATTCAAACGGGAACCGAACAAGTCCTTGTCCAGAGGGCCCCACAGGGACTGGATGTCTTGGAAGACTCTGGGTTCCAGGTGCCAGTCGCTGGAGTCCCTGAGGTGTCGTGAGTACCAGTCCACCGTTGTTTTGCAGAGGCCTGGGATATACTCCGCTGTGACCGAAATGCCCTGTGCCAGGCAAAATTGCCAAAAGTCCCGTGCCAAATTCGCCAGGACCTTCGATTTCGTGCCTCCCAAGTGATTTATATAACGGACTGCCGATATATTGTCCATTTTCAGAAGGATGGCACATCGGGCTTGAGTTGGAGAAAAACTGCGGATTGCAAAGGATCCGGCCAGGAGTTCCAGGCAATTGATGTGAAGTGATGATTCCACTTCGGACCATCTGCCACCTGTAGATACAGTTCCACAGCGTGCACCCCAACCGTGCAAGCTCGCATCGGATTCTATTATTATGTCTGGTGCGGTGCCGAAAATGGCTCGGCCATTCCAGGCCTCCATATGGGAGAGCCACCATTTGAGTTCTGTTTTCGCTTCGGTGTTCAGAATGATCATGTCCGTGTATGAGGTCCCGTCTCTCAAATGGGAGGCATGTAGGCGCTGTAGCGCTCGATAGTGTAGAGGGCCCGGGAAGATGGCTTGTATGGAGGCCGCCAAGAGGCCTATCACTCTCGCCAATTGTTTTAGGGAGATCTGTGAGGTCGCCAGAGTGCGTCTGATCTCCTTCTTTATGTTGGTTAATTTTGTCGCCGGTAAATGTAGGGTCTGTAGTGTAAAGTCCATGATGAGACCCAAAAACTCTATGTGCTGAGTGGTAGTTAGGATGGATTTTTTCCAATTGATGAGGAAACCTAAATTCTGCAATAGAGTCTGAGTCCAAGTAAGATGGGTCTCGGTAATTTGGGTGGACTGACCCATGATGAGGATGTCGTCTAAGTAGATTATGAGACGAACCCCTCGACTTAGTAGTAGAGCCATCATGGGCTTCATGAGTTTGGTGAAGCACCACAGGGCTGAGGATAGTCCGAATGGGAGACAGGTGAATCTCCATTTCCTTCCTTGCCATATGAATTGTAGGAAGTCTTGGTGGTGTCGTGCAATCGGTATTGTGAAATAGGCGTCCTGTAGGTCTAACTTGACCATCCAGTCCGACGGTTGGAGGAGATCTCTGAGGCAGTGTATGCCTTCCATTTTGAAATGATTGTAGGCAACATAAGTGTTGAGTTGTTTCAAGTTGATCACTGGGCGGACGCCGCCCACTTTCTTGGCAACTAAGAATAGGTTGCTCACATAGCCTGAGGTAGTCATAGGGATCTCTAAGATGGCTCGTTTGTGTGCCAATTCCAAGACCTCCTCGGACACAAGGGAGGCGTCTTGTCGGGAAAACTGAATTTCCCGTGGTGGGGAGAGTTGTACTGGAAGGGACAGGAACTCTAAAGTGTACCCTCTTCCAGTGTTCAATACCCAGGCATCTGATGAGATGTGTGACCATGCATGGAAAAAATTTAGGAGTCTGCCCCCCACTGCCCATAGGGAAGAAGGAAATATGAGATGACTTACCATAAGGTCGTCGTCCTGGACGGGTGCCTCGTGATCCACGAGCAACCCATGGCCGCCCACGTTGTGGGAAGAAGGCCGGGGAGTTGCGGTGCTCCGTGAAGGTGGATTATCCAGTGTAGGAGCCTCGGTTCTGTCGAAATGAACCCCTGTTAACACGGCCGGACAGACGGCTCCTGGCTCTTCCGGCCCCACTAAAAACCTTAGGGTGGAAAACTTTGCGCATATTTGAGTTTGCCTTATCTAGGGCAGTAAAAGTATGTACGAAAGAGCCAAGCTCTTTGACAAAATTGTTTCCGAACAGGAGACCATGGGCCTGGGTGCCCGGCTCGGTTATAGCCATGTTTACTAACTTGGGTTCTATTTTCAGTAATATCACTTTGCAACGTTCTGTGGCCATCGCGCAGTTGGCATTGCCAATCAAGCAAATCACTTGTTGTATCCAGCCACTTATGGCGGTACGATCCAACTCTTGGTCATTTTCGACCATATCAAATATTTTGGTTGATGGGCCCAATATATCTAATATCTTATCCTGGCAGTTGCGCAGGGAGAAATCTAGGCCTTTATTAGGCTTCCAACCTGTCTCGCTCAGAAATTGGATGATTTTTGGGTCCACTGCAGGTGTTCTGCAGGCATCGTCTGGGATAGTGGGACGTGGGCATTCTGCCCGGAATTTATTACGCGTCGCCTTATTTAAAGGCTTGCGAATTCTTGATGCTATGTATTTGGCCACATGGGCCGAAGGGGACCATTCCGCTGACCGTGGATGATGCAGGTCATCGGGGTCGAACAGAGGTTCCCCATAGGGGTCTAAGAGTTTGTTTGCATCATCTGGGGCTTTAAGCTCCATGTCATACGAGTCAGATTGAGGCGTATTGTGCTCTCTGGGGTCATGGTCTTCGGCCATGCCATCTGATTCGGGATCTGATTGATCCTCCGTATCCATGCAGGTCCCTTCTTCAATCTCGCTGAGATCCGACTCAGAGTCTAGCTGGGCTTTTGCCCTTTTCCATAACCTAGCCGATTTTGCCCGGCTAGTGGCTCTTTTGCGCGGTGGTATATTAGGCGTGCCATCTGTGACAGGTGTGTAGCTGTCCATCTGTGAGATTGAAGAGTGTTTAGTTTTAGCCATGGCCTTGCGGCCAGTGTGAGGTTGTATTGGGGTTACTACAGGCAAAGCCTGGGTAATGGTCGGCTGAGCCGATTTCTGTGCTTCAAGCAGAGCATGTGTAAGAGTCTGTGAGATTGACTCAGACATCAGTCCCATGGCCGACGTAAGGGCCTTAGTCATGACATGAGACATAGTGCTGTCAATCAGTGACTGCATATCAGCAGTAGGATCAAATTCAGCGGGGATAGCCGCTCCAATATCAGATACCCCTGTGGGTGTTTTAACACTCCCTAGATTGGTGTTATGAGACTCAGAAGAAGTGGGCATATCTTTGTCACCAGGCATGCTGGGTGTATTTAGAACTGGCACAAATATCAAATTTGTTATAGAAATTTAAACCTAAAATGGATGGTTGATTAACCCAGAGGAGAAAAAGGGGTAATAGGTCTTTAAGGGTAATGAAAGGCAAATATATAAGCAGATACACTAGGAGGGGGCAAGGAGCCGTCCGACCACCACTGCAGCTGAAACCCAACTCCGAGGTCTGGTCGTTGGGGGTGGAGCTGCGTGCTGAGCGTGGGAAACCAACAAAATGGTAGCCGCGAGCGGCGGTGAGGAGAGCCCAGAAGGTAAAGCTGGTAAAACGGTGCTTGCGGCGAATGTGTAATCACTTGTAACGTGCTTATACATTCGGGAGCCGCGAGCTGGGAGCCGGTCGTACCGGAGTCTGTGCTCTGTGGGTGGCGGCCATTCACGGTGGCAATGGAGAAAAAAAGCGCCATGACAGGGCAGGTGCGGCTCCAGCCAACGTCCCCGAGCCCGGCAGAGTTAGGCTGGGCTAAGGAGACCCAAAGGGGGGAAGGCAAAATAGCAAATATACAAAGAGCAGGATAGGAAAGAATGTGAAAGCTAATCAGAAACCATCAATGGCATTTGCAACAATGCAGAATTACAACACAGTACAATGATGTTATAAACTAACAATATTAATAATAATATTAATAATAGCACAATGATGTTATAAATATAATAATATTAATAATAATATTAATAATAATAGCAATAAAGTGAATAAAATTATCATTATAAGAAAATACTAATCCCACAGTTAAGGAACCTGAGGGATCAGATATACTTAACTGAGGGAGCAGCAAAGAAAGAGGAAAAGGATTGTTTGCCAGAGCCTATTATGCTGGAGGAGTGGAACCTGATTGGCTGTTCCTGTTGCTGGGAAGAATACACCTCAGACTATTAATGTTACTCTTAGCACTTTCTAGATTATCAAAATAAAACTTTGCAAAACATGAACTGAACTTCATTACAGAATGCTGAAAAGCCCTACGGAGCATTAAAACCCATTGTTAACTACATCAGAATCTTACATAGCTTTTTAAAACAAATTAGTTCGTAATTGTATAGGTCTGTCCTGTTACAGGTGGTAGCCAGCCTACCCCCGTCACTTTGTCACTACATAATAGTGGCAAAGCATCATGGGAGATGTAGTACAAAACATCTGGAGTGCCAAAGCTTGCCTACGCTTGGAAGGATGCTGCAGAGCCGTACCAATGTTTGCAAAACAATACAGAGCCTATAAATGAAGTACACAATTTTACAGAGACGTTAGAAGGTATTTTAGAGGTTTTTTTACTATTCTAAGAGAGAACTTTGAAAGGCAATTTAATCAAAACAAAAGTGCAAAACAAAACCGTGTCTCTCTGTGCACATGTGTGCGCGTGTATCTACCGTATGATTAAATGCGTACATGATCTGTAGATGTGAACTCACATATATTCCCAGGATAGAAAACCCATTAAATGTGAATCTCTTGATAGCTACTTAGGACAAATGCATATTTATATACTAACAGGATGCATGAAAGAAATTAATCCACTTACCAAATAATCCTGTTTCAATGTAAATAAATCTCTCAGCGTTATATGAATAACAGCAAGCACCATGCGCTGCTTTTTTTTCACCCAGAATTCAATATGCAATTTTAAAAGTAACATTTTTACAGCTTTTTGAGCTTCAACTTTTTTCACTGCATTGGATCAGACAAATCCATTTTTCAGTCCACTGCATATAAAACAGTAAAATTGTAATGTGTTTCTTTGGTCTTGTATTTCAGTGTAATTAATTACATAAGTATTTCTATTAATGAAACAAAGGTAGTTAGGGTTAGTAGCGGGTTTAAGGAGACCTAGTTGGGTCTAAAGTGGGAGTCAGTAGGGTCTAAGGTTAGGTTGAGTGATATTTCAGGTTAAGGTTAGTGGACTAGATGGGCCGAATGGTTCTTATCTGCCGTCACACAGTGGCGGATCCAGGGGGGGGGCAACGGGGCAATTGCCCCCCCGTGATTCTCCCCTGCCGGTTAATGCAGGGCTAGCATTGTCAGAGATCTCCCTCCCCGGTCTGCAGGCACTGTGATCACAGCCGACAGGGGAGGGAGGGAGAGAGGACCCGGGAGCTCTTACCTGCAGCTCCTCCGGGTCCTACTCTCGCAAGCACAGAGCGTTGCCGTGGTTACCACTGCAACGCTCCAAATCTTGCAAGAGTGAACTCTAGCCCTGGAGTGCCGGGTACAGTTCAGTTCCACCACTGGAACCACCAGGGATTTCCCACCGGACCACCAGGGATCCAGAAATGTCCCCCCTCCTCCCAGTAAAGGTAAGAAGGGAGGGGGGGCATAAATATATTTATTTTATTAAATAAATAAAAAATATATTAAAAAGCCTCCCTACCCTCCTTCCTCCCCCATACAAACACTGCCCCCATACACACACTACACACACTGCCCCCATACACACACACTACACACATTGCCCCCCCACACACTGCCCCCATACACACAGTGCCCCACACACACACACTGCCCCCCATACACACAGTGCCCCACAAACACTTCCCCCATACACACACTGCCCCACAAACACTGCCCCCATACACACACTGCCCCACAAACACTGCCCCATACACACACTGCACACCCATACACACACTGCCCCATACACACACTGCACACCCATACACACACTGCTCCACAAA
The DNA here is from genome assembly GCA_933207985.1 of Pelobates cultripes. Lineage (NCBI taxonomy): Eukaryota > Metazoa > Chordata > Amphibia > Anura > Pelobatidae > Pelobates > Pelobates cultripes. Next base: position 34,724,051 of record OW240914.1, read on the forward strand.
CACACACTGCACACCCATACACACACTGCCCCCCATACACACACTACACACACTGCTCCCATACACACACTACACACCCATACACAAACACTGACCCTATACACACACTACACACACTGCCCCCCATACACACACTGCCCCAAACACACACACACACAGCAACTCTCACATACACTGCCACCCTCACATACACACTGCAGCTCTCTCACACACACACTGCAGCTCTCTCACACACACACTGCCCCACACATACACTGCAACCCTGACATACACTGCTGCCCTCGCGCACTCGCACACACACTTCACCGCTCACACACACACACACACACTGCACCTTTCACACACACTTCACCCCTAACACATACCACTGCTCCTATGCCCTATATCCCAGCAGACCCCAGGTAAGTTGTCAAACTGTTCTTAAACGGTTTGACTACTTACTCTAGGATGGGATCCTGACACTACTGGCACCATAACTACTACTGAGCTGTAGTGGTTATTGTGCCTGGATTATTTCTTTAAATAATCTACAAGTGCCCCTCCCGAGATCTGGATCCGCCACTTCCGTCACATTCTATGTTTCTAGGGAACCAGGTTTAGAAGAATGGGGTCCCAGGTTAGTTCAGCGGGTAGGACTCAAGTCATAGACTTAGTGAGTGCCTAGGTTAAATTCAGTTTGGGACCAGGTTTGTCTTCTAGATTAAACTTGGTAAGGTTCTGCGTTAGGGCTTCCATTGTCAGAAGAGTATGTCTAGAGAAGTTCAAGTTAGGAATAGTAGGGTTTGAGGTTAAAGTTTGTGAGGTCTTAGGACAAGATTTAGAGGTCCCAGGTTAGAGTTAGGAGGGTAACATGTCGCGGTGTCTATGAGGAATTAAATACACTATATATACTTCACAGAGCATTAAGACAAGCATTCTGCTCACTAACTGGATAATGACATAATTGACATTAGAGGGTTTTGTCCTTCAACTCATGATTGAGTTATAAGGGTGGATGGTGTAACTAACGCACAAGTCACATAGACTGCACAAAATAATTAGAAATATCTTGACTTTCCTGGTGAAACCACAAGATCTGCCAGCTATGGCATCAAGTTTAACTTATGACCCTACCAAGGGGCAAGTCATCTAATAGTGTAAATAACTACCAAATACTACTAATCACCCAAGATAGGGTCTGGCCGTCTGTATTTACCAACACCACCTCATTGCCTGCTGAAGTGCGTATTATTAAATTAGTATAAACTTATTGGGCTAACACCACTCTAAACCATATGATTTGAGAATAGGTGGGAAAGCTTAAACATATTTGTTTGGGGTTCTTATTTTAGAGAGAGGGAGTGTAGAATATAAGTGATTTTATCATATAAAATATTAGGTTGCTGATTATGGCTCTAGCTAATTCAGAGGATGGTGTAGCGGAATGGAGAACCCAAATATACTTTTATTCCCTTTGCTCGGCTGTCCGTATACCTCCGTTTGTTCTTTTTAGTCACTGACCACCCCTGGCTGTTAACCACAAATTGGTTGTTAGTTCAAGTGTTTTCCCTGTGTGGCCGCTGTTTTTATAACCTAACACACGTGTTCAAACAATTGGCGCCATTATGTCTCCGAACACGGGCAGCCCATCCAACTTCCTGAACAGTTAGAAGAACGGCCTTCAGGAGGCATAAACTACCGAACAGGGCCGGTCCGGCACAACCGTTAGACGAACTAGGGCGCCCGCCGGGATGTTTTCTGGTGGGCTGCCTGCTCCTGTCTGGGGACGCAGCACTGGGCACAGGGGGGGCAGGAGGTGGCCATCTGGCCAACTCAGGGCGCCCCCAAAGCTGTGACAGGTAAGGCAGAGCAGGAACCTGCTTACCTTGATGACAGGTGCCTGCATTGACAACAAATGCCGGTGACAGTCCGGAGGAGAGGCGGAAGGAGAAGCCAGGCGGTGAGGAAGGCTGTTCTTGCAGCCTCTCACTCCTCCCTCGCGCGTCCTCTGTGATGCGGGGAGACGGAATATGATGTCATTCCGGCCCCCAGCATACTAAACAGTGGGCGGGAGGAGTGAGGAGCTCTTTTATATTTAAAAGAAGAAAAACTACCACAACAAGAGGACATAGTCTTAAATTAGAGGGACAAAGGTTTAAAAATAATATCAGGAAGTATTACTTTACTGAGAGGGTAGTGGATGCATGGAATAGCCTTCCAGCTGAAGTGGTAGAGGTTAACACAGTAAAGGAGTTTAAGCATGCGTCGGATAGGCATAAGTCTATCCTAACTATAAGATAGGGCTAGGGACTAATGAAAGTATTTAGAAAATTGGGCAGACTAGATTGGCCGAATGGTTCTTATCTGCCGTTACATTCTATGTTTCTATGTTTCTATGTTTCTATGGACCCCAGGGAGGTGAGTGTTTGAGGGTCAGTTAGTGTGTGTGTCTGTCAGTGAGTGTCTGCCTGTGTGTGTGTCTGCCACTGAGTGAGTGTATGTATGCCAGTGAGTGTCTGCCTGTGTGTATGTCAGTGAGTGTTTGACTGTCAGTGTGTGTGTGTGTGTGTGTGTCAGTGAGTGTATGTATGTCAGTGAGTGTCTGTCTGTATGTGTGTGTCTGTCAGTGAGTGAGTGTATGTATGTCAGTGAGTGTCTGTGTGTGTACCTGTCAGTGAGTGAGTGAGTGTCTGTCTGTCAGTGAGTGTCTATCTGTGTGTGTCTGTCACTGAGTGAGTGTATGTATGTCAGCGAGTGTCTGCCTGTGTGTGTGTCACTGAGTGTGTGAGTGTTTGACTGTCAGTGTGTGTGTGTCTGTCAGTGAGTGAGTGTATGTATGTCAGTGAGTGTCTGTGTGTGTGTCTGTCAGTGAGTGAGTGTATGTCTGTCAGTTAGTGTGTGTGAGTCTGTCTGTCAGTGAGTGTCTGTGTATGAGTGAATGTCTGTCAGTGAGTGTCTCTGTGTGTGTGTGTGTCAGTGAGTGAGTGTATGTATGTATGTGAGTGTCTGTGTGTGTGTGTGTCTGTCAGTGAGTGTCTGTGTGTGTGTGTGTGTGTGTGTGTGTCAGTGAGTGAGTGTATGTATGTATGTATGTGAGTGTCTGTGTGTGTGTCTGTCAGTGAGTGAGTGTATGTCTGTGGGTGAGTGTGTCTGTCAGTGAGTGTGTGTATGTCTGTCAGTGAGTGTCTGTCAGTGAGTGTGTGTTTGTGTGTCTGTTAGTGAGTGTCAGTAAGTGTCTGTGTGTGTCTGTCAGTGAGTGAGTGTATGTATGTGAGTGTCTGTCAGGGAGTGAGTGTATTTATGCCAGTGAGTGAGTTTGGGGTGTTTTAAAATATTGTATATTTTTCTGTACCTGTGAGATAATTAAGTTATAGCTTTTTCTCACTCAATTATCTCTCATGCACAGAGGATCCTGAGAAGAAAAGTCCTGTATTTTTTGCTTAGAAACCCCATGCTAGGGGCAATGTATAAAAGCCGTGTGTGGCAGGAATAAAGCCAGTCGTACTCCCAGACTTGTGTGTGTCGTCCAGTTGCTGGGGAGAAGGTGGGCTATTTCTTTGGCATTTTTCTTGTTCCTGATTATACTCTTGTGGATCCAGCAGAGAAAGGTACCTGCTAGGACTAGGGCTCCACTACAGATGGGATCCGTGGGCACTTATGATTTAAGATACAGTATCATGCTGATTTAACATAACGTGCTTGTTTTAGAGATGGGCTATTCTAGCTAGTTTTATTTTACACCCTTAGGAATTAAGTATTTTACCAGAAGAAATGGTTCATAGAAGACCTTGAGAGAAGCAGGGGAAAGGACAGAACAAGTCAGGGGGTTTGATAAACTGACACAAGAAAATGGGTAATGATAAGAGGCAGCGTCCAAAAATAAAAATAGATGATGGTGGAAAGGGAGTGGAGAATAAGGAACAGTGACAGAAATACAAGAGAGAGGATAAAGCAGAAAGAGAGAACAAAAACGATGACAGAGAAAAAGGAGACAGGACAATGACAGAAAGTAGGAGACATGGATGGAGAGAAGTAGAAAAAGGAACTGCGAGATAAAAGCAGGGAAAGTAATGGTAGTTGGAGAGAGGCAGTAGATGGAGAAGAGATCGGAAAAGAGCAATGACAGTGAGGAGAAGGAGCTATCTCAGAGAAGTAGAGAAGGAAAGTCGAAGTAGAGGAGACAGTGACAGAGAAAATCATGAACAGTACAGTAAAAGAATACAGCATACTGCTAGATTGCACACACTCTGCAGATTAAATAACCAACTATAAAATGCACTCACCAGGTGATATCAGGTAAATCCTTCTCCGATGCTTTCTCTTACTGATCTCTCTGAGACTGTGACTTCTCTGTGCCTGGGTTCCACTCCTGGGAATACATCCATGGGAGGGACAAAGCGTGTCAATGGGAGTTACTATCTAACACTGCTGATGTTGAAGTGTTAGTTCTGTATGATCATTGTGGCAGAGGACCTCTCCTGGGATATTATCCTGATACTGGAACGAACCTAAGTTTATGTTTGACTGCTCCTAAACAAGTTGACTGTAAATCACAGGCGAACGCAGCACATTTCATTAGTGAATGCAACTAGGAGTTCTTTCTCTATGTTGTATCTAAAATTTTATATAAGGTAAATATTTATCAAAGGACCACTAAATTCACCCAGATTACTTTATCTCAACGAGGTGGTCTGGGTGCTGTGGTCCTGCATGTTTAACCCTTCAAGGTAAAACAATGCAATTTTGCAGAAGGCAATATTGACCTGGAAGGGTTAAATAGCCATTAGAGGTACTCCCATTTAACTGAGAGAGTTAAATGTGGTCATGTGACACGGAAGATCATAGCAAAGCCTTGGATTCAATGCTTTCCTATGAGAAGCGTTGAATTGGCAGGTGGCCCGCTCTACACACATGCATCAGGTCTAGGGGCCTGAATATAACTATGGACAGGGGAATACAGATCTGTATTCCTAACGTTATAGTGTTCATGTAAAAGAACACTCCAAACATCATAACTACAACAGTCAGCAATATTAATCTAAGCATCTTCTGCAATAATTGCAGAGTTCCAATCCGGACTATGTGAAGCCCTGTTGGGAGGATGAGACTCCGGAGCCTGTATGTGCTAGTGAGTGTATATATGCCAGTGTGTTTGTGTTAGTGTGTGTATCTGTGTGTCAACGTGTGTGCATGTGTCCAGGTGTGTCCATGTATCAGTTTGTTTATGTGTGTCAATGTGTATGTATATCTGTGTTAATATGAGTGCATACATCCAGGCAATCAAACACACCACTGCAAACACAATCATTATATACAAACACAGCCCTGAATTCAAACTCCAAAATTGTATACAAACACACTCTTCACTCACACCAATACTACACACAAATGTACATCTGTATTTAAAAGACAACACTACATTCAAACACAGCCCTGCATGCAATTACAAACATTACATACAAACACACCCCTTTATTAAAATGCTAGAATATTTTACAAACACCAACTCTATACACAAAAGCACACCTGCATTTAAAAGCCAGCACTACATGCAAACACACACCTCTGACATGCAAACAGTACAGTACACCACTGCATTCCAATGGTAACGGTACATACAAATACACCCCTACATGCACACACATACTCTATACAAAAACATGCTTACATTCAATTTCACAAACACTGCTCACAAATACAACCCTACAAGAATGGCCAAATGGTAGATCCCCAGCTGGCATAGCATCGTGGGAGTTGTACAATAGATGGGTATCTATTTTTTCTCCACTCTTGCGATAGAGGGGAGACCCCCCCAAAATGATTGCACTATTTACATTAGTTCCATCACTAGGTTGGGGTGGAGGCCGTGATTGCATGCCAGCGAGCTAGGGGTTGGGGGGAGGGGGCTTGGACAGGGTCAAGGGGGTCCAAGCAAATGCTTGCCCAGGGTCCCATCGATATTAAATACGCAGAATAACTCAGAATTTAGTCTACTCCAATCCTTACTGAAGTTAAACCGAGTCAGAGTTGCAGCCACTTTTGCTGAAAATGAACAGTGGTAATCATAGAAGGTACTCCCCCTGCTGTCTGTAAAAAAAATTAAAACAGTTTAAAATAACATTATATATACTTAGATCATATATATATATTTATAATATATATATGATCTAAGTATATATATACACATATACATACATACACATAAATACACATAATTATATATATATTAATATCAAAATACACGTAGAATGATATTGATTTAATTTATATATAATTATCATTATATATATATTTCTATATAATATAAAATAAATATATATGTAAATACGTTAATAATAAAATTTAAAAAATAATAAAAAATAAATAGAAAATATATATATGTGTGTAATTTCGTTCTAACTGTATTTTAAAATGAATATATATATTGAAATCAAAATACACGTAGAACGAAATAATATATATATATATATATATACATAAGTATATATGTATATATCACTATATATGCCTATATATTAATAAAAAATACTTTAAAAAATTATATATATATATATATATATACACACATATATATATATATATATATATATATACACACACACACACGTATACATATAATAATTGTATGTATACATTTATGTAATAATTTTACATAATTAGGTCATTTTATTAATTACAATTTGCAGGACCTGCCTGATAACCCAGGCAGAAAGTCCAGAGAATTTAATTTGCTAGCATTATATTTAACCCTGTAACTTTCCAAGACATCATAAAACCTGTACATGGGGGTACTGTTTTACTCGGAAAACTTCGCTGAACACAAATATTAGTGTTTCAAAACAGTAAAATGTATTACAATGACGATATCGTCAGTGAAAGTGAAATATTTGGCATTTTTCACACAAATGGAACTTAAACTGATGATATAATTGTTGATATGTTTTACTGTTTTGATACACTGATATTTGTGTTCAGTGAAGTCTCCTGATTATAACAGTACCCCTCATGTACAGATTTTATGGTGTTTTCAAAAGTTACAGAGTCAAATATAAGGCTCGTGTTTCAGTTTTTTCACATTGAAATTTGCCGAACAAGCACTTCCGGGTTAGTCTCCATCAAACTGGAGGAAGAAGAGGGCTGGAGGAGGAAGAGGGCTGGAGGAGGAAGAGGGCTGGAAGCGTTTGGTATGTGGTCAGGTAAGCAGAACCAGATGGACAGGAGCCAGGATCCAGGACCATGAGGACACAGGTAAGAAACAGCAAGATGGCGACTTGTGAGTGACCGGAAGTAGTCACACTCAACTCTCCAGACCAATAACGGTATGTAAGATAGGATTGGAGGCCCTTAAAAAGGGGACCCAAAACCCCTCCCAAAACTACAGGCCCAGCCTTAAATATATAAAAAATACAACATTTTGTGAATGAGTAAGTATCTAACCAGGATGGTTATGATATAATGGGGTTTGCATTACACATTGTCCTGAGGTAGTTGAAGAGACACCCAGATTTCCATATCATCTACATATTATTGTAGTGGCTGTGTTAAAAATGTTCATGGGTTCTCTTCCTCTTTTTTTGTTTAACCATTTACAAGATATTTCACCTTCCCAAGCCCCCCTGTCAGCTTGAGAAATCGTGCAAATGATTAATAGGATATTTCACTTTACTCATTATGTGTCCATTAAGATGTAGTGGTATTGGTGCAAAGACTGTCCCAGAAATGGTCTCTGAGAAACAGCAATGTTCACATTTGTAAAAGAACATACCTCTAATGACCGTTACAGTGACAGCCACTACAGGTATTTCCTCATGAAAACCTTCAAAAATCAAAGCTCTTCACAACTAACCTACCGAGCCTTTTACCCATGGACACTGACCTCCTGGTTTGTCATTTTGACCACCAGGAAATTGCACAAGCAATTCAGCACCTACCGAAAAATAAAGCACCAGGGCCAGACGGCTTTACTAACGCCTACTATCAGATGTATTGTGACACCCTTACGTCTCATATTCTCAAGTTGTTCAACAACTGCTATTCAAAAGGAGTACGACCTCCAGAGATGCTTATGGCTCACATTTCCAGAAAAATCCCCTAATATGCGCCAATGTTTCAGACCAATCTCTCTTTTAAACTGTGACACAAAATTATATGCTAAACTCATTGCCAATAGATTCAATACAATCCTACCTAGGACCATTCACAATGACCAGTCGGGGTTTGTGCGCAAAAGACAGGGATCAGATAACACGAGGAAAGTTCTTAACACGATTGCATATATGCAGTCTGGCAACATTGGAGGCCTTATCGTGGAAAAGGCCTTTGATAGGCTAAATTGGGCATACATGAAACAAGTATTGTACAGGTACAGATTTTCTCCAGCCTTTGTGGCCGGCATTATGACACTATATAACGTACCTTCCACCAAAGTTTCAAATGAAGGCTTCCTCTCCTCACCGTTCCAGATTACAAATGGTATTAGACAGGGGTGCCCCCTAATCCTCCTCCTGTTTATCTTATCTCTGGAGCCTCTGGCCTACAAAGTTAGGACATTAAGGGAAAAAAATTAAGGGAATTGAAATCCAAAACAAGGAGTAATGTTTATCTCTACCGCACCTCCTATCCTTATTACAGGAAAATAGCAAGGTGTCCTATTATAAGCCTAACAACAACAAAACTCAAGCCCTATCAATTCACTTGCCTGCCGCAACAGTGCACTAATTGCAACAAATACACAAGTTCGATTGGAGAATGACGAATATTACCTACCTTGGGACTAAAATCACACCCTCCTTCAGTTCTATAATCAAACATAATTACACACCACTGCTACAAATATGCAAACAAGATTTCCAGAAATGGAAATCGGTCAAGCTCTTGTGGCTGGAAAGGATAAACACAGTAAAAATGGTGACACTCTCAAAGATACTCTATGTGTTTCGGATGTTGCCTATCCAGATTCCACCTGCCCTCTGTAAACGAATACAATCAGTGATTTCCGCTTTTGTGTGGGACGCTCGTAGACCTAAGCTATCTCTCTCTTTACTTCAAAGATACGCAACCAAGGGAGGACTAGTAATCTTGCTTACCATAAATCTGTCATTCTAGTTTTGGACCCCCATCACTTATAGAAATAAATCCCTCACCCTGCCAACCACCACCACCACACTTTTACTGAAAGTCTGGGGGCAAAAAGATTAGAGATCACACAGAAATTTCACTCACTAACAACAATAAATGAAACACGTATCACCCTGATTGTCCCCTCAGGCATGGGCCAAACAAGGTATCCACACCATAGAGGACATATGTCAGCACGGGACTTTGATGCCCTTTCCAGATCTACAAAGTAAATATGAACTGCCTAATTCATATGTGTTTCAGTATCCATAAATTAAGAGTGTCATTACAAAAGTTGTATACGGTAGTTGAGATCTTGATTTCTCTAAAGGCCGAGATCCCCAACTAGTGGGTGAAAAAAGCAGATCTGCTCCTGAAAAATCCTAAACCCCTATCAATGTGCTATAGAGCCTTAGTTGACTTGGATCCACATAAACACCTTGGCTTTGAAAAACAGTGGGAGGACAGAGGAGGATGCTTCCCCGAGAGGGAATGGGTTCTCATCCTAAATACACTGAAAAAAGTGACAAAATGTTACTCCCATCTAGACGCACATAAAAAAACAATATATTGGTGGTACTTCACACCCAGTAAGCTGCACAAGGCATATCCCAATGTCTCCGAACAGTGCTGGAGATGCGACGGCGCGGAGGGCACTATGATGCATGTGTGATGGGAATGTCCAGAAATTAAGCCACTATGGAATAGAATAGGGGTGCTCCTTGGGAAGGTCCACATAGCAGACATAACTTTTTTCCCTTTGGCACCCATACTATCACATAGCAGAAAGGATAAGGGACAAAAAAAAGATACATCTTGAGAGAAGACATTAAGATTTAAGACTCCATCCCCATAAAGGGTTCAGGTGACTGGAGCCTCTTTCTCAAACCTTGGGAATGAACCTTGGAAAACTTTGGGAACGTACCTGGACATATATGAAATTAAGTGTTGTAAAATGGCATATTTATGTTCTGCTGTACAAGACTGGAAACCTGCTTGTGATACCATTGTACTACACTGTGCAACCCTGTAAACCCTTCTAACCCCCTTTTTTTTCTTTCTGTACGTTTATTTTAAAACAATAAAATACGAATTATACAAAAATCTAAGGTCTTCACATTTAGCCCTGGCCAGGCTGGCCCCCCGGAAAACAAAAGACATTATCTGATGTGCCACTGCATCCTGGGGCTGACTGCTGCTGTATATGTCGGTTTTCTGTTGTTGTTTTTTGTCTGTGGTATGTATGTGTGCCTCTAAAGGTGAGTTATTCGAGACGTGGAGGCAGCCAGTCACTTATGGCAATTCACAGAGCTAAGACTCCACGGATACATGACAGCTGAAACACTGTGAATATCTGAGAGGATCAAGGCTACATAACAAGACCTTATATAAGTGCAGGAAAGCATCTGCATACAGTTGCAAGAAAAAGTATGTGAACCCTTTGGAATGATATGGATTTCTGCACAAATTGGTCATAAAATGTGATCTGATCATCATCTAAGTCACAACAATAGACAATCACAGTCTGCTTAAACTAATAACACACAAAGAATGAAATATTGCCATGTTTTTATTGAACACACCATGTAAACATTCACAGGCAGGTGGAAAAAGTATGTGAACCCTTGGATTTAATAACTGGTTGAACCTCCTTTGGCAGCAATAACTTCAACCAAACGTTTCCTGTAGTTGCAGATCAGACGTGCACAACGGTCAGGAGTAATTCTTGACCATTTCTCTTTACAGAACTGGTTCAGTTCAGCAATATTCTTGGGATGTCAGGTGTGAATCGCTTTCTTGAGGTCATCCCACAGCATCTCAATCGGGTTGAGGTCAGGACTCTGACTGGGCCACTACAGAAGGCGTATTTTCTTCTTTTTAAGCCATTCTGTTGTTGATTTACTTCTATGCTTTGGGTCATTGTCCTGTTGCAACACCCATCTTCTGTTAAGCTTCAGCTGGTAGACAGATGGCCTTAAAGGACCACTATAGTGCCAGGAAAACATACTCGTTTTCCTGGCACTATAGTGCCCTGAGGGTGCCCCCACCCTCAGGGTCCCCCTCCCGCCCGGCTCTGGAAGGGGAAAAGGGGTTAAAACTTACCTTTTTCCAGCGCTGGGCGGGGAGCTCTCCTCCTCCGATCCTCCTTCTCTCCTCCCATGCGGCTGAATGCGCACGCGCGGCAAGAGCTGCGCGCACATTCAGCCGGTCACATAGGAAAGCATTCATAATGCTTTCCTATGGACGCTGGCGTGCTCTCACTGTGAAAATCACAGTGAGAAGCACGCAAGCGCCTCTAGTGGCTGTCAATGAGACAGCTACTAGAGGGAATGGGGGAAGGCTTAACCCATTCATAAACATAGCAGTTTCTCTGAAACTGCTATGTTTATTAAAAATGGGTTAACCCTAGCTGGACCTGGCACCCAGACCACTTCATTAAGCTGAAGTGGTCTGGGTGCCTAGAGTGGTCCTTTAAGTTCTCCTGCAAAATGTCTTGATAAACTTGGGAATTGATTTTTCCTTCGATGATAGCAATCTATCCAGGCCCTGACGCAGCAAAGCAGCCCCAAACCATGATGCTCCCACCACCATACTTCACAGTTGGGATGAGGTTTTGATGTTGGTGTGCTGTGCCTTTTTTTCGCCACACATAATGTTGTGTGTTTCATCCAAACAACTCAACTTTGGTTTCATCTGTCCACAGAATATTTTGCCAGTACTGCTGTGCAACATCCAGGTGCTCTTGTGCAAACTGTAAAAGTGCAGCAATGTTTTGTTTGGACAGCAGTGGCTTCCTCTGTGGTATCCTCCCATGAAATCCATTCTTGTTTAGTGTTTTACGTATTGTAGATTCGCTAACAGGGATGTTAGCATTTGCCAGTGACTTTTGTAAGTCTTTAGCTGACACTCTAGGATTCTTCTTCACCTCATTGAGCGGTCTGCACTGTGCTCTTGCAGTCATCTTTACAGGACGGCCACTCCTAGGGAAAGTAGCAGCAGTGCTGAACTTTCTCCATTTATAGACAATTTGTCTTACCATGGACTGATGAACAGCAAGGCTTTTGGAGATACTTTTATAACCCTTTCCAGCTTTATGCAAGTCAACAATTCTTAATCGTAGGTCTTCTGAGAGCTCTTTTGTGTGAGGCATCATTCACATCAGGCAATGCTTCTTGTGAAAAGCAAACCCAGAACTGGTGTGTGTTTTTTATAGGGCAAGGCAGCTGTAACCAACACCTCCAATCTCATCTCATTGATTGGACTCCAGTTGGCTGACATCTCACTCCAATTAGCTCTTGGAGATGTCATTAGTCTAGGGGTTCACATACTTTTTCCACCTGCACTGTGAATGTTTACATGGTGTGTTCAATAAAAACATGGCAACATTTCATTCTTTGTGTGTTATTAGTTTAAGCAGACTGTGATTGTCTATTGTTGTGACTTAGATGATAATCAGATCACATTTTATGACCAATTTGTGCAGAAATCCATATAATTACAAAGTGTTCACATACTTTTTCTTGCAACTGTATCTGCTGGTATGTCACTGAGTATGTGTTAGAGGGAGTTTGTGTGGGTCAGTATGTGTCAGTTTGAGTGTGTAGGTGTCAGTGAGTATGAGTTAGTATGTATGTGTTAGTGTGCGTGTGGGTCAATATGTGTCAGTTTTAGTGTGTAGTTGTCAGTGAGTATGTGTTTGTGTGTGTGTGTCAGTGTCTGAGAGTATGAATAGGTGTTAGAGTGTTTGTCAGTGTATATTGTGGCAGTGAGTGTGTTTGTGTATCACTGAGTGTGTGAGTTTCTACCAATGAATATGTGTTAGAGTGTGTGTATTAATGTATTGTTATGACACCAGGAGAGCCCTGGCACCCTTCCTAAATTTTAGAATAGTTTGACAGCAGGGCTTGAGTCCTGCAGGAACGCAAGAGAATGGCGTTCCTGCACTTTTTCCACAGCAGAAACGTCGTTCCCATTAGTAGTCCTGCAGTCAGGGCCGGCGCTACTATAAGGTGGCCCAGGTGGCCGCCTTAGGGTGCACCGGCCTAGGGGGCGCGATCTGCGGGTGACCGGCAGGAGGAAAGCGCCCTTTGCAGGGCTCCCCTCCTGCAGGTCACTGCCTGTAGCGTGGCCGTGTGTTGGGTCGCGACCTACCCAGTCTGACTGGAAATACAACAAAATACTTCCTCTCAGACCAGGACAGATAACCGGATCCTCCGTGGACTGTCCGCTCAGCCACATGGATGGAGATGCGGGGGACACAATGAGAGGGATGGAGAATGACGGAGGGGGTGGGCAATAACTGATACAGGAGGGGAGTCGGGGAACAATAATAGCCATGGGAGGGGGGACAATAATAAGTAGATATGTGCAGTCGGGCAATAAAAGTTACAGAAGGGGAGGGGGGACAATAATAAGTAGATAAGGGGAGGGTGGGCAATAAAAGTTACAGGAGGTAAGGGGGGACAATAATAGATAAAGGAGGGGGACAATAATAGGTACAGGAGGTTAAGGAGGAGAATAAAAGGTACAGAACGGGAGAGGGGCAACAATAATAGGTACAGAATGGGAGAGGGGACTATGAAACATACAGAAGAAGAGAGAGGACAATGATGCCAACGCCAACAAACAACAAATGTTTGTCAACAAAATAAAATGTCCAATGACAATCTGAGGTTAGTTCATTGGCTACGAGAAACAGCTAATTATTCTCAGACAATGAGCTAAGCCATTCTCAATAACTGCAATAATTACCACTGTAGGGTTAAGTGACATGGGACATTGCACCTAGACCACTTCAATAAGCTGAATTGGCCTGGGTGCCTACAGTGTCCCTTTAAATCGAGGTGTACCTATTCCTTATTCACATTAAGGCAAAAGGGGGCAATGGAGCAAATTTGCCCAATTTGCATCGTTCAAAAGGAATGTCTTACCGAGTGCTGCAGTACCCAAATATCACCTCACGGTGTCAGCACTACATGGAATTATAATATTGAGTGACAGTTAGCCAGCTCTCCGCTAGGTGTCGCTGTTTGCACGCAGGCGGGCGGGAGGCAGAGTTCGGGGGCGGTTCGGGGCGGACAGGGGGCGGTAGGACGCGGCCCCGGGGCGGTGCTGCCAGGCTGGGCTGCTCGGCTCAGGGAATAGTTTCCAGCCGGTACAGTCCATGTTGGAGTCGTGCTCAGGGCAGCGATGGCGGCGGAGCGCAGGGCCTTCGCACAAAAGATAAACAGGTGACACAAAGGGGGAATCAGCCTGGGGGGTACAGAGGGGGGTCAGACTGGGACTGGAGGAGTAGAGGGGGGTCAGTCTGGGGGGTGAGAAAGGGGGATCAGTCTGGGGGGTGAGAAAGGGGGATCAGTCTGGGGGGAGAGAGGGGGGTCAGTCTGGGGAAGGGGGCATTAGGGAGAAACTGCCAGGTATATCTAGAAGGGGACACTTTGACAAGTTATATATAAAGGGGGGCACACTGCCAGGAGGGGGCATATTGCCATATAATAATATATTCATATTGTGGAGACACACTGCCAGGTAGTAGTGTGTATGGGCAGGAGTAAACTTGGTTATAATAAGTATAGGAGAGGGGGCACACTGCCAGGTTATAATAAGTATAGGAGAGGGGGCACACTGCCAGGTTATAAGAAAATTAGGAGAGGGGGCACACTGCCAGGTTATAATAAGTATAGGAGAGGGGGCACACTGCCAGGTTATAATAAGTATAGGAGGGGGCACACACTGCCAGGTTTATAATAAGTATAGGAGAGGGGCACACTGCCAGGTTATAAGAAAATTGGGAGAGGGGGGCACACTGCCAGGTTATAATAAGTATAGGAGAGGGGGCACACTGCCAGGTTATAATAAGTATAGGGGGGGGAGCACACTGCCAGGTTATAATAAGTATAGGAGAGGGGGCACACTGCCAGGTTATAAGAAAATTGGGAGAGGGGGCACACTGCCAGGTTATAATAAGTATAGGAGAGGGGGCACACTGCCAGGTTATAATAAGTATAGGAGAGGGGGCACACACTACTAGGTTATAATAAGTATAGGAGAGGGTCACTGCCAGGTTGTTGTGTATATATAAAAGGGTACACTCTGCCAGGTGGCAATATATATAAATAGAAGGGGGGGACGATGACGACGACACACTGCCAGGTTATAATAAGTATAGGAGAGGGGGCACACTGCCAGGTTATAATAAGTATAGGAGAGGGGGCACACTGCCAGGTTATAATAAGTATAGGGGAGCACACTGCCAGTTTTATAATAAGTATAGGAGAGGGGGCACACTGCCAGGTTATAAGAAGATTAGGAGAGGGGGCACACTGCCAGGTTATAATAAGTATAGGAGAGGGGGCACACTGCCAGGTTATAATAAGTATAGGAGAGGGGGCACACACTACTAGTTTATAATAAGTATAGGAGAGGGTCACTGCCAGGTGTAAAAGTGTGTGTGTGCGGTGTGTGTGTGTGTGTGTGTGTGTGTGTGTGTGTGTGTGTGTGTGTGTGTGTGTGTGTGTGTGTGTGTGTGTGTGTGTGTGTGATGGAAGACACACTGCCAGGTGTCAATAATTATAGTAGGAGACTGTTCCAAGTGACAGTATGTTTAGGAAGTGATACTCTGCCAGTTGGTGGTGTGTGTGTGTGTGTATATATATATATATTGGAAGACACACTGCCAGGTGTCAATAATTATAGTAAGAGACTGTTCCAAGTGGCAGTGTGTTTAGGAAGGTACAAACTGCCAGGTGGCATTATATTTAGGAAAGACACACTACCAGATGATCTATAGCAGGGGGTTACACTGCCAAGTGACAGTATAGTTATGGGGACACACTCTGCCAGGAGACATAGTATTTAGGAGGGGGGGCACACTGCTAGGTGGCATAACATATAGGAGGTGTGCACACTAACCAATCACTCTGTATATAGGAGGGAACAAAATTCCAAATATTATATATAGGAGGGTAAGTGACTTCAGGAGGAGAGACAATGCAGGTCACAATAAATATAGCATAGACACAGGCAGGTGACACATTGTATGTAAGTACAGCAGGAGCACACTGTCAGATGAAACAAGTGACAGTATTATATGGGGGGAGCGCAGTGCCAGGTGACCGTTTTATAAAGAGCTAATTCTCTGAAAATGTTGTGAGTGCTCTAAAGTCAGGTGACCATATTCGATTGTTGGGCCACTCTAATGCTTTTGATTTATTTTTGGAGGGGGCACAATGACAGGTGGTATTAGCAGTTTGTTGTATTTTATCTCAATTCTAGAAAGTAAAGTCACTAAAGGTGACAGAGAAGTGATAGTGGATTTAAATGAATTTGTATTGTGTTGATAAAATGATAGTGACTCCTCTGTATCCCCTATCACCTCTCCATATCCTCTTTCTATACGTAATGTCATTATTCCCTAAACTGAGAATTTGAAGAGTTCGAATGTGAAGTGTAAATTTCTGGCTAAAATGGCTAAATTGTAAAAAGGATCTTACAATGTCTAAATTGTTGGAAATTCTAAGTAGATTTAATCTTTTAGGCCAAACTTGAAGCATTCTCCAAGCTATTAGTTCAATTCATTGGAATTCTCAACACATTCACTATTCCTGGATTAAGATATGTCATTATACTATTGCCTAGAAAACAGCAATGTTTTAAAGATCTAGAACATATAATGTGCTTGTGTCGTGAAATAGTGTGTGATTTCATCTATCTTGGAGTTATATTGCACATGTACAAAGCAGCTTCTGCTCCGGTTGAAGTGAATATAGTATACATAATATAGTATACATAATATAGCCCTAAATATGACTGCAAGCTTTCTATGCAAGTGTTCTACTTCCTGTATCATTCATAATTTTTTTTCATATGGTTTAAGTAGATGGATACATGGATTCTAGTCTTTATTTCTGCGCAATCTCCCTGTCATATGTTTAAAGTTTCAGTAATTAATTCAAACAGACCCCGCTATTCTTTTCCCTAAATCCACCCGTGCTGTCTTACCATCTGTTCAAAGACAGCTGTATAACAAAAAAAAACACAAGTGTATTGTTCTTCTCTACTCCACTGTGTTACTGTAATAAGATGCTGTAGGGCTAATAAGGCAATAAGGAGCCGGGCTACTGTAATTAGATGTTATAGGGTAATAAGGCACTCAGGAGCTGGGTTACTGTAATAAGATGTTACAGGGTAATAAGGCACTCAGGAGCCGGGTTACTGTAATAAGATGTTACAGGGGGTAATAAGTCACTCAGGAGCCGGGTTACTGTAATAAGATGTTATGGGGTAATAAGGCACTCAGGAGCCGGGTTACTGTAATAAGATATTACAGGGTAATAAGGCACTCAGGAGCCGGGTTACTGTAATAAGATGTTACAGGGGGTAATAAGTCACTCAGGAACCGGGTTACTGTAATAAGACGTTTCAGAGGTAATAAGGCACTCAGGAGCCGGGTTACTGTAATAAGATGTTACAGGGTAATAAGGCACTCAGGAGCCGGGTTATTGTAATAAGATGTTACAGGGTAATAAGGCACTCAGGAGCCGGGTTATTGTAATAAGATATTACGGGGTTAGAAGGTGCTCAGGAGCTGGGTTACTGTAATAAGATGTTACGGGATAATAAGGCACTCAGGAGTTGGGTTACTGTAATAAGATGTTACAGGGTAATAAGGCACTCAGGAGCCGGGTTACTGTAATAAGATGTTACAGGGTAATAAGGCACTCAGGAGCCGGGTTACTGTAATAAGATGTTACGGGGTAATAAGGCACTCAGGAGCCGGGTTACTGTAATAAGATGTTACGGGGTAATAAGGCACTCGGGAGCCGGGTTACTGTAATAAGATGTTACGGGGTAATAAGGCACTCGGGAGCCGGGTTACTGTAATAAGATGTTACAGTGTAATAAGGCACTCGGGAGCCGGGTTACTGTAATAAGATGTTACAGGGTAATAAGGCACTCAGGAGCCGGGTTACTGTAATAAGATGTTACAGCGTAATAAGGCACTCAGGAGCCGGGTTACTGTAATAAGATGTTACAGGGTAATAAGGCACTCGGGAGCCGGGTTACTGTAATACCGTGTTTCTCCGAAAATAAGACCGGGTCTTATATTAATTTTAGTCCCAAAAAACACACTAGGGCTTATTTTCAGGGTAGGGCTTATTTATTTATGGTACCGGTATGTACATTTAACCCCCCCTTTAATTAATCCACCCCCTCTAATTAATCCACCCCTCTAATTAATCCACCCCCTTTAATTAATCCACCCTCCTTTAATTAATCCACCCCCCCAATAAATCCACCCCCCCCAATAAATCCAGCCCCCTCTAATTAATCCACCCTCCTCTAATTAATCCACCCCTCCTTTAATTAATCCACCCCCCTTTAATTAATCCACCCCTCCTTTAATTAATCCACCCCCCTCTAATTAATCCACCCCCTCTAATAAATCCACCCCTCCTTTAATAAATCCACCCCCTCTAATAAATCCACCCCCCGTTTAATTAATCCAACCCCCCTTTAATAAATCCACCCCATTCTAATTAATCCAGCCCCCCCTTTAATTAATTCACCGCCCCCTTTAATTAATTCAGTCCCAGACATAAAATATCTACTCACAGATGCCTTCCTTGCCCGCCGAGTCCGACCACTGGGTGCCTCACCGCCCGGAAATGGATCCTTCCGCTGAAGATCCGTGAAGGCAGATTGACGACGCTGCGCACGTCGTCATCACGTTGCGCGATGCCGCGGCCTGCAACGCTCCTCCTCCTCCTCATAGAAGAAGGAAGTCCCGCCGGACCGAAAGGTACAATGCCTAGGTCTTATTTTCGGGGTAGGGCTTATATTGCAGCCCACCCCGAAAATTCAGCTAGGTCTTATTTTCGGGGTAGGGTGTATTTTCGGGGAAACACGGTATTAGTACTACTGAGTGAGCTAGAAAAAAAGGTGTAGGAGGGAAGTTTTTGAAAGGGTTGTGATAAATAATGGAGTTGGCTAGCATGACAGAGGCTGCCACTAGGGGCAGTGGTTCTAGAGAAAAGCCATCACATCCAGTGAAGCTAATTAGAATTGTATTGCTAAATGTCGTCCACAAAAAACAAGATAAGCTCTTCAATTGAGTGTATTTCATCCACTCTAGTGATCCAATCTCAGACCGGCACTCTGCCTCTAAAGCCTCAGGATTAGTCTGTGGCATTGACAAGTTATGGAAGTATGGTTTTCTGGTATTGCTTGACTGGAATTTTTCCAATAAACACAACTCTGGGGAGAGGGTGATCAGTTTATCTATGATGCCTAAGAGGACCGTGTGTATGTTTGTCAGAAGAATTGGATTTGGGGGCATTCACGCCAGATATGAAATATGGTTCCAAGTTCCTTCCCACATCTCCAACATTTAGGGTCATGATCTGTTGAGTACAGAGTTATGTTATCAGGTTAACATCCCTTATACTGATTCTTGGTATCTGGTACAAATAGAGGACTTATGTGTTAGTGTAAATAGCATGTGCCATTCTTCAGATGAGAAGGAGTGCTTCAGATCCCTTTCCCAGTATTTGGTAAAGTACGGAGGTGGTTTGTTCCCTGGGGGGAGATCAGGTCTGCATACAAGAGTGAGATAGCATGATGAGGAGCCATCTGTGTGCAAAGTGACTTAAAGTGGGTTTGTGGGTACAAATAGGAGTTTTTGAAAACAGTAAAACCTATCACGATGATGATATCACCAGTAAAAATAGTGTTTTTGAAAGTTACAGGGTCAAATATAAGGCTTAACCATTTCATTTTTGAATTGGAATTTGCCAAATTGGTTATATTGCCTTTAAGACTGTACGGTAGCCCAGGAATAAGAATTACCCCTATGATGGCATAACATTTGCAAAAGTAGACAAATAGGGTATGTCCATTTTTTTCTAGTAGCCACTTAGTCACAAACACAGGCCAAAGGTAGCGTTCATATTCATTTTTCACACACAAACAAATATAAATGCTAATTTTGGACAGTGTTTGTGACTAAGTGGCTGCTACAAAAACTGGAAATACCCCATTTTGCATACCCTGGGTTGTTTTTTTTCAAATGGTATGTCACAGTGGGGTTAATTTTCATTTCTGGGCTGCCATGCCATCTCAAAGGTAACATGGCCAATCTGGCAAATAGCAATTTGCAAAAATAGAAACTGGCAAATCTTATGTTATACCCTGTAAATTTCCAAATCACCATAAAACCTATACTTGAGGGGTACTTTTGTACTCGTGAGACATTACTCTACACAAATATATGAGTGTTTTAGAGCAGTAAAATGTATTATACTGATATCATCATCGGTGAAATGGCAGTTTATATGTGAAAAAATGTAAAAAAAAAAAAATATATATATAAATGCTAATTTTGGCCAGGATTTGTGACTACTAAAAGAGTGTACATACCCCATTTTGAATACCGTGGGTTGTCTAATTTAATATATATATATATATATATATATATATATATATATATATTTTAGTATGGTTTAAAGGGGGTCAATTACATTGGCCAGCTTAAAAAATGTCCCAGATAGGACATGGGTGCACTGGCATGTGCACCCTCCAAATAAGGTATTTTAGAACCTGACATACATATACATGGGTGGTATCACTGTACTCAGGAGATGTTGTTGAGCACATATTGGGGTGTTCTTTGTCAGTGACCCTTAAAGTTCTCAGTAGATGTATTCTTAAATTGGTATATGTATCAAAAAAAATCAACAATTAATTTTTTATTTTTTTTTACACATTTGGCATAGATTGGTGGTAAAATGTTTGCATGAAAAAAGTCAAAATACCCCAATTTAATATGTTAGGTTGTCTTCTTTTAAAATATATATACACGTGAAGAGTTATTAAGGGATTCCTGTCAGATAACAATGTTACAACTTTCATTAATTTTGCTAGTTGTACTTATTTCCCTATAACTGGTTAAAAAAAAAGCAAAGAACATGTTAACATTTTGGTATTTCTAAACTCAGGACACAATTAAAAAACTATTTATCATAAGTGTTTTTTGGCAGTTGTAGATGCGTAACAGATTTTGGGGTCAAGGTTCAAAAAATGTGTTTTCATCATTTTATAATTCTTTTACAGTAAATATATATGACATGATGAAAATAATGGTATCTTTAGAACATTTAATGTCGAGAAAAACGGTAGATAATATGCGTGGGTATAGTAAATGAGTAAGAGGAAAATTACAGCTAAACACAAACACCACAGAACTGTAAAAACAGCCCTGGTCTCAAATGGTAAGAAAATTGAAAAGCATTCTGATCACTAATGGGTAATGGTGTAGATAACATGAGAGACCCAGACAAAAACATATTTGTTTGGAAGTGCCTTGTAGGATCTGAGGGATTCTGGAAATTGGTGGTAGGGTTGACAGTCCGACATGGTGTTCGGTATGGTCTGGATAAGGTGGGGCATGTACCGACTGTAGCTAGGAGATGGCAAACAGTGGGGTGTTGGAAAATGTGGTCTCTAGCTGTTTCCAAAGTTTACTAGGGGGAGCAATGTTCCATTCAGTTAGCCTTTGGAGGACTCCTTTGTGATATTTGCCAAGATCTGATAAGCCCACGCTCCCCAAGTTGTTTAGGTCTGGTTATATTGCTGGTGAGCATGCATGGCTTTGCCACACATACTCAATGAAGGTCTTGTGGAGTTGACTAAAAAAAATATTGTGTGATGTGTACTGAAAGTGCTTGAAGCAGGTATAAAAAACAAAGGAGCATGTTAATTGTTAGGATGCCTGTCCTGCAAAAATCAGGCGATGTGTGGGAGTGACACCCCTGCTTAGCTCAGTTTTTGATGTAGAAAGGGTGCGACAACACATTGTTGACACATATAGAGCAACAATCCAGGGTAACATGTTTGGACCTAGCCTTATGTTTTGGAGAACTTCAAATAGGAAGGGCCAATTGACCTTGTCAAATGCCTTCTCCACTTCTCTCAAAACAAGAAGAGTGGGTCTAATGCGTTTAAAAGTGATCTGCTTGTGTGTCCCACATATTGCAAACTGCATGGACATGTCAGCAAATAGATAGATGTTAGAACATGTTATTTATTCTTGGATATCATATTCCACTCCATTTACACAAGATCTAAAATGTTTAACCTCATGGTGACGAACTGAACCTTGTCACGGGTTCTTGTAGGGGTCTGCTGGCCAGCCTAATGCCTCAGGACTATGGAACCTGCAATATATCTTGCCCCATGCACTTGTAAAGGTTCTGCTCATGTGAGTAATGTACTTTTGAACACCAGACAGAGAGACTGACTGTTAGACCTGATTCCCTGGAACTGTTTTGGGCATAGCACCATGTGCACGGTCAATCAAAAATAAGACTTCCAGGAAATTCCTGAACTGATCTGGGTGATTTTTATGTTGGTCACCCAGATCAGGGCTATTAGGGGGGGTGTAACTTTTGTGGGGGGTTTGTGTGTTTTAAGGTATTTGTGGGGGTTGTAAAAATTGATGTTTTTTCTGTGCTTGGAGATAATTGGATTAGATTAGTACAATTCCTGATCCAATTATCTCCCAGGCACAGAGGAGGGTTTATCTGATTTTGTATGGGAGTGTCCTGGACCCGAGAGCCAATGTAATTGTGTATATGTTTTTACTGTAGTCTTCTCTCAGGTCCAGGGGGGAGTGCCCCTTGCATGGGGACTGTCATAATGCCAGGATTACAAGTTGATCCAGCACGAAGTACTATGTCACACCTAGGACTAAGGATAACGTATAACCGGACCTTAGAATGGCTGTTCTTAATGTCTCCAAGAATAGTCAAAATACTTGCCGAGGTCAGGGACACAGAATCAAACACAACGATGAGACGATGACAATTTTTTAAGGGGAGTAAAGTGTGCCATTTTGGAAAAACGGACAACTACCATGAGGAACTAGGCAGTTCAACAATGAAATCCATCAATAAATGAGACCATGGGATACTGGGTATAGGAAGTGGCTGTAACAATCCACATGGAAGTTTATGTGGAACCTTTGAAACTGCACAGACAGAGCTGGCTTCTACATAATCTTTAATATCCCTCCTGAGTGACTCCCACCAAAATGCCAAAATGACCTGGAAATGGTGGATATAGTTTTATTAAAACCTGGATGCCCAGCGGTCACATTCAGCACCATTTTCCTGTCAGGCAATGGAATAAACAATTTATCTTGAGGTTTGTTGCAAGGTGCCTGGGGCTGAGCAGCCATGATAGCACGGAGCAAAGGGGACGATAAAGAAAGGACCGTGGATGCAATAATACACTCAGGAAAAATAATAGGGATGTCTCTTGTTCTAGATCCGATTCAACGTGAAATTGTCTAAACAAGGCGTCAGCTTTAACATTCTAAGAACCGGGTCTGTAGGTGATAATGAAGTTATAGCGAGACAAAAATAATGACCATCTAGCTTGTCTAGAAGACAGTCATTTGGCATCCCTAATATATGCCAGGTTCTTGTGATCAGTAATAATCAGAATGGGATCCTTGGAACCCTCCAAAAGATGTCGCCATTCCTTAAGCGTTAGTATGATGGCTAACAGTTCTTTATTACCAATGTCATAGTTACGCTCGGCAGGAGACAACTTCCTGGAGAAGTAACCACAAGGATGCAAAGGGGCATCCTGACTCTCTCTCTGAGAAAGAACAGCCTCAACCCCTGTTTCGGAAGCATCAACCTCAAGTATGAAAGATTTACTAGTGTCAGGATGCCTTAATATGACAGCAGATGTGAGCATTTGTTTAAGAAGCTCAAAAGTCTCTTTAGCTTTTTTTAGGCCATATAGTACAATTAGCCCCCTTGCTTGTAATATTGGTGATGGGTGCTATTACCAAAGAGAAACCTTTGATGAATCTCCTGTAATAGTTACAGAAACCAATAAACCTCTGTATGGCTTTTAACCCACTGGGTAATGGCCATTGTAGAATGGCCTCTAGTTTGCGAGGATTCATTTGGAAACCAGAGGCAGAAATGTTATACCCAATAACTGAACCTCATGCTAATCAAATACGCATTTCTCAAGTTTACAATAAAGATCATTTTTAAGCAAAGTTTGTAAAACTTGTTTGACATGATCATGATGAGTTTGGATGTCTGGGGAATAAATAAGGATATCATCCAGGTATACAAGCACAAAATAGTAAATATAGTCTCTGAGTACATCATTAATGAAGTCTTGAAATACGTCCGGAGCATTACATAATCCAAAGGGCTTATAACAAGATATTCTTAGTGCCCACTCCTAGTGTTAAACACTGTCTTCCATTCATGATCCTCCCTAATTCTCACCAAATTGTGTGCACTCCTAAGGTCAAGTTTAGTGAAGATCTTAGCACCCTGGAGTCTATCAAACAATTTGGATATAAGGGTAATGGGATAGGCATTTTTGATAGTAATCTTGTTTAATACCCTGTAGTCTATGCAATTCTCCATCTTTCTTAGCTACAAAGAAGAACCCTGCACCAGCAGGTGAGGATCATTCGTATATATGGCCTTTACTTAAAGATTCCTTGATGTACTCATCCATGATTTTACTTTCTTGTGGGGATAGGGCATATACCACTTCTTTAGGAGGCCTAGCCCCAGGCATCAGATCAATGGAACAATCATACGATCTGTGTGGAGGAAGAGCATTAGTCTGTTTTTTACTAAACACCTCTATAACCTCCCAATACTGTATGGGGATTTCGGGAGTCAGAGACGTAGCAGCAGGTAAAGCAAAGATGCCCATTTTTTTAAGAAATGGGTAACATGCAGCTTTCCTAACAGTATTCCAGTATTTCCCCACTAGTCCAGTCGATATGAGTGTTATGCTTGGTGAGCCAAGGGAACCCTAATACAATGGTACAAGAAGGGGAAGTGATTATCTGAAAAGTAATGTCTTCCTAATGCAAAGGTCCTATCGTAATGCAAATAGGCAAGGCGATCTCTCTTTGACTGGTATTGTGTGTTTTTTAACAAAATACAAATCAGTTAAGTTACCAGCCGCACCTGAGTTAACCAGGGCTTTGCATGAAACGTTCTCCTCGTTGCAAAAGGCAGAAATATCAAGGAGAAATCTGCTTCGGGAATTACTAGAGGACGTATCCATTACACCTAAGACCTGTCCCCTTAAGGTTCTTATGTGTGGAAGTTTTCTGGATGTATAGGACAAGCATCTCTCATATGCCCTTTCTTGCCACAATATAAGCACAGATGTAACGGATCACCTGGCACCCTGACTTGGTACCTCAGTTGAAGGATGCTCCTAGTGCTTCCTGAGGGCTCCAAGCACTCCAGCTGACACCATAACCACCGTACACTCCTTCCGAGAGCAAGACAGGAACAAGCTCTGAAAAGAGCTAAGAAGAGATTATTCAAGGGAGCATGCAGAGCATAACAATCCCTTGTAGTGATATATCAATTCCCCCAATAAGAGACAGGACTCTAGATTGAGGGTGAAGAAGAACTGAACCTCTATTGAAACACTCTGCTTTTATGCCCATTCTACAAACATAGTACCACCCACAGGGTTTTGAGGTACAACCAATCAATACATACAATACACTCAGACACTCCCACACAAAATGCTCCCCTCTGCCTGTGATATAATTACTAAACACAATGGGCTAACGTAATTATCACAGGCATGAAAATACACAGTTGTAAACAATATTCATAACTTTAAAAGTATACATCACATTCACATTTTCAGAATCAGCATTCTCCAAATACAAACATACGTCAAAATCATACAAATTGGTCCAGTGGTTCAAAAGTTAGGTCGAAAGTCCTTTGTGACCACTGAAGCATGGCTTTTCCAGCCCAAACCAGTTCCACAGAGTACTCCCTGGGACTCAGACTGCCGCTGGGGAGGAAGGACGACACCTTCGGCTCCCTGGACCTCACACTGCCGCTGGGGAGGAAGGATGGCATCTTCAGCTCCCTGGAACTCACACTGCCGCTGGGGGGGGAGGACGACACCTTTGGCTCCCTGGGACTCACACTGCCATTGGGGAGGAAGGACGACACCTTCGGCTCCCTGGGATTCACACTGCCACTGGGGAAAGAGACCGGTTGTCCCCTCTCCCTGGTACTCACACTGCCGCTGGAGAGGAAGGATGACACCTTCAGCTCCCTGGGACTCGCACTCCTGCTGGGGAGGAAGGACGGCACCTTCGGCTCCCTGGGACTCACACTGCTGCTGGAGACTGGGTGTCCATATCCTCAACTTCCACATTTTTTGCTCAAAGTCCATTGCTGCATGGTTCTCAGCACTCAACTGGTACATTACTTGGAAGACCACCTCATTTGAAGGGTCTGGGCCATACCAGACCAACCGCCTCTTTACCTCCTCAAGGTAAGCGTTGCCCTCATAGCGACGTATCAGGTTGAGGTGCTCTTCACAGGGTTTTATCCAGGGTCTTGCTCGCTCCATGCTGCTGTAGGTAGGGACCCTGCGCAGTGACTAGCATTGCCCTCAATAACCTCTCATACAATGCCAGTCAGTGTCTCCAGGGTGCTCCTCCTTGCGCTAGGACGCCATCCCACTGCTGCCACCAATTGTAACGGACCCCCTGGCACCCCAACTGGGTACCTCCGTTACTGGATGCTCCTAGCGCTTCCAGAGGGCTCCAAGCGCTCCGCCAGACACCACAACCACCGCACACCCCACGAACCGCCGTAGCTTGGTTGGGGTCTCGCCGTCTCCTACCCACCCTGGACCTACAACAAGGCTCCAGGTTCCAGTGGGTGAACCTCTCCTCCAAGAGAGTGAAGCAGGAACAAGCTCTTAAAAGAGCTTAGTAGTGATTAGCTAAGGCAGTATGCATCCCTTGTAGTGAAATAGCAATTCCCCCAAGATTGAGGGTGAAGAAGAACTGACTCCAATGAGTGTTTATTCCTGCTTATATACAACTTTCCCAGCAAGGTTACCACCCACGTGGACCTTGTGGGGCACTGGAACCGTAAATTTAACAACCAATAAAATAAAGGCACATGGATAAGCACACCCACTTTTTACAATGAGAATCATCCCCTCTGCTTGGGAGACAATTGAGTTAATTACTGTATCAACTCAATTATCTCCAAGCTGAAAAACATACTTTTATGCCATTTTTGTAACTTTGTGAGTTTACACGCAATATCAATAAAATATATTATATTTTTATAACCAGCATAATTTAGGGAAAAACATATCCAAAATTCACTTGAATCGGTTAAGTGGTTCAGGAGATAGGTGGAAGTCATATTTTGACAGAAGAGGAACAAAGCAGCTAGTTCCAACTGGTTTGGCAGTGTCCCTGGGACAACGCCCTGCTGGAGAACAATGGGACAAGGGGAGGGGAAGAGGCACACTTTCCCATGGATTCAAAGAGGCATAAAAAGTGTCCCAAAAGTTTCAATATGTCCATACACTGTTTTTAAAGGGCCAGCACTAGCCCAAATAAAAGTCCATGAGACCAAGTAATGGTTTTAAAGGGCCATACACCCCAGGGCCATAGTCATGTGGCAGGAGGCTGGCAAGCAGGCTTCTCCATAAGCCAGGGGAGCAGAGCAGTTTGGCACATAGAAAGCCAGTGGCAAATGGCAGTTTCACCTATACTGTTTTTCTGCCTCAGACAGTCCTGTAACCCCTAACTGCATAGGTTCAGGTTCAGGTTCAGACAGCGTCGAGAGGTCAGGAACAATAGGTTTGAAGAATCGAGGTGCTAGGGACATAGTCAAACTTCTAGTTCTGTTTCTAGTAATTTCCCTGATCCTGAGTCTATTATTGATCTGCATCACATAGGTAATAAAGTCATCTAACCCCTTAGGTAGGTCTTTGGCAGCAATTTCATCAAGTATAACTTTGGATAATCCTTTTTTAAAAGCAGTGTAACGGACCGTTTTGCACACAAGGGGTAAAAACCGTTTAGGCGATCGGCCCCCTTTCCAGAGATCCAGGCACAGCTACTGCAGAACACCAAAACTCACGAACTGGATACAAAATAGCACTCCAACTCCCGAACTGGAACCTCCCAAATAGCTGCTAGCAGACGAACAGGAAAAGCAGACGAACAGCTTACACTCCTGGCAATCAGTCCTTAACAGCATACAGTGAATCCCCCCAAGAACGAGACAAGGCTCTGTGTTGAGGGTCAAGCAGTGGTCTGAGGTGCTGGCACACCCAGCCTGGTTTTTATTACAGTCTTGCAAATACAGGACCGCCCACAGGGAGGTATAAAACAACCAATCACATCACAGTTACATCCCACATATTCCCTCCCCTTATCCTGAGAGGAAACTCAATTATGCATACAGTTAAAACATACTTTCTACCCAACTTTCATAACTCTAAAACCATACATCACATTCACATAAAATTACATATGCACAATCAATCCATTCAGGGGAACAACATATTCAAAAATGGCACAAATCAGACAAGGGGTTCAAAAGTTAGTAAAAAGTCCTTTGTGACTAAATGAAGCATGGCTTTCTGGCCCAAACCAGTTTCAGAGTCTTCTATCCTGGAGATAAGTAATTCAATTATCTCCCAGGATAGACACAAGACTCCATTAAGCACATGGTTGCAAAAAGACACAAAACACTTTAAAATACATAAAGTCACAGTTTTACACATAAAACACAGACATGTAACATATCCCCAGATAGCTCAGGTCTGAGCGCACATTATTAAGTGAATGGCGCTCAGACCACACGAATACAGTTTAATCGCCATGGAGCCAAAGTCTTTACAGTCAGTTTCATACAAATGGGCTCCATGGGATTCCTATCTGGGGTATAACACATTCAAACAAATCTACTGAACCCCAGGCAGAAAAGCACGAATACAGCTTTTCTGCAGGCAAAAATAAAGTCTTTTAAAAGGGGGCCATAGTCCAAAGGCAGCAGGCGAGCAACCAGGCTTCTCCAATGCAATGTGGCGAGATTGGTCTCGTCACAAGCAGTGATTAATCTGTTAGTCCAGTCTACCTCAGATGCCAAGGTACGAAATTATATGGCATAATTTGATATAGACCGGTTCCCTTGATTGATATGCATTAGGGCAGTGGAGGCATCTTTCTCTCTGCCTAATAGTTCAAAAGTCAGTTTGAATTCCGCCAGGAATTCCTGGTAACAATGAGCGATACTTCTATTACTTTCCCACAATGGATTAGCCCAGGTTAAGGCCTTACCATTAAGTTGGTTCATCAGATACCCAATCTTAGTTCTATCTGAAGGAAATGAGCCAGATGAGGCCTCAAAGTGAACCACTGACAAGTAATCAGGTTTTAACAGGTTAACAGTCCATATTTTGTGGAATGGTAAGTCACTAGTATATGGTGTGATCTTCCTGTAGTGTTAAATTATTTATGCAGTAATGTCACCACAGCTGTGAACGTGCAGATGCGTAAATCCAGAGATGAGTGGAAATCGGAAACATCTAACAAGGTTCTTATGGATGCTTCAGTATTACCTCTCTGCACCGATAGGGCAAAGGAGAACTACCATCTGTAGTGCATTTGATATTGTTGGAGAGCTATAGTCATTGGCATAAGGGCTCTATGCAACTGCAGCATGATGTGTGGAAGGTCATTAAAGAGCTCCACTGTATATCCCTCAAATCACCATGCCCTTGCATTTTGCCCTTGTTGCATGATCAGTTATTTAGTGGAGTAGTCTAGTATGCAGCAAAATATGTCTAAATATGTAGAGTAGATGGGAGAGGAACTACAAGGCTCGGTGCATTCTGTCTATGTAGATGGGAATATCGGTGGCCTACCCAAGATCTAATGAAAGAGTGTGGTTAGCATAGTTTTAAGGTCCTCCGGACCAGCCAACTTGCCATACCTCCGAATCCGAATGATATGCCTTCTACCTCATTTATCAAGATCTTCAAGGTGGACTCTGGATTTTAAAAGGCTTTGAGCGTGTTGTATGCTGATGAGAGCTGTTCGGCAATGTTCATGCCTTGCCTTCTCTCTGTGAAATGGAGGAGTGGATGTAAGCCTCTTCTATCAGGAAATTGAACTCTTCCTTTTTGGGAAGAAAAGTTAATAGTGTACCAGTCTTGGTCAGGTAAGTTAGAATTTTATGTGCCAGCCATGGCCTCACTGTCAGCTCAAAGCAAAGAGCCCCGTGAGTGCCATGTATTACTGTTCCTGTTGTGAGGACAGGATAGCTGGCATGTGGAGGTAGCTCCGAATCAATGATGTTGGCAGGTCACCTTCTGTCCTTGGAGTCAAGGGGGTCATTTGGGTTTACAGGCTTGCCTAATAGGATGGAACTCAGGCTGGCTGTGGCTTTATTAAGGCAGTGGGTCTAAGAGAAAAAGGATCAGGAGTCCATCCCTCGCAAGCATAATGTTATATCCAAAAATATCAGAATAGAATTCTGAATCATTGTTTCCAATATATCTTTTCTTTATAAGAAAACATATCACATCCTTTCTGTACATAGAAAATAGCAGAATACAATTGCCAATTTATTGATATTCATGAATGTTAAAGGAAAGAAAACAGTACTACACAGTGAAGAAAATAAACTTGATAGTAAGATCAAAAATCACATGGTAAGAACGAAGACTAGGCAGGTCCAAACTGCTCAAAGGTTTTGGTCTGTAGTTACCTGTCTACAACCCTACTATTCAATACATAGGTAATGGATTTTCTGACAGTTGCTTAACATTATACACAAATTATTTCTGGGGAATATGGATGGGTGAAATATTTGCTGATACTTTGCAGAACAAAGTCACTTTCAAACTTTTGGAAATGCTCACAAGAAATTGTAAGAAAACATCTTTACCATAAATAATGATGAAGCAAGTATATACACTTTTTCATAATTTCTAGGGATTATTTATCATATTATTTTGATTATACTATTAATTAGTTAAATTTAATTTAACAAATAAATTAGATATATCTATTTTAAGTCTTGGGTTGAACCGGGTACCAGGTCTATCTGTCATGAAGTTTATTAATGTGATTGACTAAAACAAGAACAGTAAATCTGCATGAGAATGTACACATAGATTAGTAATTTCCTAAATATTGGGTTGGGTGTTCCTTTTATACACATTATTTATAGTTTAATTGTTCCCCAAAGAAATAGCCATCAGCAAAAAAACACTGTTGGACTGTAACATTATTTTGTTGTAGAAGGTTCCTAAAAGTAAAAAAAAATATATATATGTATGCAAGCTTTGTTCCATCACCTTTTTAATCAAAAGACAATGACAAATGAACATGTTAATTAATAGCCCAAGTGCAAATTCGAAACATAATTTTCTCAAACATATGTTCACAGGCCCGGACTGGCCATCGGGCACACCGGGCAAATGCCCGGTGGGCCGCGGTGGCCATGGGCTGAGGCCGGCAGGGGAGGTCACAGGATCTCCCCTGCCGGTCTATGGAGGGCCGGCACTATCCGAGCGCCGGCCCCGCTGTTTGCCATGGAGGGCCGGTGGGGAGATCAAAGCTCTCCCTCACCGGCCCATTTAAACAGACCTGCGGCTGGGGAGAGAGGGAGAGGACCCGGCGGAGCTCTATCTTGCGGCTCCACCGGGTTCCTCTCGCGAGATCCGGCGCATTGCCACGGCAACGCGCCGATCTCGCGAGAGTGAACTCTAGCCCTCAGGCTAGAGTTCACTCACCACTGGACCACCAGGGATGATGTGAGTGTGCCGGTCCCCCCTCCCAGCTACCACGTGCCTGTCCCCCCCTCCCAGGCTAAAGGTAAGAGGGAGGGGGGGATTTAATGCCTACTTAGTTTTTTTTTTTAATTTCTTTATTTACCCCCCCCACACACACATTTATACACAGCACTCTCACACATCACACTCAGCACTCTCACACATCACACTCAGCACTCTCACACACATCATAAACAGCACTCTCACACTCAGCACTCTCACACTCAGCACTCTCACACACATCATACACAGCACTCTCACACATCACACTCAGCACTCTCACACACATCATACACAGCACTCTCACACACATCATACACAGCACTCTCACACTCAGCACTCTCACACACATCATACACAGCACTC
>OW240914.1:34756298-35079258 GCA_933207985.1 Pelobates cultripes
TAAGAGGTTCTAGAGACATCATATTATTCCATGAGCCTGTCAGGTCATTCACTAAACTCAGGAATTCTGAAGTGAATTTAAAAATTTCAGGCAAAATAGCTGATTTAAAGAAATTCCAGTTTGGATATTTAAAAAAAATAAAATTTTATCCTTCAATGTAAAATTCAAATTGAATTTGTGGCGATAATCACTTTAGCAAGTTACCCGCGAATGTCTACAGATCCCTGAGATGTCAATATATGACCCAATACATGCTAAAAAAAGATCTTTCGTTACTTTTATACTATTGGGGTTTGGATTTCTTTAACCTTACCAGAGCTCTATTATATCCATATGCTGGCTTTCCTGAGCAAACGGTACAGAATCTGGACATTATGGTAAAGGCTGACAATGCTAGCATTCAAAGACCATTCACAACGATACATAAAATGCTGCAAGGAGCTATAGATTCGCCCTCGCACTGACGTCGGAAGAGGGACTTTGGCGCCGGAAAGGTAAGTGTTTTATATATTTTTTTTTTTTAAAGGGGGTTTAACCCTTTGATTGCTGTGGGGGCAGAGGGACACTGTAGTAGTAGGAATACAGCTTTGTATTCCCAACACTATAGTGTTCCTTTAAGGCCCACCAGTGATCAAGGTTTTTAGTATCCCCATAGTAGGAGGATTGGCAAATAACTAAATCCTCAACTGTTGAGAACCACTGATCTACAAACCATTCAGGATGTGTATGACCGCATTCCAAGGAGGAATTTAAGATTCCGGGTGACTTTAGTCCTTTTGGAGACCTTGATGATAATGTATTGTGAGGAGTTACCACAATCTTTTTTTCACCTTTGTTATTTTTAATCTTCAAATTACATTTTTTTTGTTTGGGTTTCCTGATGGGATAGTGTTGTGTCCACAAAACTCTTGCAGACACTTCACCTATCTCTCCCAACGTTTATTGAGTGTCTCCTATTCTAATAACAACTTGTCCCCTTGTCCTGTGTCGGTTTTCTCTTTACATTGCCGCTCTAAGCAAACTTTTTAATTCCTCTGGATTACGCTACCACCTGTACGCTGATGACACCCAGATATACCTTACCTACCCTGATCTCTCCCCTGCTGTCCTAGAACACGTCACTGGTTGCCATTTCTGATTGGATGTCCAGGGCTGCCATCAGAAATATTGGAGCACCCTTACACAGCTGAAGGTCATGGCCCCCCGGGGCCCACCTCTAAGGCGTCCACAAGGCCAAATGTAGAAGTCCTAGAATGCTTTGCCAGCTGGGGATCTACAATTTGTTCATCTCTGAATGGCTGTATTTAGCAGTGAGCAGTGTTTGTGTGTAAGCATGTTTTTGTATGTATTATGTATGTGTGTGAATGTTCGTGTCTGAATCCAGAGGTGCGTTTGTATCTAGTGTATACACACACACACACACACTGACACATAGTTACACATATTGACAGATACACACATACACACACATAGACACACACACACTGGCACACAGATACATACTCTCTACTCGTCCTGTACCTCCTCGCTCCCACACGGGTGTTAGCTGGGAGGAAGTTACAAACACTCACTTCTTCCCAGCACTGCCATGATCATTAAAGGAGCCCGGTCGCACTATCATAGAACCACAGCACACGACCAGACGCCTTGCGACATAAGTCTATCGGGAGGCCCTAACTGCATGGGCCCCCAATGGGTCCTCTCAGTGTGCTCTCCCTGCAAGTTGATGGTACCATCATCAGCCCATCTTTGCAAGCTTGCGGTCTTGGTGTTATTTTGGATTCTGGCCTCACCTTTATGCCTCACGTCCAGTCTGTTGCCACATCCTCTCGATTCCACCTTAAAAACATTGCCCTCGTCTGCCCCTTTTTTTTTTGTTTTATACAAGATGCTGCTAAGAAGCTGGGTCATGCCCTGGTAATTACTCGCATCGATGAATGTAATTATCTACTAATTGGTTCCCCAGAAACCGTACTGCCTCGCTACAGTATTTAATCAATGTTGCTGCCAGGCTGATTTTTCTCTTGCTCTTTACACACTTCGCCCCTCAATCAATCCTTGCATCGGCTTCCTGTATCTTATAGGAGGTTCATTGAAAATACTAACTTACTTATAAAGCTCTAAACGACTCTAGCCACTGTTACATTTCTTCACTGATTCGTAGATATGCCCCCTCTCGGTCTCTCCGCTCTGCCAGTGACCTTCTTCTGTCCCCTGCTCGAACACTTACTGCTTACTCGAGCCTGCAGGACTTTTCACGGGTGGCTCCTTTCCTTTGGAAGTGGCTGTCTACCCCCATCAAACTCTCCCCTAGTCTTCAATGAGTTCAAAACATGTGGCCTCCCAGAGTAACTTCTATTTCACAAACCTGCCTCTAGCTGTCTCTTAAAGGGCCATCTTACACTGTCATCTTCCACTTCTGCTAGTTCCCCACCATGTCTTTGGTTGCTATTCCCCTCAATGCCCTTCCTATTGTGTATATCTAGATTGAGCAACCTACCATTTTGTAATTGTCTCAATTATTGTTTAATTTTTCCCTTTTATACTATTTTATAAAGGGCTGCGGACCATGTTGGCGTTATATAAATGCTAATAGTAATAATTAAGCAGTTACAGTGCCCTCTTGTTCACCAATACTTTGCGTTGATTCTTCAGTAGTGATGTCCCGAACTGTTCGCCAATCAGCAGCAGACCCTCCCTCCCAGACCATCCCACCTCCTGGACAGCTCTCTAAGAATGCAGCTTCACAATGAATGTAAAATGGATGCTGTCCAGGAGGTGGGAGGGTCTGGAAGGGAGGGTCTGCTGCTGATTGGCTGGAATGTGTCTGCTGACTGTGAGGTACAGGGTCAAAGTTTACTCAATGATGAGTCCGCGGAGAACCGTTCGTGGCGAACCGTTCGGCACATCACTATTCTTGTAAAGTGTAAAGCAGGTTTGGAGCAGCAAAATGCCCACACGTTTAAGTTTATGTTTTACATCTATGAACTGCCGGGAGAGACAGGGAGCGACTTAGTGAGCTGGATATTGGTCTTCGGTGTTTACACATATCATGTTGTGAGCATGGCATGTATTTTGAGTAAATATAGCTAACCACACTGAGATCAGAGAATTTTAACATTTAAAAGGACATGCTGAATCAGCAAGACTTTTTCGGTGCCACTGACTCTGTCCCTTATTTGCATGTTATCATTATGTGTGAATGTAATTGGAATATGTTTAGTGTGTGAATGCATGCACCTTTTTGTGCTGCAATTGTATAAGTCTGAATGTATTTTTGTCCTTATATGGCCCCAAATTCCTGTATCTTATCCCTTCTTGTGTAGCTCTTGGCCTCTCTCTCTTAGAGTGTCCGTCTACAGAGAGCTTGCTGTTAAGGTGCAGGAGTGATTACGGTTTAACGAATAAGCTAATTATTCAAATGCTTTATTTTTGTTAATTTCTCTTTGTTACAATGCAGAGAAATTCTGAAGAAGCATGTTCCAAATTGTTAATCCCAAAGATTACTTAATTCTAGACAGTAACCACTTTATGAAAAATTAGTAAACTTAAATAAAAAAAAACCCACTAAGTGCTCTATAACACTACAGCCCGCCGTCACCTAATTTAGTTGAGTAGACTACGTCATGTAGCTGCTAGATGCTTGTCGCTGTTTTATGGCCCAAACTCTAAGACATCTTGATCTCGGTTTCCAAACTCTGAGAGGCCACTGAGTTTATCACAAACGTTACTTGCACTATTTGCACTTATATCTGTTTCAGATACACTGTATTGCGATACGCTCCTCATACATATGTATGCCAACCCATATGGGTGAGTCTGTATATTCCTAAGCGCCCCACATACACACCAGTGGTGGTTTTTATTACTATTTTCCTACACTGTGTGTACACCAGTTTTCTCTGAGGGGCCCCATCACTGAAAATGTTTAAGGGAAGAAGTGAGACCATCCAGCTCCTACAATCCTTTTAGTAACAAACCCTTAAGCTCTGAAAGATTCAATGCATTTTCCACACAGTGCTACGTTTGCAAAATAGACATCAAAGGCATATGATTTAAATTATTATCTTTACTGTAGAATGACAAAGTGCTTTGAGGCCTGCTAAGTGGACATGACGTATAACTAATTTATTGCTGTTATTGTAGACCTATGGATACAGACGCACAGAAATTACACCAGCTAGAGACGAGGGGGATATATTGTCACAGCATGGTTTAAATCTTCTGGAATAGCGAAATGCTTATATACGTAGTAAGCAGGCCAGTTACCTATAAAGGAAGATTTACCGTACTTTAATCTGTAAACAAAGATAATGATTAGTTCTGTTATAGTGATTCTCCAGGTTAGAACTGACCATTGTAATGCATTATGAAAACCATAAATAAAGAAATAGGCACTTTTACAGTTTTAGTGTTTACTGGGAATTACCAGGATTTGCGCCTTTCTTCAGTAAGTCTAGGAAGTAGCTGGCAACCTAATGGCAAGTTCTAGCCTTCTCGTTGTTTTCAAAGGGAACTGTGTACATCTCATAAACCTCTACTGAAAGGGAGTTTATGGGATACAACCTTTCACAGTTCTGTTCTTGAGACCATATTATTATTTTATTATTTATATAGCGCCATCAGATTCTGTAGCGCTGTACATATGACTTCACTTCACAGCGGCTGCTATATTCTTACTGATAGCTCATTTCTCAGGTCTACCGTTGTGACCATAGGTTTTATGAACCTGTTAAAGAATTTAGAGTCTGATGTAGCACGCTCTGTACAAGTACTTGTATAATCGCATAATCTTCCTTGAGTGATGTGTGTAAGTGAAGGGGGTGGGCGTAAAGCTGCAGGTGGCTGCAGTTATAATATAGTGAGTGTATTAAATAAGGATCAAATTATTAGAAGTAAAAAAAAAAAAAAGAAAATGTATCTCTCGCCATTATAGTCAAAGATTGGCTATTTTAGTCAGATTTTTGCAGTTTGGTTTCAAAATTACAATCAATCTACCTCTTCATAATATAACCTTTGCATGGAGCATGTTTTGTTATGGTACTTGGAGTGTCCCTTTAAGAAAAGGCTCCTGCAACTCAAGATTATCTGGTTTGAATATAGATGTATCCCAGAGTGTAGCTTGCTATTTTTAAACCTTTGATTTGTTCCCAGTTTGTAAAATGGGGAGTATATGGATTTCTGTAATTATCTACATTTCCTTTGGTACAGAGTACACCTGTACTGTGTCTGTTATCATGCCTGCAGCATAATTATGGTGGCGCAAAGAGACAATTAGCCGTTTTATAGCCAATAAAAGTTTCCTGCTGAGCCTCCAGACAGGAGGTGGGAAAATACAATGTGCTGGAAATAGGACAGGAAAGGCACATAATTGCTTCAGTGTGGATGTTTTTTGGTTTTTATACTGCAAATTCACACAAAAAAACGATAGGGTGCTGGTAACTCCTACAGTACAACATCCACGTAGAAGAAAATGCAGAAGGATGTTGTGTGTTTCCCACTGCAAAGTGACAGAGAAATCAAGGAGCCATAGGATATGAAGTCTGTCCCTCCCAGCTCATGGTGACAGACAGGTGGGAGCTATGGGACACAGTCTGTCCCTCCCAGCACAGGGTGACACAGACAGGAGGGAGCTATGGGACATGGAGTCTGTCCCTCCCAGCGCAGGGTGACACAGACAGGAGGCAGCTATGGGACATGGAGTCTGTCCCTCCCAGCGCAGGGTGACACAGACAGGAGGGAGCTATGGGACATGGAGTCTGTCCCTCCCAGCACAGGGTGACACAGACAGGAGGGAGCTATGGGACATGGAGTCTGTCCCTCCCAGCACAGGGTGACACAGACAGGAGGGAGCTATGGGACATGGAGTCTGTCCCTCCCAGCACAGGGTGACACAGACAGGAGGGAGCTATTGGACATGGAGTCTGTCCCTCCCAGCACAGGGTGACAGACAGGAGGGAGCCATGGGACATGGAGTCTGTCTATCCCAGCACAGTGTGACACAGACAGGAGGGAGTTATGGGACATGGAGTCTGTCCCACCCAGCACAGGGTGACACAGACAGGAGGGAGCTATGGGACGTGGAGTCTGTCTCTCCCAGCAGTCTCTCGTCCAGCACATGGTGTTTCGGTGATACAGACATGAATTGGCTGTGGGACATGACTTGGGTGATACAAGCAGGAGGGAGCTGTGGGATGTGTAATAATGCTTCCACTGTAAGCTGTGACATCTGAGAGAGAAACAAACAGCTGTTCCTTATATCTGCATGTTTGTTTTGGGTATTATAATATAGTTAAAAGGATGTTCCAAGCCAATAAAAACTTGTGATCATTGTATTGTTTGTGGAACTGCAGATATTTGCAGGAATTGTTGCATTTCAATGCCTGACATGAGAGAAGGACTCTCTACTTGTTTGCCCTGCTAAATTATAGAGAGTTCATGTTCCCACCTCTCCTGACTGGCTGTGTGACAGAGACTTAGATGCAGCTGTGCCCAGTCTGGTCGTAATAACAAAGTGCCCAGAGCTGTCAGTAATTTTAGCTGGTAGCAGTTAATGTATATCTTCTCTCAACCACATTGCTATAGAACAATAGTGTCGCTGCCGCTTTAAATATTGAACAGTGAGGATAGAGGCGTGACCTATGTTTCACCTGGAGCAGAGCGAGTAGAACAGGTGTATGTAGGGTGCGGCCCCTGTGCATGGGAACTGCTAAGTTAGAGTCCTGCAGGGCTGGCTGGACAGTGTGTCATGTCAAAGCCTTCGCAAACACGGGATGGCATATTGAAAATAAGTTAAAACACTGTCATAGCAGCGTAATCAAATCAATGACTCAATATCTGCAATATACCGAGCTATGCTTCCTAACGTACAGGGCAATATCTGCAATATACCGAGCTATGCTTCCTAACGTACAGGGCAATATCTGCAATATACTGAGCAATGTTTCCTAATGTACAGGGCAATATCTGCAATATACCGAGCAATGTTTCCTAATGTACAGGGCAATATCAGCAATATACTGAGCAATGCTTCCTAACGTACAGGTCAATATCTGCAATATATCGAGCAATGCTTCCCAACGTACAGGGCAATATCTGCAATATACTGAGCAATGTTTCCTAATGTACAGGACAATATCTGCAATATACCGAGCAATGCTTCCCAACGTACAGGGCAATATCTGCAATATACCGAGCAATGCTTCCTAATGTACAGGGCAATATCTGCAATATACCGAGCAATGCTTCCTAATGTACAGGGCAATATCAGCAATATACCGAGCAATGCTTCCTAACGTACAGGGCAATATCTGCAATATACTGAGCAATGCTTCCTAACGTACAGGACAATATCTTCAATATACCGAGCAATGTTTCCTAATGTACAGGGCAATATCTGCAATATACCGAGCAATGCTTCCTAATGTACAGGGCAATATCTGCAATATACCGAGCAATGTTTCCTAATGTACAGGGCAATATCAGCAATATACTGAGCAATGCTTCCTAACGTACAGGTCAATATCTGCAATATATCGAGCAATGCTTCCCAACGTACAGGGCAATATCTGCAATATACTGAGCAATGTTTCCTAATGTACAGGACAATATCTGCAATATACCGAGCAATGCTTCCTAACGTACAGGGCAATATCTGCAATATACCGAGCAATGCTTCCTAATGTACAGGGCAATATCTGCAATATACCGAGCAATGCTTCCTAACGTACAGGGCAATATCTGCAATATACCGAGCTATGCTTCCTAATGTACAGGGCAATATCTGCAATATAACGAGCAATGCCTCCTAACGTACAGGGCAATATCTGCAATATACCGAGCAATGCTTCCTAACGTACAGGGCAATATCTGCAATATAACGAGCAATGCTTCCTAACGTACAGGACAATATCTTCAATATACCGAGCAATGCTTCCTAATGTACAGGGCAATATCTGCAATATAACGAGCAATGCTTCCTAACGTACAGGGCAATATCTGCAATATACCGAGCTATGCTTCCTAATGTACAGGGCAATATCTGCAATATACCGAGCAATGCTTCCTAACGTACAGGGCAATATCTGCAATATACCGAGCAATGCTTCCTAACGTACAGGACAATATCTGCAATATAACGAGCAATGCTTCCTAACGTACAAGGCAATATCTGTAATATAACGAGCAATGCTTCCTAACGTACAGGGCTATATCTGCAATATACCGAGCAATGCTTCCTAATGTACAGGGCAATATCTGCAATATAACGAGCAATGCTTCCTAACGTACAGGGCAATATCTGCAATATACCGAGCTATGCTTCCTAATGTACAGGGCAATATCCGCAATATAACGAGCAATGCCTCCTAACGTACAGGGCAATATCTGCAATATACCGAGCAATGCTTCCTAGCGTACAGGGCAATATCTGCAATATACTGAGCAATGCTTCCTAACGTACAGGGCAATATCTGCAATATAACGAGCAATGCTTCCTAACGTACAGGACAATATCTGCAATATACCGAGCAATGCTTCCTAATGTACAGGGCAATATCTGCAATATAACGAGCAATGCTTCCTAACGTACAGGGCAATATCTGCAATATACCGAGCTATGCTTCCTAATGTACAGGGCAATATCTGCAATATAACGAGCAATGCTTCCTAACGTACAGGGCAATATCTGCAATATAACGAGCAATGCTTCCTAACGTACAGTGCAATATCTGCAATATACTGAGCAATGCTTCCTAACATACAGGGCAATATCTGCAATATACCGAGCAATGCTTCCTAACGTACAGGGCAATATCTGCAATATACCGAGCAATGCTTCCCAACGTACAGGGCAATATCTGCAATATACTGAGCAATGCTTCCTAACATACAGGACAATATCTGCAACATACTGAGCCGTTCTTACTAATACAGAGTGCAAAAACTCCAACTATATTCCTAACTATATGCTAAATAATAACATAGAGCATCTTGTTATACACCAAAAATGTAATATGAAGAGGTCTGTCATGCTCAGTATAACCTATTATTACGCTCCATGTAATAACACTGAAAAACGTGTTATATGTTGGCCATGTAATACTATTAGAGGCCTGTTATGTCTGACTTGTTATAATACTGATAGGCATATCATATGTAGGCCATGTTATAATACAGAGAGGCATGTTGTATGTAGAACGTGCTATAATATGAGAGGCCTGTTTGTATGTAGTACGTGCTATAATTTATAATACAGGGAGGCATGTTATATATGTAGACCATATTATAATACTGAGAGGCATG
This sequence comes from Pelobates cultripes, assembly GCA_933207985.1. Taxonomy (NCBI): domain Eukaryota; kingdom Metazoa; phylum Chordata; class Amphibia; order Anura; family Pelobatidae; genus Pelobates; species Pelobates cultripes. The sequence goes on from OW240914.1 coordinate 34,765,602, forward strand.
TTATATGTAGGCCCTGTTATAATACTGAGAGGCCTGTTATATGTAGACCATGTTATAATACTGAGAGGCATGTTATATGTAGGGCATGTTATATGTAGGCCCTGTTATAATACTGACTCACAAGCCAAAATATTCATATCCGATTTTACCTCTTAAACTCAGTTTATGTATCAGCATGTCTAGATCCATGTTGTATAGCAGCTGGCGTGCTGTGAGCTACGCAGTGTGTTTTCAGTATGTCTGACGTAAAAAAACTGCACATTTAGCTGATACAAACTGCTCTGGGGTCACACTCCAAGCCAAAAATACTTGTTCAAACAAATAATAAATACAATTTCAGAGTACAATTTGACTCAGGCAGCTTAGAAGCTGTGCTTGTATTTTTTCTGGTCTGCACAGCAAATCCTAATCTTTGGCCAAGACCAAGGTTCATGGGAGTTGTAGTACATTAATAGCTGAACAGCCACTTATTATTGTCCATAGGGAAAGCATTGGATTGGCTGAGATAATCAATTCTGATTATGTCTGCCAAGGAGGTGGATCAGGGATGGGGCCAGCATCTGCGGAGTGAGTTTTATTACCTTTTAGTGGACTACCGGGGAGCAAGCCACCTAAATGATGGTTTTAACACTATAGTGTTGGGAATACACATTTGTGTTTCTGACCCTATACTGTTTCTTTAAACAGAGATCCTGTAACTTCTGAGTTCTAGTGCAGTTTCCAGCCACCTTCATTGCTGTAACCTAAAAGTTGGCCAATTATAAAAAAAAAAAAAAAAGTCTCAAATGTTTAAAATCTAATTGAATCAAACAGACACATAAATCACTAGTTGTGTTTACCGTGTTTAATACTCAACAGGAGTAAATTGTAAAATCCATCACATGCCATTGGTTTGCGTGGCGACTGCTCTACTTTTAGAATTCTGACCCAGTATTTTGCATTGTACATTATTTTTGTCTCCACCCATACAGTTTTGTGTAGTAGAGTGATTGTACTTACATTGAGGCCTTGTTTGACAGGTGAGGTCTTCTTCTAACTTCAAATCATATATTTTCATTATTGTGCTTCGCTTGTTTGATGTCTCATCTACATGCATAAGTCACCATGAACTAATTCTTTGTATGCATAGCTTTATTACCTATTGATGCTAGGTGCTTTCTGTTGAATTATTGGTTGTTGTTCCTGGTTGTGTTTTGCAATCTGCCGATGGAATGTTGGGAGCTTGTGTAGTTTAAAAAATAGTTTCCCAACATCTGTACTCAAAGCACCCACAACAGCGGAGATCCTCAAGGTCTCTTTGAGGTGTCTCCATGAGAAATTCTGAGATGACAAACCTGAGGACATTGGAGCCTGGAGTTCATCCTCTTTGCAACAAAAAAAGGGAAAGACTCCAGAATGAGTTGGTGGGAATCACATGTTTATAGTTGGTAAAGATATGTTAAAGTGGATGAGAGCCGTGTATAAACAATCATGACTTGTTGAATGCCCAACATATCTGCTTAACAGTTCACCGAGGTATAACTCGGGCATTAATAAATTAGATGTCATACTTTAAGGGGCCAATACCGAAATCTCATATTTGCCAAATTATCTCTCTCGTGCAATAGTCCACGTATCTGAAAAGGTATTTGAGTTCTAGATTGTTGGTTTAATAAATACACGTGCTCACCTTTAGATGTGATTCAATATAGGCCTGTTACCCATTGTAGTTTTCCATATCTAAGCACTGTCTGGTAAATGACAGACCAGGGAGGGACGACAACCTTTTTTTTCACTGCTGGCCTGATTGACAACCCTAATATAGGCCACAGCTCATGTAACATATCCTCTTATGCTTTTAATTCCCAAGACACCCCAAGAAATTGAGCAGCAGTGTAATTATGAAATATTACTTTGTCATGATTAATAATTCACCCATAGAGATGCGTCTTTTTTATTTTGATTTATTTGTGGTAAGAGGCTTTCGACTGTGCTAGTCACAGCAGGTAATAGGAACTAGGACATACTTGGCAGTAATTATCAATATGTCGGGAGCTCAAACAGAGGAAAGTCTGAAATTCCAATTGTTCTCAATACAGTCTGATAACTGTCAATGAAAAAATAAACTCTTGTGGATTATTCACTAAACTGGAAATTGCTGGGGTTTGATGAAAGAATTACAAAATTTAGGTCGAAGTGTTAAAAAAAAATACAATGGGATAAGTCCTGCGCTCACTCCCATCACTCCTGGGCGGTAGCAACGACCACAGTACACATCAGCCCCAATATGTACAGTAAAAGCCAAAGAAAAAGTTACCTGCGCTCTCCTGAATCCCTGTGTATTTTTTAATTTGTTTTTTTTGTGTCAATCATTTTTATTAAAAATTTAATTTTTTTCCATAGAAATACAGAACATAAGACAGTAATAAGGAAAGATACGTGGTATGAACATACATGGTTGGATCATGATCTGAGAATAGGCATTTATCACGGGAAATACATTTCAACCTTGGTACACATTTACTTGGCTGAGCATGCTGCTCAGAGTGAGTGGCCCTGTGGTCCCAACCGCAATCCCGTTTGGAAAGCGCAAGCTAGTCTAATCCATTATTTTATTTTGGCTATTCCTATAGTTGCAACGGGTTGTACAAATGCCAGATTAGAGCAAGGTGCTATTATCCCAAGAGCAGTACAGTTATTGAAAGTGCACCGAGCTTCTTAGCCACCTTTGTATACATTATTTTAACCCTTCTCGCTAGTTTTGGGTAGGGCTGATTGTTGTACCTCCCACCGGTCTAATACCGGCCCTGAACTATCTACTGCCTGAGTGTGCGGTGGGGAGGCTCGAAGCAATGTAGGATCACTGCGATCCCAGTTCTGTGTTGGGCTTAGGTCCTAACTTTAGGTGTCTTCGTGCTCTTGGGCATGGGTGTATCTGTTTACAGTTATCTTGGTGATGGTCTGCCTATTTGGAGTGGTCTGGCCATGTTCGGTTAGGTCCGTCTGTGGTTCTTGTTGCTCTCGTGCGTCTGAGCTGAGCGTTTGTCCGTTGTGAGTAAAGTGGGGGCGGTTCTAACCTAATTCTCTGTCTGAGGTAAGGGTGAGGGTAAAGGGTAGTAGAGAAGGAAGAGGGAGAGGAGGGAAAAGAGAAGGGAGGGGATGAGTACTAGAGGCTCGGGTTGGATCGCCACCCCCTCGTCGCAGCGCCTTCTTCCTTTTAATTTGGGGCCTGTATCTATGTGTCTATTTGCTCTGAGTCTACCCCCCTGGACCTGATTTCGATATGGGGTATTTTAAGCTATCCCCCTTGAGATGTATAGTCTCCAGGGGTACCATTTTAATGCGCACTTGTCCGAGCTCTCCCGCAGGGAGGCCATCAGCATTTCCATGTCTTAAATGTTCTCGACTTTATCTATCCATTGCCTGAGATTGGGGATTGTTGGGCATTTCCACTGCAGGGGTATGAGAGCCCTGTGTATTTTTAAACAAATGGAGGTCATTTAGTTACTCCAATGGCCATTGGAAGGAATGCTCGCCTGCCAACGTCAAGGCAGACCCCCCCTAGACGGGTCCTACACTGATCCTTCACCTTGCTTTGCTTCTGGCAAAGATATCTCTAATGAGACAGAGAGGGGTATTTTTTATATACACCCCTATATATTTATTAACCCTTAATATGGAACACATGGGATGGGTGGCAGCATTGTAACAAAGCTGTGTGATACAAAAAATGAATACAAATACAGAAAGATAAGTCCTGCGCTCACTCCTGCGCTCACTCACAAATGGAGGTTGGCTGTTTGTCAAATAAAGTTATTTTGGTCTAAAACTTAAAATTCTCTTGTTACTTTGCCTCAGTTTCCAGTTTAGTGAATTAACCCCAGGGAATATCGTAAACACATGAAGAGAAAAGGCCATATTGTGTTTATGGTAAATGTATTTATTTACTCCCCTATTTTCAGGCATATGGGGAATGCACTTGAAATCTCCTAATTTCTGAAATGCTTCCAAGTTATGGTAAAACCCACTAGTGGTAGAGGTTAACACAGTAAAGGAGTTTAAGCATGCGTGGGATATGCATAAGGCTATCCTAACTATAAGATAAGGCTAGGGACTAATGAAAGTTTTTAGAAAATTGGGCAGACTAGATGGGCCGAATGGTTCTTATCTGCCGTCACATTCTATGTTTCTACAGATAATGCAGTGCACTAAAACAGTTAAAAAAAAAAAAAAAACAGCAAGCAAACAGCTACAGAGGAGAAACCAGTTGAGGTACAGTAAGTAAAAGCAAATGAATGTGCTTTGCTTCCTGTTATCATATCATGTCTTGGAATGTTTATCTGGGTTAATCTAGCCACAGGATACATGATTTGTAAAAAGAGGGACATGTCTATTGCAAAAACAGTTAAATGGCAACATTATATGCATACTTGCTCTAACAAAAAAAAAATGGTGAAACCGATGGCTTGCAAAAATAATAAACATTTATTTGAAATGTTAAAATATTTATAACGTGAAATTATATCTTTGGCCCATATTTGGACTTTTCATAAATTTTATTTGAACAAAGTTTGTGCAAGTCACGAAAGCGTTACACTTTAGAAAATCATGGAGGATGAAATTGGGGACCAGGTGGGAGAGTTTTCAGAGGTCAAATGGATTGAGGTGGGTTGATGTCACGTTACTGTTGAGAAAGCTCCAAAGAGGGCGTAAATTAGTCTATTCACCTAGGCTCCCCACCTGCCACAAGTATGGGGTAAAACTTTTATTTTTCTGATTTGTGTTTATTTTGTATTGCACTATATAGATCCAAATGAAGACTTGATTTGTTAATTGCTGTCATTTTTGAAATCTTGCAGCCCCTATCTGAAAATATGCTCTTGACATAAACATTGAGGTGGAAATTGGTGTCTCCTAGTCATGTGCTGGTCCTCCTTATCAATCCCTTCGAATTCTGGGCCTTATTCCTGTAGTCCCCGTGTAATGTTATTGATACCAGGCAGTGTGCGTTGGGGTTTATTTATGCATCTGTCTGTCTGTCTGTGCTCGTATTGTGTTGTGCATCAGTGTGTCACTTCCTGCAGTGTACATGTGTCATTAGGTGACACAAGAATGGCGCACTATATATATGCTGGAGTCTTTACGTGGTGCTGTTGTCCTTTGCATAATATTTTAATCTGGCGTTTTATTTTTGTTTGGACCCAGCCGATTCCTAGTCTACCTTTACTTCTTATATATGAGCTGGATAATTTCTCAATACGGTGCATTTCTTGCGTTCTGGCTGACTACCAGTTATTGCTTGTATGTGATACATCTTCCTGGACCTTCTGTCCTTGTTAGAATGTCTTGTAGGACATCACTGCTCGCCAGGATGTCACGGTTTCCATTCAACAGGAGGTCATAATAGAAGAGTAGGGAAATTATCCGAGAGATGTCACCACAGTAAGCAGGAGCGATGGATTAAACTGGAACCGCGTAAGAGAGATTGGAAGGAGAGATTTTGTGAGGTTTCTTTTTATTGTGGAGGTGAGAGTGATTTGTAAGATTACATATGAGTGTTTAAAAGGAAACAAGGCCCTTATCTTAAGAGTTTACAGCAAATGTGTGAAAAAGTAAATGTCAGGTGATACTTTGCCAGCTGTAAGGTTTTTTTTTTAGTTTTGCAATAGCTGGGGGTCTACTTTATACATCTCTAGCTTACATTAACTTCCTAAGCATTAACATCTTAAAGGGACCCTCAGGGCACCATAACCACTTAATCAAATTGAAATGAACAATTTAACTCCAAAATCTCCTCTCCAGGGCTGTTTCGCATACTCTTTCCAAAATCCGCATTTTCAAAAATTTAAAATTGAAAGCCTTAGATTGCCGTGGGCAAGGGTGCTGCTGATTGTCTTAGAGCAGTCACCTGATGTTCTAAGCCAATCCATAGCTCTCCATTCATAAAAATAAAAAATAGCTTGAGAAACATACGTATGCCAAGCATTTTGTGAATTGGGAGCTACTGATTGGCTTAGAACATCAGCTGACTGCGTTAAGCCAAGCAATGGCACCCTTTCCCATGGCATTCCAAGGCTTCTGTTTTGAAGATTTTCAGATAGTGAATGTTTGAGGGGGTAGGGTGAAATGGCGCTGGAGAAGAAACTTTGGGGTCAAACCGTTTGATGGTGTAGACTCTAAAGGTAAGCCAGCACCAGGGATCTCCTGGCACCACAACAACTTCATGTTGATTAAGTTGTTATGGTGTCTGGAGTGTTACTTCAATGTTGTGGTTTTGGGGCATGAATGCTGTCTCTTGACTCAGATAATTTGCTCAGTAAAGTGACCTTTGAAAATTGAAGATATTCTCATTAAGTGTGATCACACACAACGTAATGATTTCGAGCTTCACTGCGAATGCTCGTGATAAAGAAACATTGGTTTCACTGCTTCTCTATGAGAATCATTGGTTTGGCTCATTGTGGCAATTGACACACACGGACTCCGTATGAGAATGGATGACTTTATCAAGGGAGCTGCGGCTGCAGTGAGTGTATCCCTGCACTCGATCACAGGATATTTTATTTATTTATTTATGTGACGAACTGAACCTCATCACTGGTTCTTGGAGGAGCCTGTTTGCCAGCCTCCTGCCCTGTGACTACGGCCTCTGGAATAAACTGTGGTTAAAGACACTGTTTGTGCCTTTTTGGATTTGTATGGCTGCACTTAGAACTCTCTAAGTGGTTCAAAGCAGTACTATGAGCTCCCAAACAACCGCACGAACTAGAGACCACCCTGGAGCTTGGTAACACCTATTAACAACTTGAAACGTTTCTCACTGCAGTGTTCTAATTGTTTGTCTGGGTGGCTGCAATTCCTGTGGACAACCACGAGGTGGCGGCCATCTTGTTCGAATGAACGCAGGCAGCGGTGTTTGGGCATGAATCTCATGGAACTAAACTCTGATACAGAAACTCCCGAACACAGCTGGACTTCCATCATCGCCTGCGTTCGGTTCTATACAAGTTAGAAGAGCACTGTTCGGTGAAATCAATTGTCCGGATGAGGGGAACAAGCTCCAGGGACAATTGACTCTGTTCGGTAGTCTGTTCATTATCAAACTACCGAACTAGACCGACCGCAAGCCCTGAACGGTTTTGGGCATGGGACCATGCCTGTGGTCGGTCAAATATGTGACTTCCATAGAATTCCTGAACTGATGTGGTTGATTTTTGGATATGTTGGTCACCCAGTTCAGGGCTATCAGGGGATGTAACAATGGGATTGTGGGGATATTATGTGTTTTTGGGGTACTTTTGGGGTTTTATAGAAATGCGTTTTTTCTGCCTGGAGATAATTGAGTTAATACAGTATCTGACTTAATTATCTCCCAGGCAGAGGGGAGGGATTGTGTGCTGTGTTTGGGATGTCGTGCCTTGTAACCTTATTGTTATTGGTTTGTGACGTTGTAAATCAGTCTACCATCAGGTCCATGTGGGCATACCCCTTGCATGGGTATTGTCATATAAGGCCAAGTGTGGCTCCCATTAAACTGAGTTCGTTTTACCCTTCAAGAAGTCTAGGCTCATGTTTGGGGGATTGGAGACTTATATTCACTCTGGGGATTGCTGAGTATAATCACTAGCTCTAATAACAGCTGTTCCTGCTTCGATCTCTGGACTTGGAAAGGTCTACCCACTGGAAGCTGGATCCTGGTCTTTGGTCCAGGGTGGGTGGAGGACAGCGAGAGTCCAAGCTGCGGCGGTTCGTGGGGTTTACGGTGGTTATGGTGTTCCAGTGCAGTGCTTATGGTGCTCGCAAGTACTAGGTAGCAGTGATTGACAGAGGTACCCGGTCGAGGTGCCAGGCGGTCCATCAAAATTTATAACAAGGGGCAGGAGTAATTCAAACTAATAAACGGACACTCTAACCGTAAAAATAAATATATTTAGAAATAGTGTTTAGAGATGCAATAAAGGATTTTTCTGCCTTGGATCCATGAAACAGATTAGGAATTCATATTTGAAACATAAAAAAGGACTTGCGTTCTTCTGCTAGACATATACTCAAATTTAAAATACAAATATACAGAAGGTGGAGTATCTTACATGTAATTAAAAACGTACGGTATAAGAAATCCTTAAGGAGTATAGTCCTGTAAATAGATAAAAGAAAGACAAATCCTAGTGTAATATTGTCTGTACAGTGAGATTGGAGTGAATAAACCTATGCTATTGCACTCACACGTAGAGCCAGTAATTTCTCGGCTCAAGATTTGAGCGTGGTGGGATTTTGTAGGGTCCTACTCCCTCTACTCTGTGCTGCAATAGCTTAGCTTATTGATTGTAGTCACAAATTCATTGGTAAATTAAAGTGCTTTATTGACCATAAAGTGCACAAAACTACGAAAACAATCAGAAATAGAATAAAAAGTTCTTACAGTGTTAGTGGGAAGTTCTTGAAATTTTCAAAACTGGTTTCGCCTCTCTAGGAGGCTTCCTCAGTTGCTCCATTAGAATTTCCAGTCTGTCCTCTTTTAAAGCGTTCTTAATTATGGCTTTCAGATGTTTCGAGTTCCGGACACTTCCGTTTTTTATATATATATATATAATTTCATATTAAAGCACGTTTACATGCTGAATCGCTCTATCTATTTCCCCATATATTGGTTTATTCATAAAGTTCTTATTCGGAGTGATTTATAAACTGGAATTGCAAGATTTAGGCAAGATTAGCTCGTTTGAAAATTTCTCTAAAGCATTTTGGCTATATTAATCTAAAATTGACAAGTCTGTTTATAATTCGGGGTTTAGTGAAGAAACCTTGTGTTTTTTTTTTTTTGTTTTTTTTATATTTCCATACCACCCCACCTCTCCTTCCTTCCTTCCTTCCTTGCTTGCACACCCATCTTCTCTCCTTCCCGACTGTGCGTTCTAAAAGGTCTGTGCCCTCAGCTGTTGGATCAAAACACTTTTTATTGTGTTTCTCTGTCTCAATGTATACCCATACTGCCTCAATAAATAAGCGGTTTCATTAAATGGAATTACAAATGTTTTGACAAATTGCTAAAATTTCTCAAACTTTGCTATTTTAATCATAAAATGTAAATATCTTGGTTAGTTCTCCACAGTTCCTGATTTTATGATGAATCGTCATTGAACTTTAGACAAAATAAAATCTTATTTTACAGTTTGTTTTGTTTTTTTAATAGTGTGCTAGTTTTTTAAACACACAATAAATACAGCATTTAGAAGCTACTGATGTTGTGGGGGTTCTGTATGTATAGAAAGAGGGTGTAAGAGTTATATAAGGGTTGCACAAATCGTACCTGCCGTATAATTTCATTATAGACTTCCCGCAGCTGCGGAGACCGTTACATGGAACCCCATTTTACGCTACCCGCACCAATCCTTGTTTTCTCATTATTTTCCTGTCTCAAATAGTGATTTGGGTATAAGATTGTAAGCTCATGGGGTCAGTATGTAGTGCATATAGATCCTGGATGTCAGGTGCTTGTAAGAATGAGTTTGTTTTCTATTATTAAATGGCACGGCAAACTGGCCGTGGTCCATGTTTATGTTCAGGTGACACCTTCTCCCTTGGATAGTTGTTGTTTTTACCATGTAAGGCCGTCTGTAGCTTGATTTGTCACTCTACTGTGTCTCATGAAGGCTTAAAAAAAATAATCTGCAGACATCCTGAAACACCCAAAACCCTTTCACCTGTGAAAATGATTACAGAAACAGAAATACCTTTCCTTTGTCCATTAAAAAACAATAATAAAAAAAATTAGCATTTTTCCCTTTATCCTTGTTCCCTTTTGGATCATGGCTTTTTATATTCGATAAATGGTTGAGTTTTTTTTTTTTTTTTGTAAAATGGATCATACAGTGTATTAGAAGAAAAAACAAACAAAAGATAAAAAAAAAATGCACATAAACATATGCTAAGATACAAAAGTATTATACACAGTATACTCCTCATAGAGGATCATGGCTTTTTAATGTTTTTTTTTTTTTTTTTCATGGATTGATAAAAGTATTTCTATTGTTGAATACATTTTCTTCCGGTAGAAGCTTTTCAGTGTTCCCCTTGGTGGGCAGAAGTAATAGAGACTTCATGCCTGCCTCCTCCAGGAAAAGTATCACATCAAGGTATCAGTTAAAGTTTACATCATGCTCTCGGGTTTTGCTGGAGTGCTGGCATTTCTCATATTCTTTTGAAAATTGGAGATAATTCACAAAGAAATTACCACATTCTCCAACTCCGCATTTTGGCTTAAAATGTGCAATTCTGGTGTTAATTTGTGTGCAATTCCTGCAGTTTGCTAGTAGCGTAAAGGACCACTATAGTGCCAGGAAAATATATGCATTCTCAATGCTTTCCTATGGACGCTGGCGTCTTCTCACTGTGAGAAGCACGGAAGCGCCTCTAGCGGCTGTCAATGAGACAGCCACTAGAGGCTGGATTAACCCATAGGTAAACATAGCAGTTTCTATGAAACTGCTATGTTTACAGCAGAAAGGATTAATCCTAGATGGACCTGGCACCCAGACCACTTCATTGAGCTGAAGTGGTCTGGGTGCCTATAGTGGTCCTTTAAGCTGACAAAGCATTGTGGGAGGTGTAGTTGTAGAACGCCTGAAGTTCCACCTGTTGTCCACCCCTTCCTTAGCTAGAGAAGTTTGTTGTTTGTTTTTTCTATTCTGACTTCTGAACCGCAACCAGAAAGCTATGAAAAGGGTAAAGCTTTACCTTTCCTGAATTATAGATGTCATACAGTAACCTCATGTTATAATTATAGGAGAGTAATATATAGTTACCACATTCACCGTGTTTACAGGGACACATATAGGTTTTGTAATATTTATGAAAACGCATAAAAAGGGTTGCCCTGCAGTATGAAAAATGCGTATTCTGCAGGATTCTTCTTTGCAAAATGAATTAATCTAATACACCTTCTTCTGAATTCTATATACTACTGGGCAATCCTTTTTATTTGCTGCCCATCAATATGTATACATGATATATACCATCTAGACTTGCAGCGTCAAGTCATTTTTAGAAATGCAGAACTTGAAATTTTATATATATAAATATTTATAAATTCAATATATATATATAGAGAGAAATAGCAGGTGAAGTAAAGCCTAAATTGGTCCTGCCCTTTTCATAACAGGGTTAGCTTGCTTGCTGCCATTGTCAGTCCCACGCATTATACAAAGCACTCAAGCAATTTGCATTGTTTTCTGTTGACGAGACCGCTCCGTCCTCCCCTCCCTCAATTTCTTTTCTCTTCCTCTCCTGCCGTCTCTCGCCTGTCTGCCCGGCTCACTTCCTCACAATAGCAGATAAGCCCTGCAGGCCACGAGGGCTATAATGCCATTAAATCCTCTTTTACAACACCATATTTTCCTGGCCTTGCACGCGTCCGACCACTGGGGGCACAATGGAAACTGTATCAATGGGTTGCGTCGGCAAAATAGAAAAATAAAAAGTTCTCCTGTCTGTCTCTTGATGAGAGTGAGATGTGCAAAGACCGGTTACAGATTTTTAGATAGGAATTCCTTCTAAAATAACACATCCCCAGGGATGTAGTGTAAACCAGCTTTTTTCGCAGGAACAGACGATCTCCATAAATGAGATATCTGATTGCACCCTCCTTTTCTCATTAGTCATGGCTCTGGGACAAGAAAAATCTGACTTCATCGAACTGGACCAAAGCCAGACGGCAAACTACAAAATGTTGCTGGAGAAACACCATACAGCAGGGGCAGCCAAAAGATATTCCCCAAGCTGTGGCAATGCTGTGCTCCTGCTTTACAGTTTTAGTGGGAAGTTCAGTGTGTACCTGGGATGGCCCAAGCTCCTTAAACGGACATTACTGCTTACTGAAGTGCTTTATGTGTGAAGAGTGTGACACTTTTTTTTTTTTTTAATTGACACTTTTATAATTAAACCTTGTAAAAACCCTCTGGCTTTCAATCAGACAACAGGTCCTGTTACTTCCTGGTTTGGTTAGATAGATTAAGAGGCAGCAAATGCCCAGAGCACCTGTCTCTCAAAGACTTCTCATTGAGCTGCATTGGGAAGTCTGTAATTGGACAGCCACAGAAAGTCTGTTTTAGATATACCCGCAATGGAAAATAACGCTCAATCGAATACATGCATGTTTTCATTGGGGTTATATCTAATAAATTGTTAAAAAAAAAAAAAAAAATTCCACTTCAGTTTTCCTTTACGATGTATCTGTCACTTTTTGTTTCTATGCTAGTCCTGGAGAAATATTGATAGAATTAGACTTGTTACAAGAAAAAACAGTAGGTTTAATATTGTTGCAAAAAAACGTGCAAGTGCGAAAGTTGTTTATTCGTTATTATTTTTTTTTATTCTTTATTTTTGCTGTGCATGAGTGTACAATAGTGCTTGCAATGCCACAACAGTAAGTACAAGAGTAGCATTAGGCAGTGTAAAACAAGTTGCATAAAGTCATATACACAGAGTTTGGATGTGTGACGTGGCATTTCGATGATGGAGCACAATTTTATAATTTGATATACAAAAATAAATATGCTATGTCATCATGTCTAAATATGAATTCATAACAAATCATCCACCTATTAAAGAAATCCTAGACATGGTGAGTGCTTATTAGTACTATATAACATGCTAGACTAACTTGCATAAACAGGAGAGTAAGACCACCGAGAGCGTTGCTAAGACAGTTAGATAGGGCTAGGGTGCATGACAGAGCAGTAGTAGGTGAATACAAAAAAGGAAAAAAATGCAACTGAGAAAGAGAGTTACAGTACACCCCTAGGCAATGCAGAAACTCACTGCTAAACCAGATAACCCTATTACAGCAGCCCAAACCTCCTATGCATTTAGCATATAAGCAAAGTCCAAGCAGGTGTAATGGGTGACAGAAGCCTTATTGGATGCCATAGTGCTGCTCAAATCTTCAGCCCCATAGGGCATCGGCCTCCACTCCCACAGCGTGAGAAAGTCCCTGAGATCCTGTGGAGTGATGGTCCTCTCGAACCAACCCGTGTAAGGGAGATTCTGTGATCATGCTGCGCCACTGGAGCCGAATGCGTTTTACACCTCTGCAGGTTCTGACAGCCGGAATTGATTGAGTGAAGGCCTTCCTCCCTGGTCTGCACCAGAGCCATTATATCATGCTGTACAGCAGTGTCGCCATCGGCCATTTTGAAGAGGCCGCTTGCACCGGACTCATCCAGGTACTGCTGGAAGGTGAGTAAAGCCTTGCTTGGTGGGGACCGGGATAACCCCCGTCGGCTCGGTACGGGGCCCTAATAGTCACAGGAGTGCCCATGCAGCCTCAGTCAGAGAGATCGGCCGCTTTTCCCGCCGAGGAGCCTCACCAGGCTGCAACCAATCTGAGAACGCAGCTGCTCCCCCAGCAGCATTATGTGGACCTGGACAGCTGCTGCCAAGAGTTAACCGATATCCGTGTCAGTAGAGCATTAAAGCGCAAATTTATCTGAATTTTTCAGGACCTCGTGTCTGCTGCGTCCTCTCAGCATGGCGGTCGGGCCCCGCTCCGTGTATTCTTTATTCTGTGATGCTGTAAATGAGTATAGAAAACTAACAAAATATGACAAGGGTAGATTAACAGAATGGCTAGCTTTGCTAAAAGCTACAAAATCTACAGAAACAAGCTTACAATCAAGTCAGTAAATTAAAGGGACCATATAGGCAATCAGACACCAAGGATGTTGTAATCACCCTGACCTTGTGCCTTGACATGTCTTTTAGTTATTCAATTATTCTCCTCAGATCATTCTCGTCTTGCTCCTTTTGAAGTTGCCACAATTGAGCTCTATGTGCTAATTTATGAGCTTGTAAAATACGATTTAAACTATAAATGCAGAACTTGTTCCTCTACGATCATTATCACATTTGAGTTTTGCTAATTGACGTGTAATTAAACTATTTACTTTGTAAATCCCTGTGCAATGTGTCAAGGATAATCCTACAATAATGTTGGTTTTGAGGCATTTGAACATAAGAAAGGCCATTGACAATCACAGGATTAGACCGATCAGCCTTAAAAGGAAAATAACGTGGGGGAGGTGCAATCACTTTTTGATGGGGTTTATCTACTTAACTGAGAATTCTGGAGCATTGACAGGGAATTTCTTAATTGCAAACGAAAAATAAATCCTCCAGTTCAACTAATTTGGCCTGGAAATGCACAATGTCCTTGAAAATCCTTTGCAATCAAATAATCCCCAAAGTATTATTACGGTTCCTGCCTCTATAGACAGTGCTCATCAGACAGTCCCAATTTGTTCGGCATCCAGGAGAAGTGAGCTTTATGGGAATGAGAGGTGGGGATTTCATCTGCAGTCACATAATAATGCCAGAAACACAGCCGTCACAAACAAACAATTTATAGTGAATTGTAATCTGAATGGCCGCATTCATTCTAAAGTAGCCAAGCCGTAACTAATGGGGAACTATTTTATCTATATTTTTGCAATTTAATGTTTGGTAAATAAACCCCACAGTGTGCTATTCAAATAAAGGTGTGTCCAAGAATTGAGTTTTTCACATTAGCTCTGTCGTAGGATAGACATCAGACATCTTGGATTTCTGACATGGAAAACCTTGATTTCCTTGTCCGTATTATAAAATATTGCTTATTCCTTTAGAGTTATTAATTTAAGATGGATCAAACCTTTTATGGCGAAACTTAATTTTTTTTTCCCATTCATAATGCCCTGTTGGGAATTATTTTGTATACATTGTGTATTATTAATATTGTTTTTGTATTTTATTGTACCCTTTTGTATCAATGCAATGTTTTGTGGACCCAGGACATACTTGAAAACGAGAGGAATCTCAATGTATCCTTCCTGGTAAAATCCTTTTATAAATAAATTAAATTCACTTGGTCCTTCCCCCTTGGTTTTAAAATAAACCATAATAAATAAGAATAAACTTACATTTGCCGGACGAAGCTCCCCTCGCTGGTCTCCACACTCTGTCTGACGCCCTTACTTCCCACTCCATGGTCTAATCAAATTATTATTTTTTTTTTTATAGAGAACCATTTGATTGGACCACTCTCACTAGCGCATGCACAAGGTCTAAGCAGAGGAGGGATGGGATTCAAAAAAAAAAAAAAAAAAAAGCATTAACATATGAGCACACTAAGCCAGGAAGGGGAGAGTTTCAGGCTGCCTAGATGCCAATGTTATCCGTGACACTTTGGGAGAGATTTATAAAAATGTCACCAGCACCCTAGCCATAATTTTTTAATATACGTCTTTTTTTTTTCTGAGACACAAATTGTTGGAATTTAGAAGTGTGATTGCATGGGCAGATTTTTGTGCTTACTGTTGGCATATGAATGTGTGTTTGAGTTTGAATGCATGTAGTGTCTTTTTGTGTTGTGTTGACATTTGAATGTGTGTATTTGTGTGTATGGTCTGTGTTTGTATGTAGACATGTTTTATGTGGTTACCATAGAAACCACAGTACATGCACTGAGGATGCTATGTGTGTAGAGCGGGAGGTCTCTTCTGCTCTCCCTTTTCAGTCAATTCTTTGAGTTTCGATTCTTTGAGGTCAGAGAAAGACTTATTTTTAAACTCCCCCCTCTGCTAACACAGTGCATAGATAAATTGTATACACTTGTAAAAGAGCATCAGTTGTACGTACTGTGACATTTACCCTTTATGGGGGGGGGTTCATGGATTGCGGGATAAAACTTACCAGGAAAGGTTAAAGGATCTTAACATGTATAGCTTGGAGGAAAGACAAGACAGGGGGGATATGATAGAAACATTTAAATATATAAAGGGAATCAACACAGTAAAGGAGGAGACTATATTTAAAAGAATAAAAACTACCACAACAAGAGGACATAGTCTTAAATTAGAGGGACAAAGGTTTAAAAATAATATCAGGAAGTATTACTTTACTGAGAGGGTAGTGGATGCATGGAATAGCCTTCCAGCTGAAGTGGTAGAGGTTAACACAGTAAAGGAGTTTAAGCATGCGTGGGATAGGCATAAGGCAATCCTAACTATAAGATAAGACTAGGGACTAATGAAAGTTTTTAGAAAATTGGGCAGACTAGATGGGCCGAATGGTTCTTATCTGCCGTCACATTCTATGTTTCTTTAAAATATATACACCGATATATTAATATACATGTGTATACATGCATAATAGTCTCAGGAAATCAGCAAGACTAGTAGTCCACTTTATATATCTCAAATGAACAATTTAAGAAATGGATGCACTCCTTGACTTACACATTCACTGACATCCAATACACACTAAAACATCCACACACGCTGACACACTCCACGCATATAGACATACACACTCACTACCAAACACAGACTGACCCATATACACAAGCACACGCAAACAGTGACCCATGTAGACACATGCTGGCCTAAACACTGACCCATATACACACTTACTGACAACAAAATGACCCATCACACACACACACACACCCCCATATGTACACACATAGACTGACCTGAACACACGCAGTCACTGAAGTAGCGTGCACACCCGCAGCTGCTTGGATGTCTCACAAGCCTTTATTGTGACTGCACTCCCTTGCAGTTTGTCCTTCGTCTTTCCTCACTTGCTTTTTGCCTGTTGTGCGCAGAACGAAGAGTTATTTTTCTTAAGTTACCATGTTCTAAATATGACATTTGTTTTGACCTCATTTTGGTTCTATTGGGGTTATTCACCAAGTTGTTAGGAATTCAAACCAATTGCCACAAAAATGCAGATTTCTTGCTAAACACCTTCACTATACACAATTTTAGGGTTGCCAGACACACATTATCTCATCAGTGCTGCTCTGCAGTGTGTAGAATTTGTATACTGCATAATCACTTCTTAATAGTTTAATATGAATTCAACATTCTGCAGGGGAGCACTTTTCATCACCAGCCCATCCACTTGTAGTAGTGTCATAGTCGATAAAAAAGGATGGGTCTGACAACACAACAAGAACTCCAATTCTGTGTTGACGGTATGATAGTGTAAAAATTCATATTATTGCATCCATTTTTATGATATACACAATTTATAGAACTGTGTCAGAATGCAAGAAGCAAACCATAAGATTACCCCGGAGTGAGATATTTAGTCATGTTGCATATGATTAGACTCCAAACACTTATTCTATTATTTTCGTTTGATACAGTTATCAAAGCGCAGTAAAGCATTATACACCCACTGTTATGTTATTAAACATTTGCACTATTGAACCAATTTGTTTGGATTGTTGGCCAGTGAACAATGTAAATATTCACGTCTATTTGTAGTTCGTAATGTCTGTTTAATCCAAAACGTTGAACGGACATAATTTGTAGATCATCCCTAATGTCAAATCTGCATTCTTCCCAAGTCTGCTTGTTCTCTTCCTATATAATAACATGGGGAAATGAGTTGTATATTTCATATTATTATACTACATCAAATATACCACATCAAAAGCAACATATTTTACATTCCAAGAAGAATAACGCTACCAATACAATAAAAGTACATTTTGTTTTGATGTGCTTTAATAAATAGATTATTTGACTATGACCATTTAATAAGAATCTAAATTCTGAGAAATTGTGATCTGTTTTGTTTCTACAAAATACAGTATCTTTAGAATGATTCATATATTAAATATGCAGACTTTTAATGCCGATATATATATATATATATATATATTAAAAGCATAATTATAGTGTTATTTACAGTACCATTATGATTACCGTGATGGGGGGAACTTAGAGTAAGATTGGGTAAGAAGAACTTAACACCTATAACTCTAAGCAAAACTTTGTCTGAATAAGAGTCATTAGAACATCAGCATCTTGAAGGCAGGTTCTCTCTAACCCTAAATCTCTCCTATCCCATAATAGCTGTAACAGCTATGAAATACTGCTACGTTCTCATGATGCCACCAACATTTAGTTTCACTTTAAATGGACACTATAGTCACTAAACAACCTTCGCTTAATGAAGCAGTTTTAGTGTATAGATCATGTCACTGCAGTCTCACTGCTTAATTCTCTGCTGTTTACAAGTTAAATTATTTTTGTTTATGCAGCCCTAGCCGCACCTCCCTTGGTTGTGACTGATCCAGCCTGCATGAATAAAACTGGTTTCTCTTTCAATCAGATGTTAACTAGCTCTAGAGTTTTTATTTCCTCCTCTGTAAATTTAACTTTAATCACCCACAGGAGGCTCCTGCAGGATCTGGAAGGTTACCAGAAGGAGATAAGAAATTCTAAATTAAACAGACTGTGCAATAAAGGAAGTGTAAGCATTAGAGCTCACTTTTCAGGAAGTGTTTAGGAAGGCTGTGTAAGTCGCATGCAGGGAGGTGTGACTAAGACTGTACAAACAAAGTGATTTAACTCATAAATGACAGAGAATAGAGCAGAGAGACTGCAGGGGCATGATATACACACTAAAACCACTTCATTAAGCTAGAGATATATAATGACTATAGTGTTCCTTTAAGGATCGTCTCCCTTTAAAATGTACAGTTTTGATCAAAACATTATAAGAACCTTTTGATGGTGATGTTTTAAATGTATACCATTTATAACAATGCAGTTTTATTTCTTGTACATCAGCCTATGTTCTAAAAGCAGAGATTTTTGTGAACTCTGTTATAACTTTGTAAAATAGAGCAATAGATGTAAAAAATAAAATATAGTATAAGAAACACATAAGACAGATACGCAGACAGACAAAGAGAGTGACAGATGAATGTGCTTGAACCTTCAAATGTCTGTTAATCACATTAATCTTTTTTTTCCTGGCATTTTTACCATTGATGGCAAAACGTGTATAGCTTTCAGTGTGAATAGACTCATGTCAGAGACTAAATATGTGTTCGCTGCGTGATGGCATTGTCTGTGTTAACACAATGAAGTAATACCAATGTGGGGGAGAGATTTCCTGACAGCTATCTGTGCTCTGTCTGCTTGTTACTAAACCTTGAACCTACACAGATCTAAAAGGGAAAATGGGATTACTGAGGACACATTGCACTTTATTAAGAAAAACACAATTATGCTTTAAAACGCAAGAAGGTGAAGGTTCTCAGAAGGGGTAAATGCGCCCAAAAATGTCAAGTTGTGCTCTGAATGATGCATATGTGTCTTTGCAGTTTACTGTGCGGCTGGAGACTCTCTTTTTAATGAGAATTGAAAAGTTTAGCTTATTTAACGGGACACCTTCAGCATCATAACACGCTATGCTACTTGCACAGGCTATGGCTCACAGAGATCGTGGTTCTCTCTCTGCCTGAATACACTGTATTATTCACTTATGTGTGACTTGTCTGGAATTCAAAGTGAATATTGAAGAGACACTAAAGGCACCAAAACAATGTTATCTTAATGAAGCAGTTTTGGTGTATAGGTCATGCTTCTGAAGTCTCACTGCCCAATTCTCTGCCATTTATAAGTTAAATCACTTTTGTTTCTGTCCACGCAGCTCTAGCCACACCTCCCCTGGCTGTGACTGACAGCCTGCGTGAAGAATGGTTTAACAGAAGTAACTTACTTTAAAAGTTTTTTTTCTCCTGCTCTGTAAATTGCGCTTTAATTACATACAGGAGGATCCTGCAGGGTCTAGCAAACTATTAACGGAGCAGGAGATAAGAAATTCTAAATTTAAAAATAATTATAAAGGAAGTGTAAACATTAGATGACTCTTTACAGGAAATGTTTAGGAAGACTGCAAGTCACATACAGGTACATGTGACTAGGGCTTCATAAACAAAATTATTTAACTCCTAAATGGCAGAGAATTGAGCAGTGACTATAGTGTCCCGTTAAATTATAGGATAAAATAATATAATTTTGCAGGAGGATGCCGTTTCCTTCACTATTACCTGGACTTACATGCACTTTTATGGTGTATGCTTGCTGAATGGGCATGCCATATAAGGTCCTATAAAGATTTAGATCCAGAGGCAGCGTGTGTAGCTTCATTCAGTGTAATGGATCTATTGGAAATAGCAAATTTATTTAAAAGACCCATGGGCGCACTTTTGTATTATCTCAAGTTTGACAAGCAACAGTGCACTGATGATTTAAGTAATTGAAGGTTCCCATTACCAATATGTAATAAGTGGTCTTCATTATTTTCCAGGACTGTGGCATCAGAGGTCCGGAAGCAAGTCTCCAGGGAATATGGGGGCTCTCCGCAGCTTTCGAAGAAAAGAGCTGGCAGTCAGCAATCTGTAAGTTCAACCAACCCTCCATTCTCTCTGGACCTTGTATCATCTCCGAGATACTCCTTGATTGGTCTGTCAGAGTTTCCTATAAAGTCTATTATTTTTATTCTATCGATACCGGCAACCTGTTTAGAAAGTTTCCTTACCCTTTGTTTTACTAACATACCTCAGTGACGATATAAGTATACACTAGTAATTGTTCCCCCTGGTTCCTGTCCTTTCTCAGAAATCTCTAGCATGCCAAGAATTCAAAGCCATTTTCTCCATCTAAGCTCGGCAATTGTATTAGCATTTTGTTTCTTAAACGCTTTGACATTTTACTGTACCTTTACTCTAAAATCTTTGTTATTGTTACAAATTGTCGACCCATATCCAGGAGAACTTCTGATTTGCTGCGTAGTTTTTAGTAGTAGAATGCGCCCATATTGAGTGAAGTAGCTGTGTGATATTTACAATCTTATACGCCTGTTACAAAGTGCCTGTAGGAGATCCTGATATTTTTAAGTTTAACTGCTGATTTTTAAGAAGTTTGTTTTATATAAAAAGATGATGTAAGCATTCTAGGTAAAATTTACGTTTCCTTGGTTATTGTCAGAGCGCAAAATGATTAGGATATTTAAACCATTTCCTGTATCCTGCCCAGTATGAGGCCGTGATCTACTCTTATAATCAGGCTATGATTGGCTACTTACACAATATACACAGAAAACAAGTAAAAAGTAGGCGCTCGTAATAAAATCGTCTAAAATAAAACAAAACAACCTGTTAATATAAAAAAAATACACAAGATCCAGCGCACTCACCTATCCACTAAACATCACGTAAAGTTACGCACCTGACGTCACGCACCCGAGAAAGCTCCTCCCCCTGGAAGTTTGAGGAAACAGACGGCCAACAGACGGCAATTACTGCGGCGAATCCGCAGAGGGACAGGTCGACACCCTTATGCTGTATGCTACCGAAGGCTCTGTAACTGAATACTAAGTGTGGAGGAAGGTGATATATTGGTGCTGTGCTGGGCAAGAAAGATTTTGGAATATTTTTTCGTCTGTGCAGTCCTACATTTGAAGAAGCTGTTAAAGCTAGAGCAGGCTTATTCTGCTCTACTTTTGTGAGTGCAATATTTGGCATTTATTATCCATACTACCATTTTAATACGGTTTCACACTATTGGTTTTTTTATGTCTCTTTTCCTTTCTATGTATATTTGGAGTTGAGAAGCCATATGTATGTATAATATTTTATACTGATATTCTACACTTTAAGTGCACTTTGTATCACTTTGCACTTTATCAATTTGTTTGCACTTAGTTGCACTTTATATATTTTTGAGTCTTAAAGACACAGCGCACCTTATTATTTTTAAGTATATGATTGGCTACTCACATACCAGCTTTTCTGCAGCCTATTTTATTTGTGATTGTCACTGGAGGTTTAAAAACTGTGCCGGCCTCTTCCACGCGGAAGAACAACAGTCCTAGCATCCAGAACCGTCAGTTTTCCTCGATCATGTTACACTCTCTGTGCAGAGGGGCATCTTTGGCTGACTCCAGTACGGATCCCAACCCCAAATCATACTCCATTATGCAGCAAATAAATCATGGAGCCTTTGTTCATGTTGCCGTGCCATTATACTAGCCACCAAGTGGAGACATGTTAAAGTTTTGACTCCCAAAGCATATTTGTCATGTTCAGATCGCAGGCTACTATAGACACCTTGATTAGTGAAAGAATGCAAATGTGATACAGCGTATATAAAGCAGTGTTGCAAGCATACAATTAATTAACAGAAACTGATTTTCACCACATGTATTAACATTGTTAAATACTGCAAATTCAGAATACATCCTGCCTCTTTATGCTACATTAAACCATCAAGTGCTTTTTGCAGTTACGAATCATGTAGTAAGATACTATATTATTCTGTTACCTGTTACACATTTTGTTACCTCAATCACCAACTCCAACAGATAATTGGGTCTGAAAAGTGCATCTTGTACCTTTGTACTTTGAACTGTAAATACAGCAGGGAGAATAAAATGTTTAAATGGAACACTACATGCACCATAACCACTGCCGTGAATTGTAGTGGTTATGGTCCCTGGAGTGCCTTGGCGCCCCCCATTGTAAGTAGTCAAACCATTTTAGAAACATAGAAACATAGACATAGAAACATAGAATGTGACGGCAGATAAGAACCATCTAGTCGGCCCAATTTTCTAAATACTTTCATTAGTCCCAGGATTTATCTTATAGTTAGGATAGCCTTATACCAATCCCACGCATGCTTAAACTCCCTCAGTGTGTTAAAGGACCACTATAGTGCCAGGAAAACATACTTGTTTTCCTGGCACTATAGTGCCCTGAGGGTGCCCCCACCCTCAGGGACCCCCTCCCGCCCGGCTCTGGAAGGGGGAAAGGGGTAAAAACTTACCTTTTTCCAGCGCTGGGTGGAGAGCTCTCCTCCTCCTCTCCGCCTCCGTTACGCCCCGCCGGCTGAATGCGCACGCGCGGCAAGAGCTGCGCGCGCATTCAGCCGGTCTCATAGGAAAGCATTTACAATGCTTTCCTATGGACGCTGGCGTGCTCTCACTGTGAAAATCACAGTGAGAAGCACGCAAGCGCCTCTAGTGGCTGTCAATGAGACGGCCACTAGAGGATTAGGGGGAAGGCTTAACCCATTCATAATTATAGCAGTTTCTCTG
Organism: Pelobates cultripes; assembly: GCA_933207985.1. Lineage (NCBI taxonomy): Eukaryota > Metazoa > Chordata > Amphibia > Anura > Pelobatidae > Pelobates > Pelobates cultripes. The sequence goes on from OW240914.1 coordinate 34,788,522, forward strand.
AAACTGCTGTAATTATGAAAAAATGGGTTAACCCTAGAAGGACCTGGCACCCAGACCACTTCATTAAGCTGAAGTGGTCTGGGTGCCTAGAGTGGTCCTTTAACATCTCCCATTTCAGCTGGAAGGCTATTCCATGCATCCACTACCCTCTCAGTAAAGTAATACTTCCTGGTATTATTTTTAAACCTTTGTCCCTCTAATTTAAGAATATGTCCTCTTTTACCTCGTGTCTGCCAGGCACCGCTTCCAGCCTTCTCCCAGGTGTTCCAAGAGCCCGACGCTCCTACTTGGGATCCATTAGATCTCTTGAACTAAGAATCAGCTGATTGCTCTGAGCCAATGAGCTAAGCCCTCCATCACCGGACCTAGCTCAGACAGAAAGCCTCCTGCTCTCTGATGGCTGTAGTGGGGTGGGGCGCTCAGTAGACCTCCGTTAAACCGTTTCACTACTTACATTGCGGACACCATGGCAGTGTGCTGTAGTGGTTATCTTGCTTGCCGTGTTCCTTATAATGTGAGGAGGACCATTATAAGTAGTCAATCCATTTTTGAACGGTTTGATATCTTAGGTCCAACTGACCCAGCTTCCCATCTACACTACTAACACTGGAGAGTCACAAGTTACAAAGCAAGAGCTTCCTTTAGCTCTGCTAACCTAAAGCCCTGCATTAATATGAATGTACAATGTGTGATTTATTCGCTTGCTTGGTCCATTTGTTTTGTTCTCTGGATTTTCTCAGCCCCCTGGTTTTCCTTGCATGGTTCCCCTGGTTTTCCTTGCATGGTTCCCCTGGTTTTCCTTGCATGGTTCCCCTGGTTTTCCTTGCATGGTTCCCCTGGCTAGCCTTGCATAATTCCCCTGGTTTTCCTTGCATGGTTCCATTATTTTTCCTTGCATGGTTCCATTATTTTTCCTTGCATTGTTCCCCTGGTTTACCTTGCATGGTTCCATTATTTTTCCTTGCATGGTTCCCCTGGTTTACCATGCATGATTCCATTCTTTTTCCTTGCATGGTTCCACTGGTTTTCCTTGCATGGTTCCACTGGTTTTCCTTGCATGGTTCCACAGGTTTTCCTTGCATGGTTCCACTGGTTTACCTTGCATGGTTCCCCTGGTTTACCATGCATGATTCCATTCTTTTTCCTTGCATGGTTCCACTGGTTTTCCTTGCATGGTTCCACAGGTTTTCCTTGCATGGTTCCACTGGTTTTCCTTGCATGGTTCCACTGGTTTTCCTTGCATAGTTCCACTGGTTTCCTTGCATAGTTCCATTCTTATTCCTTGCATGGTTCCCCTGGTTTACCAAGCATGATTCCATTATTTTTCCTTGCACGGTTCCCCTGGTTTTCCTTGCACGGTTCCCCTGGTTTTTCTTGCACGGTTCCCCTGGTTTTCCTAACACGGTTCCCCTGGTTTTCCTTGCACGGTTCCCCTGGTTTTCCTTGCACGGTTCCCCCGGTTTCCCTTGCACGGTTCCCCCGGTTTCCCTTGCACGGTTCCGCCGGTTTCCCTTGCACGGTTCCGCCGGTTTCCCTTGCACGGTTCCGCCGGTTTCCCTTGCACGGTTCCGCCGGTTTCCCTTGCACGGTCCCCCCGGTCTTTCTACAGTTTTCTTTCTCTTAGGATGTCATGTGACTCCTTCTCAAGTTCTTATCTTCACATTAATGTTCAATGTTCTTTTTGCAACCATCTGTTTTGATTTTCTTTTACTCACTTGTTCTCTCCTCTTTCCGGTATCTTTCAGATTCCGCTGTCAGAAGTGGTTGAGCCATTGGAAATTGAGGAATACCTCACTAGTCACCCACCTGATGCTGAATGTGAGGAGCTTAGGGATCTTTATGACTTTCCTCCTGATGACATTGAGATCCTTTACGAGCCTAGAGAATGTCGCACTTTGGAGCCAGCTGCACCAGAAGAGGGGTAAGGGGTCCACAAAGTGACACAGACGGAAAGGACAGTCAGTGTATCACAGTTCACAGAGGTAGAAAAGTGAATCACTAAAAACAAACTCTCCCTAACCACTGACAAAACTGTCACAATGATCTTTGGAACAATACCTTAATTACACAAATTACAAACTTCCCATCTACGCATCAAAACAAAATCAAATAATACACTGAATGCAGTCCACTCTTTTAAATGCCTGGGTATGTTGTTAGACCCCAATCTATCTTTTGGCCTCCACATAGAAAAACTTGCATCAAGTGAGTGACAGACAGAAAGGACAGTGTATCACGGAGTGACACAGACAGGGCAGACAGTTAATCACAGAGTGACACAGACAGGGCAGACAGTGTATCGCAGAGTGACACAGACAGGGCAGACAGTGTATCGCAGAGTGACACAGACAGGGCAGACAGTGTATCACAGAGTGACACAGACAGGGCAGACAGTGTATCACAGAGTGACACAGACAGGGCAGACAGTGTATCACAGAGTGACACAGACAGGGCAGACAGTGTATCACAGAGTGACACAGACAGGGCAGACAGTGTATCGCAGAGTGACACAGACAGGGCGGACAGTGTATCACAGAGTGACACAGATAGGGCAGACAGTGTATCACAGAGTGACACAGACCAGGCAGACAGTGTATCGCAGAGTGACACAGACAGGGACAGTGTATCGCAGAGTGACACAGACAGGGCGGACAGTGTATCGCAGAGTGACACAGACAGAATGGACAGTGTATCGCAGAGTGGCACAGACAGGATGGACAGTGTATCGCAGAGTGGCACAGACGGAGTCCAGGCTGGTAGTAGAATGTACAATCTGTTCGGGCAGACAGAATAACCAGAGGTCATGGAATTTATCCCTCCTTGGTTGTAGTCAGTAATTCACAACCTTTTAGACAGCTGTTATGTCTTACGGTTGGCTGAGAATTATGAGAAATATAGTGAGCCGACAGCTGCAGTGCCAAAGGTTAAACAAGTTCTGAGATAATCTGGACATGTTGGAATCTAGTGCACTCTAGTGGTCACCTCTGGAGTTGCATCCTAATATAAAAATGATTGCGATCGAAAACTCAAGAGAAATCTATATATGTTAATGGCATCCATTGTGCCTCATTTATTTTATTTTTTTTCCTTTGCAGAAAGCTGGATGTGCGGGTTCGTGATGCGTTAAAGGTTTACACCCATGACTGGGTGATTGTCCAAAGGAGGTAAACTTTAATGTACACATCTACATATATCTAACCAGCAAAGCTTGCAATCTAAAATCAGAATGTGTGCACACAATAGATGTAGGGGCAAAACATTTCACAGTGGTAATCAGAGCTTACAATCTAATATGCAAACATTGTCACATAATAATGGGGGGGAGGGGGGGGCATGGCATGCAGACCATCCAATACCTGATTGACCTCTCTTGGACAATAAATACTTCCCCTCTTACTCTCATGCAGGGATAACCGAAAGTTCAGTGACTGATGAGAATGTAGCATTTGGCCTCCCCTACACCTATATGAGAATGGTTAGTTTTACAATGTGGGTAGAAAGAAAGAGAATGTGTACTGTGTACTGACTAACCTTGTGTAGTTTATTTTTTTTTTTAACCCTTTAAACCGGATGGCGTACTATTACGCCCTATTCTAAGCGGCTCTAAACGCCGCAGGACAGAATAGTACGCCCTCTGTTTTTTTCTTACTTACCCGGTCGCTGGCGTTCGCGGTTGGGGAGACTCACCTGGGATCCCAGGGAGTCCCCCGTGGCGGATCCTGCCTCCTCCGCCCCCCCTCCCCTCCCCCCCGCCATGTGAGAGTGAGGACACTTAGTGCCCCTGCTACCTGGAAATTAAATAAATTAAAGTAAATCAGTGTAATCAGTGTAAAAAAAATTATTATATACTTAGATCATATATATATATATATATATATATATATATATATATATATATATATACACACACACACACAAACATACACTGTCTAGGTGTATTTTACTATTAAAAATATATATATATATATATATATATATATATATAATTATATATATTAATATCAAATTACACGTAGACTGATACTGATTAAATATATATATAATTATTGTTATATATATATATATATATATATAATATAAAAAAAATATGTAAACTTTAAAAATAAAAATAATAAAAAATAAATTAAATATATAGATGTGTGTTATTTCGTTCTAACTGTATTGTGATATTAATATATATATTTATATCAAAATACACGTAGAACGAAATAATAAATATATCTATACATAAATATATACGTATATATCACTATATATATATACCTATATATAAATAAAAATATTTAAAAAAATATATATATATAAATTACACATACGTATATATATATATATATACATATATTAATTCTACATATATATTTATGTATTATTATTACATAATTAGGTATTTTAATTAATTACAATTAGCGGGACCTGCCTGACAACCCATGCCGAAAGTATAGGGAATTTAATTTGCTAGCACTATATTTAACCCTATAACTTTCCAAGACACCATAAAACCTGTACATGGGGGGTACTGTTTTACTCGGGAGACTTCGCTGAACACAAATATTAGTGTTTCAAAACAGTAAAATGTATTACAACGATGATATCGCCAGTAAAAGTGAAGTTTGTTTTTTTCCACACACAAACAGCACTTACACGGACGATATTATTGCTGTGATACTTTTTACTCTTTTGAAACACAAATATTTGTGTTCAGCGAAATCTCCCGAGTACAACAGGTTTTATGGTGTTTTCAAAAGTTACAGCGTCAAATATAAGGCTTGTGTTTCATTTTTTCACATTAAAATTCGCCGGATTGGTTACGTTGCCTTTGAGACCCTATGGTAGCCCAAGAATGAAAATTACCGAAAATTACCCCTATAATGGCATACCAGTTGCAATAGTAGACAACCCAAGGTATTGCAAATGGAGTATGTCCAGTCTTTTTTAGTAGCCACTTAGTCACAAACACTGGCCAAAATTGGAGTTTTTTTGCATTTTTCACACACAAACAAATATTACTGCTAACTTTGGCCAGTGTTTGTGACCAAATGGCTACTAAAAACGACTGGACATACCCCATTTGCAATACCTTAGGTTGTCTACTATTGCAAATGGTATGCCATTATGGGTGTAAATTTAATTCCTGGGCTACTATACAGTCTCAAAGGCAACGTAACCAATCTGGCGAATTTCAAATGTAACGTGCTATATTTGACCCTGTAACTTCCCAAAACACCATCAAATCTGTACATAGGGGGTACTGTTTTACACATGAGACTTTGCTGAATACAAATATGTGTATTTTATTGCAGTTAAAGCAAACAGTATTATGACATTGACAGTTAAAATGTCATGTAGGACTAAAAAAATAACACATTTCTTATTTTCTCCCACTTCTTTCATATTAAATTATGTTTCATAGCTAAATATTTGATATTAAATGAAAGCCCTGTTTCCCCTGAATAAAATGCTATATAATAAGGGTGGGTGCATTTAATATGAAAGAGGTGAATTACGGTTGGACAGACATGTAGCGCAAATCCCAGGTTTTGTTTACGTTTTGTTCACAACGTGTACATTTGGCTCAGTCCTTAAGGGGTTAAAGTATATATATTTATTTCTTAGATCTCAGGGACTCAGCACAGCCTACACTCCAATCACTGCTGAACGACAACGACAGCGGCAAAAGACCTTGAGTCGACAGGTGTATGAACTGGATGAAGCCATGGAGGAAAGGGGAGCTCAGGAAGATCAGGTATTACACTCATTCTGATTCCATGGTTAGGCTATGAATAATATGGATACAAAAAAAGGCCAGGAAATACTAAAAAGACCCAACATGTAGGGCTTAAAGGGATCCTGCAGGCAGGAGTTAGCCTCCAATAGCACATCACAAAATAAAAATGGTTACAATCACCAGCAAGCTTGGCTCGTACCAGGAAGTGTCTGAAACCTCTCCGCCCAATGCTAAGTTGTTGTAAACTCACTTGCTCAAGCCATCTTCCATCAAATAGAGAAAGTAAGATCACAACAATAAAACAAATCTCTATAAACCCAGTTAATATAGCTGCTCTCACTAACGCACATTAAGTGTATTAATCCATTGTTATGGATGGTGTTTTCTACTTGCATGCGGTGAACATTCTTACGTACAGTCATTACGTTTGTACGGTCTATAAAGTGTAGTAGTTTAGAGAGTGACACGCTCTCTTTAAACATCTTGTAAACATGTCCGTAAAGTGGGATTAAGGGCTTTTGAGTTCTGTTTGTTTTACTAGTCTCTCTTTTATCCCAGTTCTCCTGCACACGTTCTGTGCCAGCTATGGCAATCCTCTGTCCCTGCAGTTGTTGCAGACTGCATTAACCGCGATGCTTAAAAAGCTTCATGGGAAATGCATCGTGCATCGCCAAAGTCTCGCTATCACTCTTACATGTAATAACAAACATACATGTCCTATTGTGTTTTACACCCCACCTCCTGTAGACTGTAAGCTCGTTTCAGCAGGGTCCTCTTTAACCTATTGTTCCTGTAAGTTTTTGTAATTGTCTCATTTATTCTTAAATCTCCCCCTCTTATCATATTGTAAAACGCTACGGAATCTGTTGGCGCTATATAAATAACAATAATAATCATAATAATAATAACTGAAGTGATTGCAGCTAATTTATTTCACATATCCCTCTTCACTAGATTTTTGAATTTATTTAAATCAATTCGGAGTTTTTGTTACTAATCCAGCTTTGATGTCCTCCTGTACGCCTCATAGATTATTGATTGTATGATTTGCAGGGATATTGCTACGTGATTCGTTCACGAATTGCAGACTTGTGAGGAATGGAGAAGGGAATTATAGCGTTTTGTAATGGCAAAATGGCAGAGATTAAAAAAATACTCTTTCTTTTGGCTAAAAGTTTGTAATTTCTTTTTCACTTCTACATAAGGAATAAACCGCTTTGTAAAAAATCAGCAGTTTATTCACCAAACAGTGGCTTATGGTGCCAGACGTGCGTATTTAGCCAAAATTGTCAGCTCTTTTGTTTCGTCTAAAATGTTGCAGGTCCGTTGCTAGCTCACTGTTTAGCTTTTAGAATCGTAAAATCCCTACACATTAATTTCTCCACTGCAGTGACAAACAAAGGGAATGCTTTTCGCTGGAACATAGAGTGACCTTGAGATTGGAACTGTTGGAAACATTGTTATTCTCAAAGGGTGTACTAAGCAAAGAACAAACAAAGTCTTGATGGAGTCCCTGGGGACATTTCTTTTTATCGTCAGACAATCTATTCCCCGCCCTCTTTATTCTTGGGTTATTGTTCCCCGTTCCTCGTCGAGGGCGTTAATTTAGCAGTGATTGTGAATCCAGGAGAGAAGTTAGCCACAGGCGTATCAAATTAACTTCCTTGACGAGTGTTTATTCTAATATTCTTTGTAAAACGCCTCTGCTGTTTGTCCGCACATAAGTCTTTTTTTGCAGCAGCTAAAGTACTAAATTGGAACAAAACTCCCCTGATTTGAACCTTCATACGCCATTTTTGTGCTGTCTCCCAGCATCCATATTTACACATTGTTTGTTAAACGGAGTCTCCCAGAGATTGCTGGCATTGCGTGCTGCTTTCATTTATATTAATGGCCTTTAAAATCAACGTGAAGTTCGGAAACACCAGAGGATTTTTTCACTAAACTGAGAAATACAATTGTAAATATTGGGCTAAATTAGCCGATCTGGAAAAATTGTAGAGGTGTAGATTTTTTCCAGTTCAGCTACCTTTGCCTTAAAGTGGAACGATCACTAGTGAGCTTTTGGACAACTTAATAGCTAACTAAATGTTAGCTATTTGTTGTGTTAACTTTTTGTCAATAGAATTGCAGTCATTTCATTTTATAATTTACACTGTATGCCTGCCTATCTTGGCACAGCCTTTGCGTGCCAGAGGTGAATTGGCACAACTGTGGCATTTAGAGGTTTAATAGCATTTCCTTTTTTTTTTGTTCATAGAACCTTGCAATTAACTATTTCTGCAGGGGTACCCACTCTGATATAGGAATTACAAGTTTATGGCAGGTTTAAAAAAAAAAAAAAAAAAAGCCTTCAAGATATTATTGTAATGACTGCATGCTATAACTGTCTTTTTTGGTAAACATTTAAAGAAATATTTAATAGGAAACCATCTATGACTTGTGTCAAAGAAACACTCCATTGTTATACTAATAGAGACACTATAGACACCAGAACAACTTTAGCTTAATGAAGCAGTTTTGGTTGATAGATCAAGCCCCTGCAGTCTCACTGCTCGGTTCTCTGTTATTTAACAGTGTTAATTTTGTCTACTAACATTTTTGGGATTTAGTCAACTGAAACTAGACTAAAACAATTCATATGACTAAAATACCACTAAAACTAAAATGGCCTTTTAGTCAAAAGACTAAAACTAAATTGCACTTTGCTGCCAAAATTAACACTGCAGAGAGGGGCTGGGGAAGGGGCAGAAGAGACAGACCAGGGCTTGGAAGAGAGACACTTAGAGGGGCTGGAAGGATACAAAGAGACACAAAGGGACTGGGAAGGGGCAAAAGAGACAGATAAAGGCATTAACTAAACTCATCAACTAAAATGTACTGAAGATTTCGTTGACCAAAACTAGACTAAAAATAAAACAATTCAGATTACTAAAATACGACTAAAATAAAAATGGCTTTTGACTCAAAAGATTTTGACTAAAAGCAAACACTTCGCACAGCCTTCTTAAAGACTTTCTGTAAAGATCTAATGTTTGCATTTCCTTTATTGCACAGTTGTTTAATTTCAGAATCTCTTTTCTGATGTATTGTTAATAGCTAGCTAGACCTTGCAGGGGCCTTGTGTGTGTGTGATTAAGCTTCAATTCACAGAGCAAGAGAGAGAAATACTTCTAAAGCAAGTTAAGATCTGATTGGAAATGAAACCATTTTTTGTCATGTAGGCTGTTTGAGTCACAGCCAGGGAGGTGTGGCTAGAGCTGCATTAACCCCTTAAGGACTGGCCTGTTTTTGCGATGTTGTACGTTAAGGACCAGGCCTCAATACACTTTTGTGGTGTTTGTGTTTAGCTGTAATTTTCAGCTCTCTCATTTACTGTTCCCATACAAATTATATATTGGGTTTTTTTCAGGACAAAAAGGGTTTTCTTTACATACCATTATTTATATAATCTCATGTAATTTAAATAAAAAATATTAAAAAATATGATGACAAATTGAAAAAAAATACATGTTTTTTTACTTGAAAAATCTTTTTTTTTTTTGTGCAAGTTATAGGGCTATAGGTACAAGTAGGATATTGCGGTTTCAAAACATACATTTTTAAAATTTATCAATAGTGACATTGTAACGCTATTATCTGTCATAAATCTCTGGAAAACACCCCACATGTATATATATATATTTTTTTAAAGTAGACAACCCAGGGAATTAATCAAAGGATATTTTGACACTTTCTATGCAGCCATTTTACCACCAGTCTTTGCCAAACTTCGCATAGGTAGTTTTTTTTTGTTTTCCACATACAATTCAGGTATAAATTCACATCTCCCGAGTACAGTGATACCACCCATGCATAGGCTTGTCGGGTTGTTTGGGGGCTAAAAGGCCACATTTGGCAGGTGCGCATATCCATTTTCCAACTTGGAATTTTGACATGTAGTCAACCTGCGCACATGTCCTATTTGGGACATTTGTAAGGCCGCCCAGTGTATTTTACCCCCATCAAACCATATATTTTTGAAAAGTAGACACCCTAGGGTACTTCAAATGGTGGTATTTTAACACTTTCCATGCACTAATTCTACCACCAGCCTTTGTCAAACTGTTTGGGGGCTAAAAGGCCACGACAGAGACTTGTGCATGTCAGTTTTCCAAATTGATATATAGGTATGCTTGGCCTATCTCCAGTTTGGTGTATTTTTGCATTCCCCAGTTAGTGTTACCATCATGAAAGTGTATATTTTTTATCAAGTAGACATTCCAGGGTATTTTATATGGGGTGTTTTAACATAATTTCCCCAACCATTGTGCTAAAATATTTTCAGAGAACTTGCATGGTGATAATTTGTGAATTCTGCTTTTTGATTTTAGCCAGCAGGTTATATGTTACTGCCAGAAAACACCCCAGTTTTTTTTTCTGCAAAGTCCCCCGAGTACACCTATCGCCCCCCCATGCATTGGTTTGCCACGATTTTACAGTAACAAATTTTGGACTTACCCTTTTTGGCTCAATATAGTTTGCTTGCTTTGCTAGGCACATGTTGAGTGTGGTGCATTTTTCCATCCCCCAAGGTGAATTTATGGGTTGAAAGTATATATTTGTATAAAGTACACATCCAAGGTTTTGACTTCTTTTCCCCAACCATTTTGCCCCTTAATATTCAGAGAAAGTGTGTGGTGGTAATTTTTGAATTCTGTTTTTTACACACACTTTGCTTTTAGATTTCGGCCACAATACTTTTTTAACCAAATGTGCAGGTATCAAATGCACCTTTAGCAGCAAGCTCTGAACTAACTCCTGCAAAAAGAATCTAACTGGAGATTTGGGGAGAGGAAACTGACTAAAATGTTCTGCTTTCAAAAGAAACAAAAAAAATAAATTCAGGAACAAGTCTTACAAAAAGGTATGCTCTATGTGGTAGAGCTTAAAACATGTTCCAATACATAATCCAGGTTTTGAAGGGCAATCGGGACAGTGAAAGGGGGTGTCTGTCCTTTTCCCTTTTTTGTAACAGACCCGGCAACGTTTCTGGGGATTTGTTTTATTTGCAGTAGGGGGGATCTTAAAAATATGCGTAGCACCAATTCTTGATTCCTCTGGCACCGTTGTTGGAACTTCAATGGAACCATCTCCATAAATGATTGTTGAAATCACTTTTTGTTGAAATTGGAGAAAGGTGGTTCTTCCAGGATTTTTTTTTTAAAGTATAAACGAATTGTGGGTTGCTACTTGCATCAGATAGATAGCCACCTTTTTGTACCAGGCTTTAGTTTTTCTTAAAATAAGATATGGCTGCATGAGCTGATCAGCCAAATCTACACCCCCCATGTGCCTGTTATAAGCCCTGACGCAAACAGGCTTGGAATTTACTCTACTTTGAGTGTTTGTAACACACACTTTGACATCAGCCAATTGTGAGCGATCGCGGATCGCTCACACCCTGCAATTGGTTGTTACTATCTGCCTGGGATGGCGGGCAGATAGTAACAACGGGATTTCGGCGGAAGCGATCTCTGTTCAGGACCATCACCGGTCCTCAATGGTATGTTACCGATGACGGCCCTGAACCATCATCGGTCAGCAAGGGGTTAAAGGGACTCTCCAGTGCCAGGAAAACAATCCTGTTTTTCTGGCACTAGAGAGTCCTGGAGTGCCCCCCTTCCTCCCACCCACCCACCATTCCATATCGCTCAAGGGGTTAAAAACGACGTCCCTCGGCGTTGGGTCAGGCTCCGCCCACACTCCTTCCCCGCCGACGGAGGAGGGGGGAGACCTTATGCACATGTGCGGCAATGGCCGCGCGCATTAGACCTCCCCATAGGAAAACATTTTACAATGCTTTATTATGGGGAATACCGGACGCTGGAGGTCAGTGAGGAAGCCCTCTAGTGGTTGTATGTAAGACAGCCACAGTGGGCAGACTTAGAGCTGCAATGTAAACATTACAGTTCTCTGGAACTGCATTGTTTTACATTGCAGCACTAACTGCAAAAGGGTCACAGCACCCAGACTGCTTCAATTAGCTGAAGTGGTCTGGGTGCCTGGAGTGTCCCTTTAACAGAATCAAAAGTGATTTAACTCCTAAATGGCAGAGAATTGTGCAGCGAGACTGCAGGAGCATGATTCATACACTAAAACTGCTTATTTAAGCTAAAGTTGTTATTGTTGACTATGTCACTTTAAATACATTTATGTATAACACTGGATTGTTGTACTCTTAATTAGGTTATGTGTCCACTCTTTCCGCCTGAAAAGAGCAGTTACTTACCTATAATCCAGTGGCAATAGGGTCTCCTTGTGCAGCTCTGCTCTGCTTACAGGGGTTTCATCAGTACTGATTGTCTCCCAGCCATTAGAATGCTGCAGTTGGAGAAGCTTTGAGAGGAAGCAAACATGCGCGCAGTGTTTCTTCATAAGAAGCATTTCCTTCTGTTTTGTGCTTAGGAACAAAACGATCAGGAAGAGTGGAGGGTACAACCTCGTCATTTTATAAATGTGACTATACCTCTTAAACCCACCAAAAAACCTAAATAATTCAGCCTAGAAAGATTTTAATAAAGAGGAGGCGGAGCCTAACCTCTGATCTAACCAGTCGTACAATGCCTGAGCCCCTGACTTTCTGTCCGAATTTGGGGTATTCTACCCGATTTTTGGGGCTTCCACGCTAATTATTCTGTGTACCTATGGCCAGGGGAGATCCCGGGCTAGCTGATCGATTAATTACCTGAATGTTATCCTACACTGTGAGCTTGGGAGCTCTGCTGCGGCCCTCCGAGCAGACCTGTGCAATTGTACCCTCACTTACCACTCTGCCAAGGTTGCTGTGCAGAAATCCCCAACACTTCAAAATGGCAGACGCCTTTCCTCGGAGTCACACGCTGAGAGTTTGATGCAGAGTTCTACCATATTGCAGATTCCTTGCCAAGGCTGGATGCAATCCTTCAGCGTTTCTGTATAACAGTAAAGCACCATATTCTAGCCAGTGAGGCCACTCTGCGGAAGGGAGACTGGAGAATCAAGCAACAGGAGGTGAAAGGAGCCTATTCAGGGCAATACTCACGTTGTGAAACCTGCGCGACTTACCACACGCCCTCCCAAGTCGAGAGCCACAAGGTACCTGACTGCCTTGCATCGTCCACAAGAAGATAGATCACCCACGGCAAGCGGCTAATGTCATCTCAATCCTCCAACCATACTTTGCTGGGGATAGACTTGGACTGTTGGAGTACACAAGTCTGTGGTACATTGATACCGGCCATCACACAGGCCTGGGGCTGGAGCGGTTCCTGATCCTGTAAAGAAGTCTGTTGATAGTACAGTCACGCTGCTGCAGACAGGAGTTGGCTGATTTGGAAGGGGGCCTGCTACATAAGCATTTTGCCACTTGATAATAGCTGGAATTAAGTTACTTATTACACATGTTAAGCACATAGCACTTTGTTTTATTTATGCTTTTTCTTGGTTCCCTATTTTCTTTGACATCAAGCTTCTTCATATTGTAGTGGTATTGTGCTGTATAGGTCATATCTAGTGTCTCAAGTGTCTTAGCACTGCCACTCGAGTCTCCAAGTCCTATCACGAGCTTGCACACGAATGCATAGCTTGCTTTCCAGCTTATTTACAAACACTGTGCATGTTCTCTCATTTGTCCCACTGTTATATATGTTGATACGCTTGTGGAATCCTGTTGGGGCACCTCAAGCCTGCTAAAACATAAAATAAAATAAATGTTAACAAGAAATACCTGAAAAGGGTAATGGCGGTTTATGAAGTAGCAACGACATTGTCTTCGTGATAAAGTCCTGCCTTTATGACCGCTTTACAGACTTATTAATCAGTGACGGAGAACTTGCTATGTCATTTTGGGCAAACACAATGGGGAAAGACACTGAACTGTCGTACTCTGTAAACCGAATTGCAAAACAGAAATATAAATATTGATATGGAGAAATTCACCATCTCGCCAGTACTCACAGCTTGGCTATTATAGTGTAAATGTTGCAAAACAGTTTTCAATTCAGTGCTTAGTGAACAAACTCGAATACATTTTATTCTTACATTCTTTATTCCCGGTAATTCTATTCCCATACACTCGCTATCTGTTTACAGTGAGGCCATTTCTATGCCATAAAGTATGTAGTGTGGTCAGATTATCAGCATTATCCTGGAGTCTGACCATTTTAATGGATGTTATTTAGATTATAGCTGAATGGTAGGGAACGTTTGCTTCTTGAGGATTTGATTAGCAATGCCTTGCTTGCCTTCTTATGGGTATCCACCCCTCTATAACTACTCATCAATGCCTCCTAAATTCCCTTCGTGTCTTGGTGATAGTTGAATGATTTCCAATAATCCAATGTATAGATTGGATGTTATTTCTGTTCATGTAATGAGATTTTGTCACTATATAAATAATTATTTATGATGCTGCCCACATAGGTTCAGTGCTATTCATAAAGGATTACAGATGCTTTCATACACACGCACATGTGCTTTTTCCTTAGAAGGTCATTTTACACACTGATTTTGCGACTTCGTAGGAGGCAGAGCAGTAAAAACCTGAGGAATATTTATGAGTGGCCGAGCAGCCTAATGACATGATTATCAATAGCGGCAATGATGGTCAGAGCTAGCAAGAGTGATGTAGATTGAATATTCGTGCATTTAATGGTAATGTTTCAGTGTGAAAATGTTAAAACTACTTCTTCGTCTCAATGACACAATGCAGAATGGGAGAGTTTACTGTCAATTGAAAATTTCTAAATGTGGAGATTTAACTAAAATAGAACCTGTTTGAATCCTTAACCCAACCCTTAATCACTTAGCACTTAAAAAAATATATATATAAATATATATTGAATAAAAAGTACAATTGAGTTGGGAAATAACAACCATCACTCTTATTATTTCTATTCAATGATTACGGATGTATTTTAGAAATTCTTATATCCAGGACAGACTTCGATAATATGAAAAAGCTGAAAGTATCTTGAATTAAAAAAAAAAAAAAAAAAGTCGATTTTATCACAAGTAACATACTGCTTTAGCAAAATTGTTTTAAAATGTAAATAAAATTTCTTAGATTTTTTTGCATCATTCTGATAGGAGAGCACACATCCAGGCTCATCTGCAATGCCAAGCAAGTGGCTGCGTACACTGCATTCTGGGATTGTGCTTTGTGGTAGCTCGCAGATGCGCATTTACATATATAAATTTATTTATTTTTACTTTGATCATTGTGTTAGTTAAGCAGCCAGCAAATATATAGTTATGCATCTGCAGTCTTTATTACATTTGTGCTGTATGGCGGTGATGATCTTTCTTTATAATCCCCCCTTCCTTCTTCATCAGGAGGAACGGAAGCGTGCGTCTGTCTCTATGGATGAGACCCCCAGAGGAAGCTGGGCTTCCAGTATCTTTGACCTGAAGAACTCGTCTCCAGACAACCTGCTCCCTGGATTACTTGAGAGAACACCAACAGAAGAGATGGATCGACTAAACCAGGAGCTGCGCAAGGAGAGCCGCCATTCTCAAATCCTGACTCTTTACTCTGCCCCTGACGAGGTAACATTTTGATTGGCTTTTTATTGTTTATACAATAACCACAAATAATACCATTGGAATGCTTTTTGTGACTTGTTTATTTGGACTAAATTACTAAATAAACATGTAATCATATTATGACTGGTGCGCATGTACACACTCCAATATTTCATTCACACTTGTCTTCACATAACTCAACCTTCCCACACATTCCTTCTATACGTTTCTCATCTCTAATTCACCCCTTATTCTTCTTACTTTCCATTTAATTAAGCTTTACCATTTGCTTGGTGTGATTTAATTACGGACGCTAACTTTCACAGTCTCTCATCCTTCAAGACACTCTTCTTTTATATCTTTCTAATTATCATATAAGCAATAAAAAAAAAGGATATGTTTTGTTTATCTGACAGATCGACTGCATCTAAAAACAAAAAAAGATAAAGCCTTTCCAGCAACATTCCTTACTATTTGTTTGAAATAAGTTTATTGGTGCACAAGAAAAGCAGTCATCCCACGCAGGGGAGATAAATGGATCATAATAAGCTTTCGATATAGGCATATGCCACAGAGTGCATTTTATATCGACTGAGAGCAGTCAAAGCCTAGTAAGGCAGAAAGGTTAGATTATGTGAACACAAGTAACATAACTAATGTTAAGCAAATGACATAATGCATATCCGGTCCAACAGTAGCAAGAAGAGATCATTCTCTGCATCTTATTTTGCTGTCAGCATATGTTAGCCGTACAATGTTTAGGTAAATCTGAACCGAGGTATTTGCATTATTGTCTACGCTGGATTATAACGGGTCCAGTTTAATAATGCCTATTCTCAACTGTATTTGATTAAACATTACGCAGCAACCCATTAGTGAGTCCCCATATGCTGGCAGGGAGGGGTTAAACTATGGTATAACACAAGGGCTCATCATTAGAAAATCAGAGACAGGGTTAGTAATTCACTCTGAGATGTTAACATGACATTCAATGATTAGATAATGGGGGGTTAGGGGCTTAATTGGTTGCTGTGTATCTTCCTCTCCCCACTTTTAACAGGGTAGTATGTTGTAAGTCTTTCATTCGTGCCCTCAGGTAGGAGGTAATCGGTGTCCCTAAGATTGGACCCACAGAATCTGTAGGTGCGAGATTACAAACACAACTGAAAAATATGCAATGAACGGTTAAACTGTAAACATGCTGTTCCGTAACATAGGGTAATATGATGGGGGTATGAACCTCCGGCTATAGAGCCTCGAAATATTACAATTATTAATGAATATTGATATACGAATTATAGCAGCACAGGGTTTTATATTAGTCGGTCGAGGGCCGACTATGGCACAGCAGCGATATGTCCCTCAGTCCACGGGTCTCCAGCTCTCTCCCCCAGGCAGGTCTCAGCCCGCCAGTTGGACTCTCCTTGGCTCTGTGGGCACTCAGACGCAGGTCTAGTCCGCATGACCCCCACACCTAGAGTCTGCGAACCGTCTGCCTCCTGCACCTCCCCAAAACCTCTCAAGTCTCCGTGGAGCGTGTGCCCCCATGTCTCTCCTGGCGCCGGCCACACTCTTGGGGGTGGTGCACGCCAGTCTCGGCCACCGGTCCGCCGGGAGGCCCGCCCCCACCTTCACAGCGCCAGGGACAAGTCCCTCCGATCTCGGAGGCCCGGGCACCTACTCCTCTTGCGGGCTGGTTGCCGGAGAATCCATCCGGAGGTCGGTAGCGCCGAAGGCTACACGCTCTGTCCAAGGCGGTCCCCACGTTAGGTGAGTATTTTCCACTGTGTCCCTTCTCAGAGCCGTCCATCATATTTGCTGTTGTCCCAGTCTTCTGACAGGCTGTTCCCTGCAGCCTTTGCCAGTGTAGGCGGTCGGCACAACACCAGCCCGGGGACTCCCGTCGCCATGTGGGCTTTCGCACCATGAGGGGGGGGAGCGGGGCCGCACCGCCGGCAGGCACCGGCCGTGTTAAGTCAGGGCCCCTTCGCGCTGACCGCCCTGCTCAGTTGCCGCTTGAGGCTCCATATTGTGCGTAGGCCGGAGACATCAGCACCCACCTTCCATCTTGCTGTTGGTGGTTATTGGGTGTCTTTCTGATGCTAGGGTTTTGCTCTGCTCCGGTACCGCGGAGATGTCCACTTTGGGGTGTTCAACACACCTTTTTAGTGCGTTTTTCCCGTGCTCGGATCAGGAGCTAAGGTTCATGGCTGCCAGCCGGCCCGGCGGCCCGGCCCCCCATTCCTTACTATTTGGATAGAATGAAACACTGTTTGTTCTGTTAGCGCTGGAAGTAAACTTGTTTCCCAGGTTTTACTCCTACACTTTCAGGTCGCAAGTCGATACAATGGTGCTTAATAAATGTACACTTTACCATGGAAATGCATATCTGCAAGAAACAAGGTTACATTTCCTTTATTTCATTCACAGAGCAATATCATATCATATCTTGAGCTGCCTTAGAGTAATTGGAAAACGTCCATTATTTACCAATAAACAAGGAATTGCTTGGCTTCTCTCCTACTGATAAAGAGACTTTGGGATAGATGCTTTATAGCTCCGTTTGGGAATGTAGTCAGATTGTTTATTTAAGACAAGCATACATTAGATGTGTTGGTGATATTTTTAAAGGGGTCTTTTTTCCTCCTGCATCCATCATTTTGCTGTTCCTTCCTCCCTTCATCCTTCTTTTTGCACTTGCTTTCCATATGCTCAACTTTCTGTTTGTTTTTTTTGTATTTTATTTTCTGTTTGTCACCTACCGGTTCACTCATCCTTCTTCTTTCTCCCAGGACGAAGCTGTAGAACGAACAGCTGTACCCGAGGTCCCCAAGGAACACTTTGGACAGAGGATCCTGGTAAAATGCCTGTCACTTAAGTGAGTCCAAGTCTGACTATTCGTCGTTGCATTTACTTCCTTATACCTGTCCCTGTGGTCTGTGTTGTGCCCGTTTGTGTGTCTGTTGGCGTTTTGTGTTGATACTTGCCTATGTATTGAGACAGTTCTGTATACTGACAGCAGTCTGCCATCCACCTGTGTAATCATTACTGTGATTTGGAAAATAAAACGGTAACTAAATCAGAGGATACTCAGAGTGCCCATCTCTTCCACAATCAAAAATCACTAATGTGGAAGTATGTGACTTTAGATATAAAGCCTTGGTAAAGGGGTAAAAATTACTTCAAATATTAAACAGTGTTTCTCTTCTTTGGTACAAATCAGAAACTTCAAAAAACCAGAAAGCATTGACGTTTGTCAGTCACTGTTGCTCCCTACACTGTTTAAATAGGAGATCTGTACATTAAACCCCTGTTCAGCAAGCAAAAGTACTTTCATTTATCAAAATGTATGATTGAAACCACTCTGCAAGTCAACAGATCCTGTTGACGAATTCTTCCAAATGACGGCTTACGTGTTGTGGGAGACGGGTTGTCGGGGTTATAGCTGTAGCTATTTTGAACAAAATAGATTGTTCATAGTGAGTGGAGTGTCTCTTTAAACTAAGGTCACGTGATTAACAATGTCTTGGGGATCATTCCGTGTATTATTATTATTTATTTACTTTTTTTTTTATAAATAACCTCTTCACGTCTAAGCTAAATTGTTGGACCCAAGTTAAGATTGTGATAAATAAAGCCCGAGTTGATTTTATTTATTTTTTGGTTTCCCGCAGTTAACCAGGTATAATCACCTCATATTTGCATTTAAAATGTCAATTTAAAATAGGCTTTACACTAACCAGCAGGTCTTATTATACTTTTATTTACAGATGTCCACTTAAATTTCCTGTCTCTCGTCTGGTAACATATTTCCCAGCATGCCATCGGCCCACATCCTGCTTAGCTGCTCATTTTCCATGTGAAAACTATTTTAAAAGATATTGAAACATGTTGGATTGTTTAAAAAATTGCTCTGCCAAGTCAAGTTGCAAAAGTTAGCTTAAGCTAGCTGAGTAGGATGGATTTTTTTTTTTTTTTGGAAACTCTGGTCCCTATTTTGGCCTAAAGTCCCTTCGTGACGGGTATCAATAACAGAACTTCATAGCAATACAAATCACAAATATAATCTGTCTTTACAATCTGTCTAAACAATATATTTATACAAGAGTTTGTTCATAGAAGATACTTCAATGATGTTTTATGTTATCTAAATTGTTATCAGTAAGTTATAATGACTTTTACAGTGACCATGAATACCCCATATAATGTGAAACATTGGGGGACGTGTGAGGTTCTGTAACACAGAAAGTGTCTCCTATTAAATCGGGTTTCATATATTGAAAAGAGAGACACACTGTGTCAAAGAGTTGGAACACCTGATCCTTCTCAACTTTATATCCCACTCATTGTCAGCTGTATACAACTTCCATCACCAACAGCCTGCCGGAGACAGAGCTAGTCAAAGAATTACTGCTTATCTAATTAGTATTTCCATTGCATGGTTTTAGAACTCCATATAACTTGTAGAAATAGCATCACGAAAATAGCGTTTAGGAACGGAGTCCAATCCATATTAGAAAACACAAAATCATCTAGATACCGTTAATATCGGAAACTGGACAGTGATTGCCTATCCAGGGTACTGCCATTTCAAGGTCCAAGGGGACTAGTTCTGCTGGGTATTTAGGTATTTCAAAGCAGAGCACATTAAGAATGGTGCCACATGTCTGTGTGCTTCAACAAATTATTTCTTTATTTTCCAGCACAAAATGAGAGCAGACAGTCCTACAAAAATGATTATTTTTATTATCATGTAATTCTTTTGTAGGTGTGATTTGTTGGTTTAATTAGCCTCCGCATTCGTTGTTTAGTATGTACCTGTCAGTCAGTAGTATGGTATAACTTGAAGAGCATTGTGTCTGGTGGATAGTGTGTATTCAGTTTTGTGTATTGTGGCTGTGGGTGTGTCTGGTTGGTGACATTGGTCTGTGATTCTGTCTGTGCAGTGTCTTGATTCTGTTTTTCTCTTATGTTATCTTGTCTGTGGTATACTTTGTGGAATGTCCATCTTAATGCGTATCCTTCCTATAGGTTTGAGATAGAGATTGAGCCAATATTTGGAGTCATGGCCCTCTATGACGCTAAAGAAAAGAAAAAGGTAAGTAGAAAAATTTGCCTGCGCCTGGCTCTGAAAGTCATAGTTTGGATATATCACAGCCAGCTTTATAGTCATTTAAACATATGATTCAGATTGAGAGCTTGGCACGTCTTGGACAGGAAGATTGGAGGGCCTGGCACCTCTAGAATTATTGGGGAGATTGGGCACCTCTAGTACAAGAAGCATTATTGGAGAGATTAACACCTCTAGAACAGAAAGTTTTAATGGAGGGCCTGGCACCTCTCCAACTGGACCCATAGGATAGGCAGCCAGGCACCTCTAGTATAAAATGCATATGATTCAGAATCTCTAGGACTGGACCCACTGGATACTGGACAGAACTATCACGTAGAGAGCCTGGCTAGACACCTGCAAAATAATATTGTGAAATATTGTTTGCTGTCTCTCAGATATCAGAAGGTTTCCACTTTGACTTGAACACTGACTCTGTGAAGAACATGTTGCGGGCACAAGGCGGACATTCATCTCCATCTACACTGGCAAGATCTGCCATCTTCTCCATCACCTACCCCTCTCCAGACATATATCTCGTTATCAAGGTGCCTGCTATTCTCTCTGCGCTTGTTACAGAGACTGTGTGATAGTGTGATTAATGTACAGCTGATATTTGCATTCTGTATAATACACTGGATTGGATGTGACATTTCTATTTTTCTATTTGTGTGTACGCAGTCATGTATTTATATAGGTGTGTTTGACAGGTTTGCCTTTGAAAGTATGTGTGTATATGTGTCCAGTTTGTATATGTATGTGGATGTGAGTATCTGGTAATTGTATGTGATATCGGTGGTACCAAGGTGTGTGTGTGTGTGTGTGTGTGCATATATCAGGTTTACATATACACAGATGTGTGTGTGACTGTTGTGTGCGTAAGATAAAAGATAGACCGGTGCTTGTGTCAGGTTTGTGTGTATGTATGTGTATATAATATAGATATGTGTGTGTGTGTGGTTTAGGCTCCTATATCTGATACTTTTATTCCACCTTTGCAGTTGGAGAAGGTTTTACAGCAGGGGGATATAGGAGAGTGCTGTGAGCCATACATGGTGCTGAAAGAGAGTGACGCAATCAAGGTAAGATACTGTCTGAGAGAGACTCGCACAGAGTGAATACAGAGTTACTGATCTGTTAAACACTGAGTGAAAGAGATCTGTCATTTCTCTGAAATCTGTGAATGTCCATTACCTGTCATTGTAAGTCTGAAGGATTGTCCTCATTCCTGTCTGCAGAACAAGGAGAAAGTGGACAAGCTGAAAGCACAAGCTGAGCAGTTCTGCTCGAGGCTTGGTCGATATCGAATGCCATTTGCATGGACGGCCATTCACCTGATGAATATTGTCAACAGCATAGGAACCACAGACCGGGACTCAGACTCGGACAGTGGTAATGGTGAGAAAGAAGGACCATCTGATATAGAGAAGGCAGATAGTCAGACAAAGCTAGGGGTTTTGGTAAATGAGGTCACGAGGAGCAGAGACAGAAAGGACAAATTGAGAAAAGAGGAAGGGGACGTTATATTGTTTGCGCATAGCCGTTAGATTGGATAATCAAACAGTGCGCTCCTTTGACGCATACATTTTGAGGCTTATAGCTATTGCCCATCAGTTGGAGTATCGTGCTGGTTTGGGACCTGGGTCCCATGGCCCTGGGTTTAGTGTCTGGTTCCTGTAAGGACATCATGTCCCATAACATTGAGAATTCCTGAAATGGATAACTAAAGCTGGAGGTAGAACAAATGAAAACATATTCACAAAGTCCTTATTGAAGGGCACTAAACGTGTTATTGCAATATTAGAAAACCACTACAACCTATCCAGGTGACTTGGAGTTATACAGATCTGCAATGTATTAAATATACTTCTCTCTACTCCACCTCACTCGTGCTCACTCTCCCACATCACATGTGGAGTTGAGGTTTTGGTTACTGAACTTAATTGTGGTTTGAGGTTCTTTATTTGAAGGTTGGTAAAACATATAGTTCAGGCACATTTTGTTTGATTTTTTTTTTGTCACACAACTGCCATCTACTATTCAATCTACTATTCCATATTGCTGTGTTTGTATTCAATATTTATCTTACTGCCACTTAATGTATTTGTATGTGTACAACAGATGTTTACAAAAGACTGAAGTGCAAAGCTAGAACTAGACAGGATGAAGTCTGTCCCTCCCAGCACAGGGTGACAGACAGGAGGGAGCTATGGGACATGGAGTCTGTCCCTCCCAGCACAGGGTGATACAGACAGGAGGGAGCTATGGGACATGGAATCTGTCCCTCCCAGCACAGGGTGACACAGACAGGAGGGAGCTATTGGACATGGAGTCTGTCCCTCCCAGCACAGGGTGACACAGACAGGAGGGAGCTATGGGACATGGAGTCTGTCCCTCCCAGCACAAAGTGACACAGATAGGAGGAAGCTATGGGACATGGATTCTGTCCCTCCCAGCACAGGGTGACACAGACAGGAGGGAGCTATGGGACATGGAGTCTGTCCCTCCCAGCACAAAGTGACACAGACAGGAGGGAGCTATGGGACATGGAGTCTGTCCCTCCCAGCACAAAGTGACACAGACAGGAGGGAGCTATGGGACATGGAGTCTGTCCCTCCCAGCACAAAGTGACACAGACAGGAGGGAGCTATGGGACATGGATTCTGTCCCTCCCAGCACATGGTTATACAGACAGGAGGGAGCTATGGGACATGGAGTCTGTCCCTCCTAGTACAGGGTGACACAGACAGGAGAGAGCTATGGGACATGGAGTCTGTCCCTCCCAGCACAGAGTGACACAGACAGGAGGGAGCTATGGGACATGGGGTCTGTCCCTCTCAGCACAGGGTGACACGGACAGGAGGGAGCAATGGGGCCTGAAGTCTGTCCCTCTCAGCACAGAGTGACACAGACAGGAGGGAGCTATGGGACATGCAGTCTGTCCCTCCCAGCAAAGGGTGACACAGACAGGAGGGAGCTATGGGACATGGAGTCTGTCCCTCCCAGCAAAGGGTGACACAGACAGGAGGGAGCTACGGGGCATGGAGTCTGTCCCTCCCAGCACAAAGTGACACAGACAGGAGGGAGCTATGGGACATGGATTCTGTCCCTCCCAGCACATGGTTATACAGACAGGAGGGAGCTATGGGGCATGGAGTCTGTCCCACCACAATTACAGGATTTAAGCATTTATTTAAATGCTGTTTCTGTCTCCCTTTTTTTAGAGCGAAAAGGCACATGGAATGAGAGGAAGAGGAAAGCCTTTGAGAGGCTGAGTGTTGGAGATGAAGTCTGCGGATTCACCTCTTTCCGTCCAGCAACACTTACTGTCACCAACTTCTTCAAACAGGTCAG
Source organism: Pelobates cultripes (assembly GCA_933207985.1). Lineage (NCBI taxonomy): Eukaryota > Metazoa > Chordata > Amphibia > Anura > Pelobatidae > Pelobates > Pelobates cultripes. Next base: position 34,812,254 of record OW240914.1, read on the forward strand.
TACTGTAAAGTGCTGTGTGCTCAGAGGTTACTGTCATGGTTGGTTAAGGTGTCACAGAAAGAGGCCACTCCTAAAACTGCTGTAATGAATGCTCTACTCCGATCTCTGTCACCAGATCATAAAAGACATGATGACACAGTATATAATGATTAACAGTAGTTTTGGGGGATTTTGCCCCTCTGTTGCGGCTAGATGCCACAGCAATGAAAAGAGGTTGTATCTTGAAATTTTGCAAACCTGGGTTAGCCATTATAGCCATCACCTTTTCATTATTTTCTATGACTATTTTGATAACAATGCCTGTCTATTTATGTATGATTTACTGTTTGGTATTATACCGGCCTCACTCTCTGTTAGTGAAAACTCTGTGTGACACTTTCTTTCTTAGGAAGGTGACCGTCTCAGTGATGAAGATCTGTACAAGTTTCTGGCTGATATGAAAAGACCATCATCAGTACTACGGAGACTTCGACCAGTAACAGGTACTGCTAATACCCAATAATACTGTGTCACAGGCTTGAAATAATACTGTTTAATGTTTTATCATAGATTGTACATATCATTCATTGTAATATTCATTGTTTCCCTAAAACATATTAGTAAGAAGAGAACTGAATTCCTCATAGTCCTGATAAATTGTCCAGGGAGTCAGTAGAATACTGATGGAGAATTTTATTCAGGCAGACCTGGGTTAACATTATACAGTAACCATAATAAGAAAAATTAGAGGAAATCTTTAATATGTTATACATTGCAGCTGTGTGAGGCATTGTGGTACAGGGCATCAGCTGATGTCGGGCATCTTATGCGCATGCGTGGCTAGTACCGCGATTACATTAGGACAACTCCATAGGGAAGCCTTGAATCAATGCTTTCCTATGGGGTTTTGGGTGACTCTGGATATCCTCATGCATTGCATGAAGACGTCCAGTGTCAGGCGACCCCAAAGTGCCTCTCGTGGCTGTCTTGTAGACAGCCACTAGAGGTGGAGTTAACCCTGAAAGGTAATTATTGCAGTTTCTCAATAACTGCAATAATTACAATTGCATGGTTAAGGGAACAGGGACATTGCACTCAGACCACTTTTATGAGCAGAAATTGCCTGGGTGACTACAGTGTCCCTTTAATAATTTAGCAGGTTGAAGACTATTTGTAGCTTTTTTTTGGCCTACCTATTCTCAAAATAATCTTTTCATTGTTAGAATCAGCCTTAAGTAAAGTTTTATGTCTGCATATTATGCATACCGAAAGATAAAAATCCACACAATGTCTTTTTTATGCCTTTAAAATATAAACTGATAACTGAACGCTAGAAAAACGCTAGCGTTAATGTTATGTCAAATCCACAGTTATAACGTCCTTTTAACTTATGTTAAAAAAAAAAAATTTAAAAAAATGTGCAGTTTATTCTTATGCAATGCCATGCCTGTTACTATACAACTTTCGACTGCTGTTGGAGCAGAGCAGGTTTACTGTTACTTCATGCACAATGAAAAATAAAGAAATAAAAAAAAAAAAGTGTGTGTGTGTGTGTGTATATATATATATATATATATATATATATATAAACTGATAGAAATGTTTAAACTGCCTACTAAGCTGGCCTCTCTAACAATGGAGATCTAAATATTGCACTAAGTAAATGTGTCTGATTTGCTTTATACATTTTATTTACATTTTTCTCCCTACTCTTTCAGTATGCTCCTATCTTGCATCTCTCTTATTCTCTCCCTGACAGTATCTCTTCTTTTCCTATTTAGCACAACTGAAGATAGACGTATCTCCTGCCCCTGATATACCTCAGTTCTGTTTGTCCCCTGAGCTTCGTCATGTTAAACCGTACCCTGATCCACGTGTCCGACCCACAAAGGAAATTCTGGAGTTTCCTCCTCGGGATGTGTACTCACCCTACGCTTCTTATCGGTGAGTATCATTTAAGCTGACGTCCCTAAAATATGGCTCAGAACATCAAAAAGCAAAAAAATATATTGTAGGTTTTTGAACATTGTTCTTTAATATTATATTGAAGTATATAGCAAAAAGAGAATTTTAAACCACAACATATCGCTACAGGTAATAAAATATCACTTAGTATATGTTAAAATAGTATTTTCTTGTGTGAAAAATTTATTTAAATTTTATTTATTTATTTATTTTTTTAAATTACATTTCTGTAAATATTGAAAAGCTGTGGAACATCTACCTTTCGGTCTTGGCAAACCTTCACTAAAGTAAAAATTGTCAGCAATTCAAAGTGAATTTTAAATTTAAGGCCAAAGTAGCTGAACTGGAAAAACTGGCCAAATCAGTTACTCTCAGTTTTGGCTATTTTGGCCTTAAATATGAAATTAATTTTGAAATCCCAGCATTTCTCAGTTGAGTGAATAACCCTGCAAGTTATGTACCTCCTGCATCCAACTCTAATTTTGACCCAAATCAGTTTGGAAGACCTTTTGTAGAATAATTGCAAACACAACCAGTATATTACTACAGCTGTCTTGTACAGATAAACATTTTGCTGATCTAATTTGGGTTCAGGTTCAGCGAGGATTTTTTCTTTTTTTTTAATTCTTTATTTATCAGTTCATGCATAACGAGTTACAGAGCTGAAGACAATCAGCATGTATAACATACATTGAATTACAATGAAGCGTCACTGGTGCGGAGGTATTACTCTTTTTACATTGGATGATATACAAATTCAACTAGTATATGTATATATGTGATACAGCTTTTGACCTTAAATAAGGTTGGCAGGTCTGGTGTGCTTGTGCAGTGTGTGCATAGAAGTATATAAGGTATTCAATTCGTTATGAACTGGCCAAATCAGTTACTCTCAGTTTTGGCTATTTTGGCCTTAAATATGAAATTAATTTTGAAATCCCAGCATTTCTCAGTTGAGTGAATAACCCTGCAAGTTATGTACCTCCTGCATCCAACTCTAATTTTGACCCAAATCAGTTTGGAAGACCTTTTGTAGAATAATTGCAAACACAACCAGTATATTACTATAGCTGTCTTGTACAGATAAACATTTTGCTGATCTAATTTGGGTTCAGGTTCAGCGAGGATTTTTTCTTTTTTTTTAATTCTTTATTTATCAGTTCATGCATAACGAGTTACAGAGCTGAAGACAATCAGCATGTATAACATACATTGAATTACAATGAAGCGTCACTGGTGCGGAGGTATTACTCTTTTTACATTGGATGATATACAAATTCAACTAGTATATGTATATATGTGATACAGCTTTTGACCTTAAATAAGGTTGGCAGGTCTGGTGTGCTTGTGCAGTGTGTGCATAGAAGTATATAAGGTATTCAATTCGTTATGAACTGATGGATATTGCACCTTGCAGTATAATCGTTTATGTGGCAGCAGAACCAGATCTCTGTGCTCGCTGGTGTTGATGTGTCTCGGGAGCTCTCTATACAGACATGAACTTAGTTTTTGTTTTTGTAGAAGAGAAACTAGAGTGAGTAATGTGAGAAGGACAGGAATGAGAGAAAAATAAAATGGGTGAGGGAGCGGCGTGGTGAGTGGGAGGGATGGTCGTCTCGAGCCGTGGCAGGGGAAGCAGCTAACTCTTCTCGTCCACAGCCTTCAGCAGTCGTCGTGGTCCTCTTATGGTTGCCATATTTTATTGAATGCGGGATATGTGTCTCATACTTGCGCTGTGAGTTTGTCCATTAAGTGTGTGTCTCTTACATTTTTGAATAACCCTGTCTATCTGTGGCATACATTCAGCCATGTTTGTGCCATTGCTCTCCTAGCTGCCATATTGATTTTGTTCACCAGTTTATGTTCTCTGTTGGTCATTCCATCTATCGGTTTTGCTAAAAGGAAGGTCCAAGGGTCTATCGTGATTGGTCTGTGCATAACCTCAGTTAGGAGCTATGTGAACCTGTTCCAAGATCTACCACCTTTGGGCATGTCCACCACACGTGGAGGTATGTTCCTTTTTCCCCACACCCCCACCAGCAAGTGTCAGTGGTTCTTTCCCATTCTACATTGTTTAACTGGTGTGGAGTACCATCTCATAAGTGTTTTGTAGCATTGTTCTCAGTGTGTTACACAGATGGAGACCTTGGCAGCGGCCTCCCATATGTCCTGCCACTCCTCGCTTTCCAGTGTTTGTTGCAGGTCCGTTTCCCATAGTGAGATCAGTGAGGATTTTTAGGTGCATTTCTCTTAGTTTTATTTGCAAAAGTACAACATTTACCAGTCCATCCCATCAGTGCCCTGTTTGCATAAGATGTTGAATATAGCAAAAAAGGCTTTAATTCAGATGAAGAATAAAGTGGTTTTTAATATAATTTTATCCATAAATCCATATTATTTGTGTTCTTTGAGTATTGCTTGTAAAATCAGTTTTGACAGCTCTTATAGCCTATTTTGCAATATATACCAATATTTAAACTGGCTGATTTGTTTAAAGGCTACTTAATCATCTTGACACATCTATTAGCATTGTTTATTCTATTTATATGTATGCTGTCTCATTTAAAATTTAATTTAATGTCTCATTTCAATTATAATCAACCACCAGGAAAGACAACTGAGATTTTGGTTAGTGTCCCCACCTTCCAAACTCTTAGTTAGCGTGCAGTGCTCTATCACTGTCTAGTAAAAAACACACGCTTCCCCCTTAAAGTTTGTAGGGGTTGTACATGAAAGAAATGGGAAAGAACATAAAATAGTGCAATATTGTATATCAAAAGCAAAGTGACTTCTGTAGTGAGTGAAAATAAACTCACATTTTATAGAGCCTTTTATATGGATATAGGCTCTAAATACTTCACCTTCCATGCCTTTAAGGTAGGCAACCGTCCCTTTTATTCCTCACAATGGTTAATGTAAAGGAAAAATAGATAAGACATTTCTAGGTGTAGTATTTGAAGGTTTGGTATGAATTTAATCCAAAATAGAGTAAAAATATGTGCTCACCTTTTGTAGAGCCTTTTAGTAACTAAGTTTAAAGACTTTGTGTCATTTTGCAGGGTGACACTACCCTCTCCGGATCCAGGATACAATGTGGAGATGAATATAAACAGGTTTCGAATTGCCCTCCTGTTTCCCTCATTATCCAATCGCAGATGGTTCACTCAGGTGTCCCGTACTCACACGGGATGCTTTTTCCGCGGATGTGATTTTTATTTATCTTTTTAATGTTTTAGATATTTTTGATAAGGGTTTAGAGATAATGTATACACATATAACTTCTTTTAGCATCATTTAACGTGTATATAGTGTTTACCATACTTTATACACTTTAGCAATACATAATGTTAGATCATTGTATTTAATATATACATTATTGAGGATACATACTTTTTTTATAATTGATTTCTTATGGTTTTGTGTCTTATGAGTGATATTACAGCAACTTAACGCTATGTTTTGGCTGATAGATTTGCCATTTTGGGCTTAGTAGTACGTATAAGGGAACCGGAAGTTACGCAACACTTTATAATAGTGTGTGCCGAGGAGAACGTGAGGTCTTCCGAGGAAAAAGCATCCCGTATGAATATGGGACACCTGAGTGAACAATCCGCGATTAGATAATGAGGGAAACAGGCGCGTAATTCGAACGCCTAAAAGACGGACAACAGGAAATGGAGAACATATAGATTGAAAAAGCCGAAATTGCAGTCGAAACACGTCTTGGTTACATAGATCGGGAGGACTTTTTATTACTGTATTTTTTTTTATTTTATTGTTATTAATTTTAATATATTTAGAAATAAATTCTACAAACCTATTTATCTTCATCTCCACATTGTATCCTGTATCCGGAGAGGGTAGTGTCACCCTGCAAATTCACACAAAGTCTTCAAACTTAGAGCCAGTTACTAAAAGGCACTAAAAAAGGTGAGCACCTATTTTTACTCTTATATTGGAATAAATTCATACCAAACCAAATACTACACCTTGAAATTTCCTATTTTTCCTTTACATGAACCATTGTGAGGAATAAAAGGGACGTTCCAATGCAACATGGGTACAATTGCCTACCTTAAAGGCACGGAAGTTGAAGTGTTTAGAGCCTATATCCATATAAAAGGCTCTACAAAATGTGAGTTTATTTTCACTCACTGTACAGAAGTCTCTTTGCTTTTGATATACAATATTGCACTATTTTGTGTTCTTTTAGTGTGTGTTTTCACTAACCAAACTCTCAGTTATCTTTCTTGGTGGTTTTATATATTATAGTGGGATTTTGGGGTACCCACAGAGTTGGCTAAAAATTAGTAAACTGACTTAAAGCACCATCTTTTCCAAATTCGCTGTTTTCTATATATAATCTATAATAGTAATATCTTACACCCATGAACATGTAATTGGAGCACTTGTTAACATTTTATCTAAAATAAATTTTATTAAAACAGAAATGTCACGTGCAAGATTTCTGCACAAGTTCACTATGGGTTTTGAGGCAATTTTTTAAAAATATCCAAACAGGTTTTTTTTGGCTAATTTTAAGACATACGGAAAATAGAAACATTAACTGAAGATGAAAAAGTATCTACAATTCCATAAAAAGGAATGTAGACAGTCCAGGAACTAATGGAATAGTTGGGCAAATGAGCATAAGGCTAGGCAAGGGAACACGTTAAGGTTTTTTTTTTTTAAGTGGCCCTGTATTGAGGAATTATTTTTTGTAAATCTGTTTTTATTGATATTTTTCATATTATAAATACAAATGGGGAGCCGTGTCATGTAGGGACTCGCAGGACCCATGTACAGTGGTGGCGTTATGACAAGATTATCATTACATACATCCTCGTATATGTATATGGGGAGTTTTGCTAAATGTGTCATGACCTATCATCGTGATAACCGTGACAACCTTCTTTCCGCATTGAGGCGCTCTGGAATTAACTTTTTCGTGTTAACATAAATTGGGGAAGCTTGCTATACCATGTTTTTATTTTATTTTAAAGTCATTCACCTTCATAGATCTGTGCACTCCTAACCCGCCCACTTGTCCTTCATTTGTGAGGACGTGAGGCTACACTGTGTGTGGTGGATGCTACAGAAAGGCACATTGTTCCCACATCTAGGTTGTCATATTGAGAACCCTGAAGGCAAAGGTACATGACATCGTGAGTGATAGCTGACTAACTACATTTATCGTGTTTAGTGATGGCTTAGGATGGGCTTCTTCTTCTTTTGTTTTTTGTTTTAAACTTGTCCTTATCATTCACATACTTGTACGTGTTCCGTTGCGTTTGTCACGTCATGCATACAGAAGTTGTGGGAGATGTCAAGCTGATGTAGCCGTCTTGGTCACATTTTAGGCAATTATTGCAACCGTTGTCGTAATGTGAGTGCAGTATCAGTTAGTTTGTGTAGCCTGGAGGTGGATGCATTACGTGGCCTCCTTACAGAGATGGCTGGGCCACTAAGTCATATAAAACCAATAATGTCCAAGACTGTATTAATAATGTATTGATTTATTAGCAGGAAAATAAACAGGTAAACTTGGTTTGTGTCTTCGTGCCTTTCATCTCTGTGTATCACAATGATAAACCTTCAGTCACGGACTGTGGCTTGTACGTGTTCTGTGCCACGTCATGGGAGAGAACACAACTGGCATTCTGGATAAAAGTCTGTTATAGGGCAACGTTGTATTAGTCATACAATCAGCATGCAGACCTATGGAATGTTTCCACCTGAACTCTGCCTTGTAATACCAAACTCCAATCCCCTTCATTTATTCCAGGCTTCTGTCAGGGCACCGAGGAAAAGGTTGAGAATGCAGGAAAAAACTGATAGTCTTTGCAGCCAGCTTGTTAGTTTTAATCTGTAATAGAAGCCTGAAAGACAAAGCTCAGTTATATTAATATTATTTATTTAATTAGTATGTTATTCGGCTCTTTTATAAAAGTATCTGTATTTATACAGCTCCTTTCTATTACATTATACACAGCGTGGCCCCCTCTGGGGTGGCATCCTAGTAATATCTGTATTTATACAGCTCCTTTCTATTACATTATACACAGCGCAGCCCCCTCTGGGGTGGGATCCTAGTAATATCTGTATTTATACAGCTCCTTTCTATTACATTATACACAGCGCTGCTCCCTCTGGGGTTGGATCCTAGTAATATCTGTATTTATATAGCTCCTTTCTATTACATTATACACAGCGCAGCCCCCTCTGGGGTGGGATCCTAGTAATATCTGAATTTATACAGCTCCTTTCTATTACATTATACACAGTGCGGCCCCCTCTTGGGTGAGATCCTAGTAATATCTGTATTTATACAGCTCCTTTCTATTACATTATACACAGCGCAGCCCCCTCTGGGGTGGGATCCCAGTAATATCTGTATTTATACAGCTCCTTTCTATTATATTATACACAGTGCAGCCCCCTCTGGGGTGGGATCCTAGTAATATCTGTATTTATACAGCTCCTTTCTATTACATTATACACAGCGCAGTCCCCTCTGGGGTGGGATCCTAGTAATATCTGTATTTATACAGCTCCTTTCTATTACATTATACACAGCGCGGCCCCCTCTGGGATGGGATCCCAGTAATATCTGTATTTATACAGCTCCTTTCTATTACATTATACACAGCGCAGCCCCCTCTGGGGTGGGATCCCAGTAATATCTGTATTTATACAGCTCCTTTCTATTATATTATACACAGCGCAGTCCCCTCTGGGGTGAGATCCTAGTAATATCTGTATTGATACAGCTCCTTTCTATTACATTATACACAGCGCAGCCCCCTCTGGGGTGGGATCCTAGTAATATCTGTATTTATACAGCTCCTTTCTATTACATTATATACACAGCGCAGCCCCCTCTGGGATGGGATCCTAGTAATATCTGTATTTATACAGCTCCTTTCTATTAAGTATTGGCTAATAAAGCAGCCTCTGGGAGAGATCCTAGTACCTGTATTTATACAGCTCCTTTCTGTTACATTATACACAGCGCAGCCCCCTCTGGGTGGGATCCTAGTAATATCTGTATTGATACAGCTCCTTTCTATTACATTATACACAGCGCAGCCCCCTCTGGGGTGGGATCCTAGTAATATCTGTATTTATACAGCACCTTTCTATTACATTATACACAGCGCAGCCCCCTCTGGGGTGGGATCCTAGTAATATCTGTATTTATACAGCTCCTTTCTATTACATTATACACAGCGCAGCCCCCTCTGGGGTGGGATCCTAGTAATATCTGTATTGATACAGCTCCTTTCTATTACATTATACACAGCGCAGCCCCCTCTGGGGTGGGATCCTAGTAATATCTGTATTTATACAGCTCCTTTCTATTACATTATACACTGTGCAGCCCCCTCTGGGGTAGAATCCTAGTTATATCTGTATTTATACAGCTCCTTTCTATTACATTACATACAGCGAGGCCCCTCTCTGGGTGGGATCCTAGTAATATCTGTGTTTATACAGCTCCTCTCTATTACATTATACACAGTGCAGCTCTCTGGGCAGGATCCTGTGTAATATCTGTATTTATGGGCTAAAGCTCCTTTCTATTACATTATACATAGCTAGGTCCCCTCTGTGATCCTAGTGGCTATCTGTATTTATACAGCTCCTTTCTACATATATTTATAAGTACACACAGCGAAGTCTCTCTGGGGTGGGATCCTAGTAATATCTGTATTTATACAGCTCCTTTCTCTATTACATTATACACAGCGCAGCCCCCTCTGGGGTGGGGTCCTAGTAATACCTGTATTTATACAGCTCCTTTCTATTACATTATACACAGCACGGCCATCTCTGGGGTGGGATCCTAGTAATATCTGTATTTATACAGCTCCTTTCTATTATATTATACACAGTGCGGCCCCCTCTGGAGTGGGATCCTAGTAATATCTGTATTTATACAGCTCCTTTCTATTACATTATACACAGCGCAGCCCCCTCTGGGGTGGGATCCTAGTAATATCTGTATTTATACAGCTCCTTTCTATTACATAATACACAGCGCAGCCCCCTCTGGGATGGGATCCTAGTAATATCTGTATCTATACAGCTCCTTTCTATTACATTATACACAGCGCAGCCCCCTCTGGGGTGGGATCCCAGTAATATCTGTATTTATACAGCTCCTTTCTATTACATTATACACAGCGCAGTCCCCTCTGGGGTGGGATCCTAGTAATATCTGTATTTATACAGCTCCTTTCTATTACATTATACACAGCGCGGCCCCCTCTGGGATGGGATCCCAGTAATATCTGTATTTATACAGCTCCTTTCTATTACATTATACACAGCGCAGCCCCCTCTGGGTGGATCCTGGCGGCCATTCCTGTAGCTGGATACAGCTCCTTTCTATTACATTATACACAGCGCAGCCCCCTCTGGGGTGGGATCCTAGTAATATCTGTATTTATACAGCACCTTTCTATTACATTATACACAGCGCAGCCCCCTCTGGGGTGGGATCCTAGTAATATCTGTATTTATACAGCTCCTTTCTATTACATTATACACAGCATAGCCCCCTCTGGGGTGAGATCCTAGTAATATCTGTATTTATACAGCTCCTTTCTATTACATTATACATGCGGCCCCCTCTGGGGTGGGATCCTAGTAATATCTGTATTGATACAGCTCCTTTCTATTACATTATACACAGCGCAGCCCCCTCTGGGGTGGGATCCTAGTAATATCTGTATTTATACAGCTCCTTCCTATTACATTATACACAGCGCAGCCCCCTCTGGGTTGAGATCCTAGTAATATCTGTATTTATACAGCTCCTTTCTATTACATTATACATGCGGCCCCCTCTGGGGTGGGATCCTAGTAATATCTGTATTGATACAGCTCCTTTCTATTACATTATACACAGCGCAGCCCCCTCTGGGGTGGGATCCTAGTAATATCTGTATTTATACAGCTCCTGTCACATTATACACACAGCCTAGCCCTCTCTCTGGGTGGGATCCTAGTAATATCTGTGTATTTACACAGCTCCTTTTCATTACACTATACACAGCTTGAGTCTCCCTCTGGGTGGGATCCTAGTAATATCTACTTATATACAGCTCCCTTTCTATTACATTATACATACAGTGTGCCCCTCTGGGTGGATCCTAGTAATATCTGCATTGCACAGCTCCCTTTCTATTACATTATACACAGCGCGGCCCCCTCTGGGGTGGGATCCTAGTAATATCTGTATTTATACAGCTCCTTTCTATTATATTATACACAGCGCAGTCCCCTCTGGGGTGGGATCCTAGTAATATCTGTATTTATACAGCTCCTTTCTATTACATTATACACAGCGCAGCCCCCTCTGGGATGGGATCCTAGTAATATCTGTATTTATACAGCTCCTTTCTATTACATTATACACAGCGCAGCCCCCTCTGGGGTGGGATCCTAGTAATATCTGTATCTATACAGCTCCTTTCTATTACATTATACACAGCGCAGCCACCTCTGGGGTGGGATCCTAGTAATATCTGTATTTATACAGCTCCTTTCTATTACATTATACACAGCGCAGTCCCCTCTGGGGTGGGATCCTAGTAATATCTGTATTTATACAGCTCCTTTCTATTACATTATACACAGCGCGGCCCCCTCTGGGATGGGATCCTAGTAATATCTGTATTTATACAGCTCCTTTCTATTACATTATACACAGCGCAGCCCCCTCTGGGGTGGGATCCTAGTAATACCTGTATTTATACAGCTCCTTTCTATTACATTATACACAGCACGGCCATCTCTGGGGTGGGATCCTAGTAATATCTGTATTTATACAGCTCCTTTCTATTACATTATACGCAGTGCGGCCCCCTCTGGGGTGGGATCCTAGTAATATCTGTATCTATACAGCCCCTTTCTATTACATTATACACAGCGCAGCCCCCTCTGGGGTGGGATCCTAGTAATATCTGTATTTATACAGCTCCTTTCTATTACATTATACACAGCACAGCCCCCTCTGCGGTGGGATCCTAGTAATATCTGTATTTATACAGCTGCTTTCTATTACATTATACACAGTGCAGCCCCCTCTGGGGTGGGATCCTAGTAATATCTGTATTTATACAGCTCCTTTCTATTACATTATACACAGTGCAGCCCACCTCTGGGGTGGGATCCTAGTAATATCTGTATTTATACAGCTCCTTTCTATTACATTATACACAGCGCAGCCCCCTCTGGGGTGGGATCCTAGTAATATCTGTATCTATACAGCTCCTTTCTATTACATTATACACAGCGCAGCCCCCTCTGGGGTGGGATCCTAGTAATATCTGTATTTATACAGCTCCTTTCTATTACATTATACACAGCGCAGCTCCCTCTGGGGTGGGATCCTAGTAATATCTGTATTTATACAGCTCCTTTCTATTACATTATACACAGCGCAGCTCCCTCTGGGGTGGGATCCTAGTAATATCTGTATTTCTACAGCTCCTTTCTATTACATTATACACAGCGCAGCCCCCTCTGGGGTGGGATCCTAGTAATATCTGTATTTATGCAGCTCCTTTCTGTGCATTATGCTGGCATAAACCCCTCTGATGGGGATCTAGTAATATCTGTATTTATACAGCTCCTTTCTATTACGTATACACCAGCGCCAGCCCCCCCTCTCTGAGGTGGGATCCTAATGTATCTGTATTTATACAGCTCCTTTCTAATACGTATACAGCGCAGCCCCTCTGAGGTGGGATCTATTAATATCTGTATTTAGCTCCTTTCTAACCCACATTATACACAGCAGCCCCCACTCACAAGGTGGGATCCCTAGTAATATCTGTATTGATACTGTCCTTTTCTATTACATTTATACAAGCGCAGCCTCTGAGGTGGGATCCCTAGTAATATCTGGCATTTATACAGCTCCTTTTCTATTACATTATACTGTCGGCCCCCTCTGGGGTGGGATCCTAGTAATATCTGTATTTATACAGCTCCTTTCTATTACATTATACACAGCGCGGCCCCCTCTTGGGTGGGATCCTAGTAATATCTGTATTTATACAGCTCCTTTCTATTACATTATACACAGCGCGGCCCCCTCTGAGGCGAGATCCTAGTAATATCTGTATTTATACAGCTCCTTTCTATTACATTATACACAGCGCAGCCCCCTCTGGGGTGGGATCCTAGTAATATCTGTATTTATACAGCTCCTTTCTATTACATTATACACAGCGCAGCCCCCTCTGGGGTGGGATCCTAGTAATATCTGTATTGATACAGCTCCTTTCTATTACATTATTCACAGCGCAGCCCCCTCTGGGGTGGGATCCTAGTAATATCTGTATTTATACAGCTCCTTTCTATTACATTATACACAATGCGGCCCCCTCTGGGGTGGGATCCTAGTAATATCTGTATTTATACAGCTCCTTTCTATTACATTATACACAGCGCAGCCCCCTCTGGGGTGGGATCCTAGTAATATCTGTATTTATACAGCTCCTTTCTATTACATTATACACAGCGCGGCCCCCTCTGGGGTGGGATCCTAGTAATATCTGTATTTATACAGCTCCTTTCTATTACATTGTACACAGTGCAGCCCCCTCTGGGGTGGGATCCTAGTAATATCTGTATTTATACAGCTCCTTTCTATTACATTATACACAGCGCAGCCATCTCTGGGGTGGGATCCTAGTAATATCTTTATTTATAGAGCTCCTTTCTATTACATTATACACAGCGCAGCCCCCTCTGGGGTGGGATCCTAGTAATATCTGTATTTATACAGCTCCTTTCTATTCCATTATACACAGCGCAGCCCCCTCTGGGGTGGGATCCTAGTAATATCTGTATTTATACAGCTCCTTTCTATTACATTATACACAGCGCAGCCCCCTCTGCCGGGATCCCAGTAATGTCTGTGAGCATTATACACAGAGCGCAGCCCCTTGTGGGGGAATAGGTAGGTCCATAGCGATAGACATCAAGCTGACCTTTTTCAGGATGTGATTTAGCTGTATTCTTTGATTTGCCATCTGTTCCTGCTGCTGACTCACTGCTTCAGCTACCACCTGTAGTGTCAGGTGTTGTCGTTCCACTTGAGTCTGAAAATGGCAAAGAAACTCAGAATAAAGACTAATCTCATTGCTGTTAGTTTAATTTGTTCTGATAGGGAGTCAGACAGACCAGTCACAGTGTGCAACAGGTTTCATGTTTTAATGTTTAAACAGGTTTCATGTGTAAAGGAATACTCCAAGCACCATAACCACTACAGCGCGCTATCCAGCCTTCCAGCCTCTTCCCTTTTTACTTCCAGTCGAGTTGCCCAACTGTTTTAAAATTGTTTGACTTCTTACTTGGAGTCTGTTGGGCGCTGGTCCCTTCCCCCACTACAGCGTCTTACTTGCGGTCTTTCGGGCGCTGGTCCCTTCCCCCACTTCAGCTTCTTACTTTGGGTCTGTCGGGCGCTGGTCCCTTCCCCCACTGCAGCTTCTTACTTGGGGTTTGTCGGGCACTGATCCCTTCCCCCCCACTACAGCTTCTTACTTGGGGTCTGTCAGGCGCTGGTCGCTTCCCCTTACTACAGCCTCTTACTTGGGGTCTGTCGGGCGCTGGTCCCTTCCCCCACTACAGCTTTTTACTTGGAATCTGTCGGGCGCTGGTCCCTTCCCCCACTACAGCTTCTTACTTGGGGTCTGTCCGGTGCTGGTCCCTTCCCCCCACTACAGCTTCTTACTTGGGGTCTGTCGGGCGCTGGTCCCTTCCCCCCACTACAGCTTCTTACTTGGGGTCTGTTGAGCGCTGGTCCCTTCCCCCCACTACAGCTTCTTACTTGGGGTCTATCAGGTGCTGGTCCCTTCCCCCCACTACAGCTTCTTACTTGGGGTCTGTCGGGCGCTGGTCCCTTCCCCTACTACAGCTCCTTACTTGAGGTCTGTCGGGCGCTGGTCCCTTCCCCCACTACAGTGCACTGTGGGAGTTATGGTGCTTGAAGTGTACTTTTAACTTTATGAGAAGTACCTATTGTTCTAAACTTTGTGAATTTCTGATCTGAAACACTCTAGTTACAGAGTTTGATTCATTCTTACCTTGAGGGCCAGGGCATCTGGTAATACATTTTCCAGGCTACGAACCCTCATTTTTAGTTCTTCGTATCCTTTCTGTAAATCTCGGAGCTCTACCATTATCGCACTGGCGAGAGCCTGGACCACCTCCTCTTCGCTCTGTTAGGTGAATCAGAATGGGAATACTAATTTAAAAAATGGAGCAAGCAATTTAAAGACCCAAGTAAATGGCTTAAAGGCCAAGATTGGTTGGCTTGCACTGCCTACTGGATGTAATTCTTGTTTTCCAGGATGATTCAAGAAACACTATAGCGTTAGCAATACAAATATGTATTCCTAGCGTTGTAGTGACCTCAGATGCTCAGAAACAGTAGTTAACTTACCTTTTCTCACATGCCATGGTGCCCTCTCCTCTGCTAGCCCCGCCTCCTTAGCTGAGATCATCAATTATGATCATCTCAGCCAATCCAATACTTTCTCATAGGAACATAAGCAAAGGGTAATTCACAAGTGCGGCAAAATGACACCTAGACCGTTTCATTGAGACTAACTGGATTCTTGACTTTTGATGTCCTCACGTGTTGCTTGAGGACATTGACTATGCTCTGATGCTTCTAATATGGAAGCATTGGATTCAGTGCTTTTCTATGAGAAGCGTTTGATTGGGGCTTCATTACGATTGTCGCACATGGGAATTGCTCTATCAGAAGCATTTGTTTGGGCAAAATTGTCATGACCTCATCGGAGGTGGACCTGGCTGCAGAGAATAGGCTTTTTCGATGGATTGCAGGTAACTAGTTAATTTATTTACTCTTTTTTTTAAACAAAACGTGGTGGGCCCTAAAATATATAGACAGGCTTCCTCACCCATAGTCTATTCACCAGGTCCAATGACATTAAAATAACAGTGGACAAATAAGCAATAATTGCCCGATCTCAACACTCTGACACGAGCCTAATACATCCTAGGGAGACCCCAAGACTCACCCAGGCCCCATGGGTCAAAAAGCAAAAGCCTGATAAGCCCCGGTTGGGCATGAACATCAGTGAGTTATGACGGCAGGCCCAAGGTGCCCCTGGCCCCAAGATGGCGTCCCTCCATGGTGGCTGCTTGAACTTCTATGACGGGACGTCAGATGAAGCAGAAGGGGAGTTCTTACCTGCACCCACCCATGACAGCCCCTACACCAGTGTCAATGGAGGCCATTAGTGAGCTCATGGCGGACCACCACAAATAAAAAATTCTCTGCTTGTCACCAAAGGGGAGAAAACGCATGCTATACACGATGTAAAGAAGGCCGCGAAGGTTCTTAGACAGCCGGACCTCCCTCCAAACTCACTTGGTCCATCCATACCATCAGTGAATCCCATATGCTCACCCAGCTGGGACCCAGTAAACGCTCCAGAATTCGTGCCTTGATGGTCAACCGCAGACTTATATGCCGCAGTACGACCTGAACAGGCTGGATTACACAGACAGTTTGCGGGGACGCTCTCCCACTACACAAAGTTTATTTTATAGATGTCGTCGAAACGTTGAGACTTTGCTTGAAATATCTTTACATTAGACCACAACCACTGACAAGTAGGCCTCAGGCATTTGCCACTGACCGTTACCCCTCCCCTCCACGCCTCAGGGTAATTCAGGCGCATAACATAGTTTGACAGCCTAGGTTAGCAAGGGGAATGCAAACACCCCCTCTCATCTCTCCATTCAGAGGACGCAACCACCATACCTAGACTAGCTCACCTCCCAACAGTATAGCCAATTAACAGTTATTATTCTTTTAGGTTTCATCAGTTAAATCTTTCTTTTGTTAAATCTTGGAACACGCATATAACAGCCTATGTGACCCTAGTGAAGCATCAAACCCCTACGCCGACGTAGCTGATCACAATCACCTACACTAGTTCTCTTATTATAAAATGTGCAACAATACCCATGCCGAACTGTTTTGCTATGTTTACCGAAGCGCTGGCAACTGCTATTGTCGCATTGTGAGCCGATTTGTAAAGTACTATCTATGCACGAAAAAAAAAGAAAGAATTAAAACAAAAAAAAATTAAAATTGGTCTTCCCTTTGTCCTTAAGATGGGAATTAAAAATATTTTTCAAATGCTAAAAAAGAGCATCAGAGCAGCATGCTTTAAATTGTGGTTTATCTCCTTCCCCACCATTCTCTCAGCCTTTATTTCTACCTGCCTATTCCTCTGTCACCCCCAGGGGTCAGTAGTATATGCAGACATTTTTGATTTGAACAAATAAAGGATCCTTTCCCTACATCGTGACGTTGATTCATTACAGGTCTGTAATCCACACTAGTGACTCATGTATCAGTCCTTCCTAAATGGACAATAAATGTTTGTGAACATGCGATTAGTATGTTAATTAGCATGAAGTGCATAGACTGAATTAATATAAATGTGTAGATCATTTAATCTATACAAACAGACCTATTAATATATGTCCCACACTCCTACCTGCTCACCTGCAGCCTTTCCACTTCTGCCGCTAGCCTCCTCTCCTCCTGCCTGGCTCTGGCAACCTCCTCCTGCAGTTTTTCCAGATTCTTTTCTTGCCGGCTTCGCCTATCCTCGACCCTTTGTAGTTTTTCAGCGGTGGAACTGTAGGTGTTCCCCACCGCCTGTCCCAGTTGCACCGTCCCATAGACCAGCACATTGACATCTTCATTCAGTGCGGCCCTGCCCTCCACCTCCCATGGGGTAGCCGCTAGACCCAGGAGGAGCAGCAATGGGAACATTGTGCTGGGAGATCTGGACAGAGTGAGAACTTAGACTTCATAGTATTATGTGTTAAAGGGACACTGGGGGTGTGAGTGAGGTCGTTCTGGAATTGTGTAACATGGAATAAAGATTACAGCAGATCAGTGAGGGAGGAGGGAGCAGGAGGACACTATCTGCCTCATCCAGTATTGTCAACGCTTTCTGTTTCATATATATATATATATACACACTCACATACTTTTTATTAACATATTTTTGGCTTGTTGAGTTTAATTATACTTTGCCTGATCTTGTTTCTTTCCGGCTCTAGTACCTTATTTCTGTAATCTTTTCTCAGTTAATGCCTAGATGTGAGACAGTGTCCTTTTCTCTGCATCTCTTCCATCTCTCTGTGCTCTGCGTCCTTCCTCTCTCTGTGTGTATATCTTATCCTCCCGGTCTTCGTGCCTGAGGCCAGTTAATCTATTGCCCAGTGTCAAAGACCGGAAGGGTTGATGCGAGGATAAGAGCATCATCAATTGTCTTACACCTTTGTCTAAGGCGAAAAAATGAATGCCTCTCTATTTTCTTTGTCTTTCTCTTTCTGTCTCTTTCCCACTCTTCTTCCTCTTCATCTCTTCCCTTGTCTTTATCCTCTGAGTTTTTACCCCTCCATGTCCACTCTTTCCATTTCATGTTGCTATATTCTTACATTCTCTGTTTTATTAATTTCTTCACCTGTAATTTGTATATTTACATTATTCTTATACAATGCTTTCCATTGAGATGTATGTTTCCAGTAATTCATTGTCTTTCACTTATTCCTCCTCTCTGTCTTTGTGAATGGTCACAAATGCCACTCTCTAGACACAGGTCATACTGTTACATCAGTTCATTCTCTGTCCCCGTTCTGGTCTGCTGTCATTGCAAGGTAAACATGGTTATCACTGCTCTGAGGTCACACAGAGTTAACGCTGTCTGCCTCCTTTCTATTGGCTGGCTGTGCTATGCCCATGATGTGTGGTGTGACGGCCAAGGTACTGTCCTCCTGCCAACCTGTGTGAGGCCGAGTATAATCTCTGCTAGAAAAACCAACACGTAATGTATAATTTACCTGTAATGCTTTGCATTTATTATAAATATTTAGAGGGTTTTTTGTTTTTTTTCTGTGCACATTTCAGATTTTCAAGGGACAAGTTCGTAATCTTTACCTTTCCATAACACCATGCAGCACCTGTATTACTTAATCTGGATTTTAGTCATTGTGACAATCTGAGGGCAATGTATTGACTTCTAACTGGTGGGTGGAATGAACCCCAAATCCCATAACTCCGTGCTCTGTTTGTCACCCTGTGCTTGGAGGGACAGACTCCATGTCCCATAGTTCCCTCCTGTCTGTGTCGCCCCATGCTGGGAGGGACAGACTCCATGTCCCATAGCTCCCTCCTGTCTGTGTCACCCTGTGTTAGGAGGGACAGTCTCCATGTCCCATAGTTCCCTCCTGTCTGTGTCACCCCCATGCTGGGAGGGACAGACTCCATGTCCCATAGCTTCCACCTGTCTGTGTCGCCCTGTGCTGGGAGGGACAGACTCCATGTCCCATAGCTCTCTCCTGTCTGTGTCACCCTGTGCTGGGAGGGACAGACTCCATATCCCATAGCTTCCTCCTGTCTGTGTCACCCTGTGCCGGGAGTGAGACTCCATGTCCCATAGCTCCCTCCTGTCTGTGTCACCCTGTGCTGGGAGGGACAGACTCCATGTCCCACAGCTCCCTCCTGTCTGTGTCACACTGTGCTGGGAGGGACAGACTCCATGTCCCATAGCGCCCTCCTGTCTGTGTCACCCTGTGCTGGGAGGGACAGACTCCGT
The DNA here is from genome assembly GCA_933207985.1 of Pelobates cultripes. Lineage (NCBI taxonomy): Eukaryota > Metazoa > Chordata > Amphibia > Anura > Pelobatidae > Pelobates > Pelobates cultripes. Next base: position 34,831,870 of record OW240914.1, read on the forward strand.
GTCCCATAGCTTCCTCCTGTCTGTGTCACCCTGTGCCGGGAGTGAGACTCCATGTCCCATAGCTCCCTCCTGTCTGTGTCACCCTGTGCTGGGAGGGACAGACTCCATGTCCCATAGCCTCCTCCTGTATGTGTCACCATGGTTGGAAGACTGTTTGTTTTTTTTTTGTTTTTTTTTTATTGCTCTTTTTTGTGTGTTATACTGGTGGGCCCTCAGGATCAGAAAATGTGTAGGAGCTATTTTAAAGGTAGGTGTATTTTGTCTGCTATATTTGCACTCTGAATTGCCAAAAATGTTTTATTATTCACCTTTTTGTTTTAAGCTATTTTCCTATTTTGGTTTTGTGTGTATGGATGTTTTAAGTGACAGACTCCATGTCCCTAAATCCCACTGTGGAGAGAGAGACAGGTTTTATAACCCATCACTTCCTATTATCAATCCACAGGAATCTCCTATATGTATATCCACGGAGCCTGAACTTCAGCAGCCGGCAGGGATCAGTAAGAAATATTGCCGTGAAGGTCCAATACATGGCAGGAGAAGATCCCAACCAAGCCATGCCGGTAAGAATTTGAGGATATAGAGAAAGGAAGAGTAACACTAATGAGACCGAGAGAGTTGGTGGAAGGACACTTGGCATCTGAGATTGAAATGGCCAGGAATGGGATTATGATAAAAAAAATATGTATATGTTCTTTACACTCCTTTCACCTTGGCTGCAGGTAATCTTTGGAAAATCAAGCTGCAGCGAGTTCTTCAGTGAGGCGCACACCGCCGTGGTGTATCACAACAAGTGAGTATCACCAAGTAGCACTCACGTAATGCAAATACATAGTTGTCTATGCAATAAACACCAAACGGCAACTGACCGGCAGCTAAATGCTAAAACAATATATTTGTTTTATTTTTGTTAACAATTTTTTATTGCGAATGCTTGTACAAAAATACATTGTGAGATCAACAATTAGAGAAAATGAAATATCAGAGATGTTGTTATACAGTAATGATAACAATGAATCCGTTTTAACCCATTCAGCTATTCGCAGAAATAAAATTCAATAGTTCGAATCAAATTAGCTTTTCCGTTAAGCTGCAGTTTGCTTATCTGTTGAAATCGCTGAATCTCCATGTAACGGGTCATTCAGTAATTCATAAATAACCAAATCTGAATTTGGCCATATTGGGGTTACTGCACCGAAAATCACCTTATACTAATGCCATATCCCCCATAACTATAAAAGGATACCCCGACTCTAACCTACTCTTACATTAGAGGCATTTATTTATTTTTATAACAAGAAATTTCAGCTACAATTTGTCTTCTGTTTGGTTGGAAATTAGTTGCATATTGTCTGCGCTATTTTGATCTGCAGTAACTAGACCTATTTAAAAAAAGCCGGGATCTTTTTGGTGAATACAGTGAACCGCGAGGCATTTTAACAACCGAATGGAGGCAAATTAAGCTGTATGAAAACAGTTGAATTTGCAAAAGCAAACTCTGCGTTTATTGAATTGACCCTTTTTGTATCTTCAGTCACTAACTGGAAGGGACACTGTGTATTTATCAATGTCTCAGGATATCCTATTCCTGTATTGATTCTTTCCACCAGTTTATATTCACACCTATTCCTTTATCTATCCCTATTCTCTGTCCTCACTTTCTCCATGTTTATAGTGTCTCCTTAACTTGGCTTTTAGATCTCCTGAATTCTATGAAGAATTTAAGATGAAAATTCCAGGCAATCTAACAGAAAATCACCACCTCCTCTTCACTTTCTACCACGTCAGCTGCAGGCAGAATCAGAGCTCGGGGTTGGAGACTCCAGCCGGGTATACGGTGAGCGAGGACAACCTGCTTTTACAATCGTTAGCTTTCTCAGTGTATAAGAGGGAAGTCTATCGACCTATTATACTGAAACAATGTCCAGCACATAAGGATGCTTCGTACATCCATGGAGTGAGCTCTATAGGACCAATTGTTAAATGCTATAAGAATGGCACTTTGTAGCAATTTGGATGTTTTTGATTGACAGCTAGTTCTTTCAGTTTAGTTCAGTAGTGGACGTTGCCATCCGAGCTAGTGATATTGTCCCCTGACTATAGCGAGCTTCCTGCCCATAATGCGGTGTGCAGTGCTGAGAAAGACATAACTGACAGACAGTGAAACGGGGAAACAATGAAGGTGGGCAGAGCGATATGAGGTGGGAAAGAGACTGAGACAGAAAGAATGAGAGTGAGATACAATGAAAAGAGACAGAGTTAAAATAAAATAGACCGGGATGGGTATGTGAAGCATATATTATGGAGGAAAACAACATTAAGGGAGATTTGGGCACAATGTCTTGTGGTTTATTAATGTCCCCAGAACCCAAAGTCAGAAATATTTCCTTCCTTGAGTAAGCCTTATGCATCTTTATATTACATTTTATTTTTAGATATTTTTCTTGAATTTTTTTTTTTTTTTGACAATCTTTAATTTTAGATTTTCTGGTCATTCTTTCAAAACAATGGAATTTGCATAAAACTTATTATTATTGTGACATTTTTACAAGAGAAGTTTGGCACTGTTTGGAGATTACAGTACTCAAACAGACAAAGTTAACAGGGTTGCATGAACAAAGTTGGGTACATCTTGTACTTTCTCTCTGGCTACAATCAGTAATGCGATTCATCCATATCGAGACTGTAACCCTTTGTAGGTAGGTGAGAGGGTTACTGACCAAAGTGAATTGTTATAGGTGCCTCCAGTGTACATGCTGTCTCTACACTTGTTTCCCATTAAGCCCCTCCTCCATCTCTCTTTATCTTTTCCTATATCGTTTTTTTTCTCTGACTGCACTGTACTTTTTCTTCATTGCAATGTAAATAGTATTTATATCAAAATCGGTAAGTAAATAAAAAAAATTAGTTAAAGGCCGTAAAGTGTAGTAATTTACGCTCAGTGGTTCACAACCTCAACAAGGTAAACAGTTGTCCAGCTATTATGCCATAAGACTGGTTAACCACTACATGTAGCTATTCCGCAATCCACGGCTGCCACTGACTGGATCGGACAGTATGATTAGCGCCCGGGTGAGCGCAGGCACCGACACAAGGTCCAAGCTGGAATACGAGATAGGAGGGAAAAAAGAAGAGAAAGAGAGGGAAGAGTGAGAAAAAAAATAAATGCAAACCTATGCATAAATTTGTGTGATTTCCTTTTGAAGTTGGCTAGACCAGTAGTCATGCAAGTGTGCTTGTTGCTCACCCCAATCCGCATCACTCCTCAAGGCATTTATCCCCACCTGACCCCCCCATTCCAACCATCAATTGAATGTTTGTTGATATTGTTGCATTTTAGTTGTTGCCAATTCAGTACACAAACATACGCAGACACATAAATGGATACATGTGTACGCCCCTAAATGGGCAAATATACATATACACATATAGACATACATCAACAGACACATGCACACTCACACTCTCATGATAGGGAGAGAATGCATCTTACAGAAGATTATGATTTATTTTATTTATTCATTCCTTCACTAAGGGGAATCCACTATATTGATTCTCTCAATAGATAAAATGCAAAAAGAAAGGGTGACACAACATGCACCCAATATGTACAAGAAACTGCAACATGCACGAGAAGAGGGTAATGCTCTAGAATACACAGTGATTTATGCTATAGACAAAGAGATTGGAAATAAACAGAGATTTCCGCTATGCACCGAGAGATCATCATGTTCATTAATGACGAGATACATGTTTCTTCCTTTATCCTTTCAGTGGATTCCTCTGATGCAGCATGGAAGGCTGCGCACCGGTCCCTTCGCACTTCCTGTGTCCGTGGAAAAACCTCCCCCCAGTTATTCAGTGCTGACCCCTGATGTGAGTATACCATGCTGGGGAAGAGGCTGTGATACTTACCAGATCTGCAGATAACTGCATTCCTCAATGGCAGAGTCAGACTTAAAGTTTATTTATATTGTTAAAAGGGCGCAGCGCTTGCACAATGCTAACCTTGCTTCATGTCTCGCATTTAGTCATTTGGATTTGGAGCACTGTTAGTTCACTGGACCATGGGTTGTCATTCCTTAAATATATGGCAGTAAAACTTTAATAGTATAATAAATCTTTGTATTTGTTAATTTGCTGGATGAACATGCAGGAGATTTTAGTCTTCAGAGTTACATTTTAGTAATATCATAGCATTTGTTCTGCTTCAAATTTCGACAGTGTTACATTTCATGACAGAAACTTTGTCACTTCCAAACTGCTGTATTTTCTTTCATCCTCATTTACATATTTTTACTAATTAAATATGTCTCATCTCATTCCATCCTTACTGGCAGCAACCCCTATCCACCCCCTGTGCTGACCCTGACCAAACTGTCACCTACAGATCTTCTCTATGGCTCCCCATTCTAATGGAAGGATCTATTCTCATCAGACATACCTTTGGGCTTCAGTCCTCTAAGGAAGCCTCTCCAGCTAATTCCTCTACCTATAGCCAAGTACCCTGTCACACCTCACACTGTAGTGTTTCCATAGGGTATTCATAAATCTGTTGTTATACCCCATTCCTAGTTGAACTATAGACCCCTATGCATTTGAACAGAAAGGGCAGATGTCTCCTCTTCTGTCATATATCAGGACCTCCTCCCCACAGGCCCATAGTCTTCTGGCCTTGTGAATTGTCCAAAGATTAGAGGTGAATGTCAAATTTTAAGCCAAAATAGGGGAATTGAAAACCTAGTTGTCTTGGAGAATTGTTCCAGTTCCGCTTTTGTTGCCAAAAATGTGAAATCATCTTTGAATTCCTGACATTTTACACTTCATTGAATTTTGTAAATAATAGAGGTTTTCTTGCTATGAACTCTGTCATACACTCACCAAATATTTCCAGCTGATATAAATGAGGGAGAGGTGCATAAGAAAAGCAGAATTTGGTCCTAAATCTTTGAAATGTGACCCTTTTAAACTGTAGATCTTTTCCAAAGATCACCTACAACAAGTAAAAGAAAGCCTCCATCATGAGTGAAATACTGCTTTAATCCCAGAGTTCAATAATCGAAACCAGTATACAAAATAAATCTGAAATATCCCAAGATTTTCTCAAACTGTTATGTAACTGAGGTGTGAATTGTCAGAAATTGAAAGTCGAGTAAAGTGAATTTCAAATTCTAAGCCAAAATGCTGAATTGGAAAACTAATGTAACTTGTTTATGTTTCCAGTTTAGCTATTTCACTCTAAAATTTGACGCGAAGTCACACCTTAATGAGTAGCATTGTATGTTTTCCTGCAGCAAAATGACCTGTACAATAAAGTCTCCGATTAGCTAATTTTGTAATTGTAAACGTATAAGAAAAAAATGTATTTTTGTACTTTTCTCCCCTTTTCTTTTACCCACTCCTCCTTGTTTCCACTCGTTTTTTACATGTATAATTTTACAGAAAGTTATTATTAATTTTTTTCTGCCAGGTTCAGCTTCCTGGAATGAAATGGGTGGATAACCACAAACCAGTTTTCACGGTGGACCTTGTGGCTGCTTCCTCTGTCCACACACAGGTCAAGTACATTGTGGCATTTTAACCTCCTAATGACCATTGCTAAAACCCACTGCTTTTAGGAGAAGCAAAACATGCCTGCTTGGATTTGTTCCGTAGGTACCACGCAAGCCATTTAATTGCAATCTTCTGATATAGAAATACAACAGATGGATTGCAGCTCTCTGGATGACATTCTGTGCATCAATATTATAGGAGGAAAAAAAATGAAACTTTGCAGGTTGAGGAATAAAAAAGGGGGCTTATTGAACTTAACAAATGATCGTTTTTAGTGATGGAAAAGCCATAATAAAGTCTTGTGCGCTATAACCTAACCTACACATTTAACTAAACATGCAGGTGCTGTAGATTACATTATAGTCTGCCATCTGCTGGCCAGAGTCTTCATTGCACTTTTGCAGTTTTCTGTTTTTTAATCCGGTGTATTTTTTGCCGTTACATCCCATACCAGTGAGGCAGGTCAAGATCTGGCAACCATGTTGGGTGTATGTGTGTGAGCACATTAAAACATATCCCTGCCGTAACCAGTATTTACATTAACTAGCTGCATACTGGTATGTTTGACTGACACATGCATAGACAGTCAGAACTCGTCACACTATGTTACGGTTAGTACAATAAATAAGGTATTAGAATGATCCGAAATACAAATTTATTTTGCATTTATATAAATGGATTTTTAAATAGTTTTGCGTGTGCTATTCTCACGATTGAGTTTATCTCTATGTAAGAATCCATCCTCAAGAGCTATTTCCTGTTATCCCTGTAGGACCCTCACTTGGACAAGTTCTTCACCCTTGTCCAGGTTATGGAGGAGCAGAGCTTCCCCTTTAGACTGAAAGATGTCATCATTACAGAAAACAATGTGGAATCAGAGCTCCGTAGTAGTATGGGCAACCTGCGTCTTGCTGCTCTCGGGCCTGCTGTCTGCTTCTGCCATCAACTGCTGGACAAACTCATACTTCTCATTGTCCGACCCCCAATCATCGGGGGACAGATTGGTTAGTAGAAGCCTGTCTTCTTCACTTACAGTCCCTGTTTTCTATCTCTTTCTCAGCCCTTCCTCTGTCCCTTTTACTCTCATATAGTGTTCCTCTCCCTCATTTACAATGCAGGACCTAGCTTCACAATTGTCATGTTCTCTTTTTGATTGCAGTAAACTTGGGCCGTGCAGCCTTTGAAGTAATCGCCCTGCTGGTGAGCCAGATTCACCGTACCCTTGAAGGAGCTCAGGACCAGCATGGCAGGAATGGGCTCCTGGCATCGTACCTACATTTTGCCTTCCATTTACCCAGTGATATGCCTGCACAATTGCACAGCTGTGAGTGTATGCTCTGCCAGTACCTGCTCGTTAATGCATGTTTGGCTGCAGAGGTGGGAGTGTGTGCTTTGAGAGTACGTGCACAGTTGTGAGTGTTTACTAGGTATCTGTGCAGAGTCAAGTGCATGCTGAGAAGTGAATCTATTTTATGAGATCCTGCACAAACCATTTCAAAATACAATGATGCATGTAAATTCTCAAACTGCGGTCTGCATCATACTGTATTTAGTGATTTTTGTCACTAAAAACTACTTTACTTTAATCAATAACACAATAACTTATTTATTTATATTTTACACTATATATAGTTTTGTTTTGCGTTTATTATGTTACTGTATATATATGTTGCAAAAAATATAAAGTACTAATAATAATCTAATCTATTGAGCTGTACAATGGACAATGAGCTAGAGTCCAGTGGTCCCCAACCCAGTCCTCATGGCCCACCAACAGTCCAGGATTTATGTGCTTTCTTTTTTTATTTAAATAAAGATACTGACAAAACCTCGACTGTTGGTCCACGAGGACTGGGGACCACTGAGCTAGACAATGTCTTAATCCTGTTGATTAAAGTGAAGTCCTTTTTTATGACACATTTACTGTTGTTTGTCAACAGCAAATGCAGAGGGTGTTTTGCTTGTTTAATTGCTGTATGTTTTGGATAGATAATCTCAGTCATTGATGTATTTTAATCCCAGCATGTCTTTAAGCCACTCACTACTTTTCGCCTTTTTCTTTGACAGCTCATCCTGGTTCCACGGCCACGTCTGCTGTGCACTCTGCCACGCTCTCCCGTGCTACTGGCCGCCCCAGTAGCCTTAACCTTGCTCGCTGTAGGAGCATCAGCAACAGTAACCCTGATCTAACTAGCACTCCAGATTCCACGGACGATGAGGAAGTCCAGAAAATCATGGGGGGCAAGGTATAAACATGTCATTTATCAATATCTCCACGTGATCTGGATTTGGGATCTTGCTAGTGGAGGGAAAGTAGTACCTCGGATTTTGGCTTGTAATTTCAACGATTCTCTCTCCCCCCTCCCCCCCACCTTATTTTTCTAATCTTGCCCTCCTTTTATTTTATACGCATTTCTTGCGGTTTTCTTTCTCTCTTTATTCAACTACACCTTCCTTTTTTATTTTCCTTGAAATCTCTTTGAAACTTTTTTTCTTTGCACCTCCTGTTTCACTTTGTCTATGTAACCTTTATCTTCTGTCTAAATTCCCCATGCATGGTTTCTGCATTATACTCTATTTAATATTGTCTTCTTCAACATTGTACTTTCCTAAACTCTTCTTCTACCTCTTTTGTATCTTTGTTTTCACTTTTTGGCTTTTACTTTCTTTTGTGGGCTCTTTTCCACTCTTTCCTTTCCTCTCTTGTTGACTCTGAGACCTTTTTTTCTTTTCTTGTATCTTCCTCGGGCCTCCCCTTCTCTTTCTTGCAGGGTATCGATCGCTCGCACTCTTGGGTGAATTCTGCTTATTGCCCAGGGGGTCCAAAATCTGTGCAACGCCGGACCCAGCCCAGCTCCAACACTGAGCTCCGACAGGTGGCACATCCCAACTATCCATCCTCACCCTTTTTCCTTCCATGCATGTGCCATCATTTTCTTGCATGCCCTGTGCTATAATCCATCTCATCCATAGCTGTGTTGTGATATCATATATTGTTATGTGCGCCATATTATCATAACTGCCATCACTATGTAATATATTTGATATACTCGTCGCTGCTAGTGTGATTTTACAATTATAATGACAATGTCTTCTCCATCTGTACGGTGGTTTTACAGTACATTTCCTTTTTGGGCAGGGGGTGTATAGAATAAGTGACCATGTTGGATGTAATTTATATCAGAGACTTATTTCATTCCCCTGTTCAACCGGTCACATACTAACATTTCTGTAAGGCGTCTTCACCATCTTTAATAGGAAGTTACAATCCGTACCCTGGGCTTCAGTTGCATAATAAGTTCTGATATCTCTAATAAAACAGTCAAAGTCATGAATTTGTTAGATTTCATTAAATTTCTGTGTGTGTTCTAGTTCTGCAAAGAATATACCACTGTTCACCATGTAGCTGTGCTTAGTTTCTAGATCAGTGTCATCTGTGCTAGGTTCTAGATCACTGGAAATAATACAATCCTCAGGCCTTCCTATTATGAATAGCAAGCTGGAGTTATATGTGTGTGTGTGTGTGTGTGTGTATGTGTATATATAAAACAAAAATAGTAATGCACTCCACCTTCCTTGATGTACTTGCCCGGTGCTTATCAGCAAACAGATACAGCCAAAAGTACAAGATAGCACTCCAGGGACTTCCAAGTCAAATGAATAAAACTTCCAAACTTCAAAATAAAAATCAGCGTTTCAGTCTGTATCACAGACTTTCATCCTGATGAAAGTCTGTGATACAGACTGAAAGATACAGACAGACTGAAACGTTGATTTTTATTTTGAGCTAATAAAAGCTAAGTTTTATTCATTGGAAGTACTTCTTGTACTTTTGGAGATAGATATATATATATATATATCTATCTATCTATATATCTATATATATCAAGGGGGGATTGGCTGCACTCACCTTAACATGCATAAATGGGGGTGCTGCTGGGGGCCAAATTATCCAATACACAAGATCCAGCGCACTCACCTATCCACTAAACAGCAACTTCAATGTTGAAAGATTTTATTCGGTTTTTTTTTGTTTGTTTTTTTAAACTCCTAATCAAGGCAAAAATAATGGGGGTTTAGTTACTTTATATGATCATACATTGCATAAGCCTGCCACATCGTCAATGTACCCCATATCTGTCAGGTCCTACACTAACAGCCTAATGTCTGCTCTTATGAGATTAACCCACTTACTTGGGGAAAAATTCCACCTGGGGCTCCCTGCTCCCTGCCAAAGATGGGGTACATTGACGTTGTGGCAGGCTTATGCAATGTATGATCATATACTGTAACTAAACCCCCATTATTTTTGCCTTGATTAGGTGTTTAAAAAAAAACAAAAAAAAAAACTAACATTTTTCAACATTGAAGTTGCTGTTTAGTGTGTTGTGTGTGTGTGCACGTGCAAAATGTCATCTGAGTGAGTCACGAGTGGACTTTCCATCCTAAATGAATGTTGGTTATATCACTTGTAATAGGAATTAGCATTTTGTGCCGTTTACACATTTTTTGATTCATCCAGGGCCTGACATGGGGCAAGTGGGCATGAATCATAAGCTTATAAGTGAGACCTATGACACTGTGTTCTAAACAACCTAGAGCTGTCCTTTAATTAGACAAATTGAACTTCAAGTTACTCACTCCTATTTCCGCCCTTCCACGCTGCTGCCGGCCACTGAATTTGGCCTTGGTGGCTTTATGACAAGTGAACGGACCTCACTGCTGGAGTGGTCATGGCAGAATAATTTTTTTTTCTCATTTTATATTTATTAATTATTTTGGTAATGATTAATAGTAGTTTTACAGTAGTAGATTGAATGTAATAACCATTATAAATCTCTGAGATCTATACATGAATAAGACAATGTTAATTGAGGGGGATTGCTCCTCTTTAATGGTGTATATTGTTTAATACGTGTATTATGCACTGCTTGAGTTTAAAGGTAGGTTGTAGACAATTCATATGGTAGCTTTATCACTCCTTTTTTATCATCTCTCTGCTTCCCTTCTCTCTCCCCTCGTATCTCATTATCTCCTTATCACATTAAACTCCATTTCTGACGCACTTATCTCATTTTTCATCCACATCACCCTTCCTGCCATCCTCCCTACATAGGCTTACGAGCGGAGCCCTAACCGCACATCCTGCTTCTTGGAGGGCGGATCCATCACTGCCCAACCACGTCCAACAGCCAAAAAGGTACAGTTTGGTGGTTGAGTCATTGACAGGACAGCGGCAGGGCTTGTGAAATGGCCGGCTGAGAATTTGAGTATTGTAGTTACCAAATAGCTGGAAAGTCAAGGTTGAACCGTTATGTCATAGAACGAAGAGTGATGAGAACATATTGTACACATATTGGATCTTACACACAATAAAATATTAATGTGCATTACAGAAGGTTCTGAATATACACTGTTATGTTTCCTATTGGTTTGTCTGGGACTTCTTACACCTGTTTAATATAAAGAGCCTCTGCCTATTCCCATGTGATAAATGTGTTGTTTGATTATAACGCCAATATAATAATAAAGATGATATTGTCTTCCTGTAAGGTAAGATTGTCCCCCCATGCCATACTAGAATCCATCTGCTAATTAACCATGATACATCTGCATTTAACAGCCTTTCTAATGTCTTTTTCATATCACGCATAACTCTAACTGCTGTTATGATATGTTATTGCAAATTCAGCTACTATAAAATTATATGGGAGAGACTGGACGAGGCAATGTTCATCAGAACAGGATAGTGAGACTGATGGGAAACAGGAAAAGCAGGGGTCAGTAAGGGCAATGTTCATCAAACACGAGTCTGACGGGGGAAGGGGGACATGTTCGTCATATTCGAGGGTAAGAGTGACAGGGGAGAATATGGGGGCAATGTCCATCAGACCCAAGTGTAAGAGCGACAGTGGGTAAGAAGGGGCAGTGTTCATTAGAACAGGATAGTGAGACTTGCCGGGGGACAGGAAAAGCAGGGGTCAGAAAGGGCAATGTTCATCAGACACGAGTCTGACAGGTGGGAAGGGGGAAATGTTTGTCATATTCGAGGGTAAGAGTGACAGGGGAGAAGATGGGGGCAATGTCAATCAGACCCAAGTGTAAGAAGCACAGTGGGTAGGAGGGGGCAATGTCCATCAGACCCGAGTGTAAGAGGGACAGTGGGTAGGAGGGGGCAGTGTCCATCAGACCCGAGTGTAAGAGGGACAGTGGGTAGGAGGGGCAATGTTCATCAGACACGAGTGGTAAGAGTGAGACAGGAGGGCTACTATCTAGGAAGCTATCCCACCAGGGTGACAACTCAGAGGATGCCAAATTTACCTCACCCATGGTAACATGGGAAATAATTGAGCGTCCATTATCAGGGTGAGACAGGCAGTGGTAGGCTATTACGCAAATCCCACCTCAAGAACAGTCTATGTCCAACTCACCAAATGGTGATACAGGTGCGAATTAGCTATATCTATGATACAGATGGTGATACAGATAGACGGGATCAGGACTATAGTGATAGGGGAACTGACTTCACATTTTAGTATCCATAACTGCTCACTTTAGGTTTTGTGTTGATCAATAATACATGTTTTCCTCTGCAGCTCTTACATGAGGAATTGGCTTTGCAGTGGGTGGTGAGTGGCAGTGCTGTGCGTGAGGCAGCTTTAAGTCAGGCTTGGTTCTTCTTTCAGCTCATGGTAAGTCACTGGGTGGGCCTAATGTCATCTGCAGGTCATGGTATATGTGGTGTGAAAAGAGAGGTCCAAACCCTCTTCAATGGCTGCCTATTTATCATGGTACTGCTGGGAAAGAGTGCATTTGTACTCTTTATTATATTATTGTTGTTAGTCTGAATATTGGAATAAAAGTGTATCTGCACTTCTTCTTCTTTCTTTAACCGTGCAGACCAAGAGTATGACTCTTCACCTTCACAACTCCGAAAGATTGGACGCCCCTCGAAAACAGAGATTTCCAGAACGGTTTGTTGACGACATCCTGGCTCTTGTGACCAATATCTGCACAGACATAACCAGTAGATATCTCAAGGTTGGTCCCCAGCTTTTTCTTCAGGGGTAATTATGTGAAAAACTTTGGTCTGGAATTAAACATGAATTACTATGAACATTAAGAGTAATGTATCTTATCTCAGTCTATTAGAACCCAGCAGCCATTACTAGAACCCAGCTCAGGCTGCATTTTCTATTCTAATGACTAGTGACTAAATCCAGCTGTCTGTTTACATGCTTTATTTTCCTGTGCTTAATTTCACATTTCTTTTTTTGACTTTCTCTTTCTTGACCCTTTTTTTCAGGATGGAGAGTTAGTTGAGCGTTTAAACAGCAGCCTTGCCTTCTTCCTAAATGATCTCCTGTCTCTGATGGATAGACATTTTGTTTTCAATCTCATCAGAACTTATTACAAACAGGTAATGTTCTCTCCATGGAATACAACTTGAAGACGCCAAGCACTCAGCAATGTGCTTCAGTCATATAGTCTGTGACATACACAAAATGAGGAGAAGCACTTTCTAGATTTTAATACTTATTCTACTTATCCCTTATATTAAACAAATATGTATTTCTGAGGTGTGAAAAATAAAATGCACATCTCCCAACATTAGGAAGAATGGAAGCAGGAGAGGCAGGTAGAGAGCCAGAAAGGAACATCGACAATGGGGTGAGCCTACCCAATAAGGAGGCACGTCAGGCTGCCATGCATGCAGACTGACAGAAAGGTCCTCTATCTAGCCCAATTCTGAGAGCTCATTATGATCACTGCCCATGGTTTTAGTGCCCTTCAAGACCATGGTTTTAGTGCCCTTCAAGACCATGGTTTTAGTGCCCTTCAAGACCATGGTTTTAGTGCACTTGGTGACCATGGTCTTAGTGCACTTGGTGACCATGGTCTTAGTGCACTTGCACTTAGTGACCATGTACTTAGTGCCCTTCGTACCATGGTCTTTGTGCCCTTCGTGACCATGGTCTTTGTGCCCTTCGTGACCATGGTCTTTGTGCCCTTCGTGACCATGGTCTTTGTGCCCTTCGTGACCATGGTCTTTGTGCCCTTCGTGACCATGGTCTTTGTGCCCTTCGTGACCATGGTCTTTGTGCCCTTCGTGACCATGGTCTTTGTGCCCTTCGTGACCATGGTCTTTGTGCCCTTAGTGACCATGGTCTTAGTGCCCATTCATGACCATAGTCTTGGTGACCTGAGGTTACACAACAGAGTTTGGGCACATAATTAGACGTGCTAATTATTTTCTAATTCCTCGAATACAAACTGAACTCTGGCTGCGCTTGGACTGAAATGGATTGTGATATCACTTGCTAAATCTGTAACATACATTTAATAGAAAACCGAGCATCGCATAAATTATAGGTGTAAATTTCAGAGAAGTGAAAAATTCCTGATTCAGTCACACCAACGAACACTATTTAGTGGGGTGAGGTGTGCAACAGAGTATGAAGCACATGCACCTCCCCCCACTTCTAGCTACACTTCACTCAATACAGCTTGCTGTAGCTGCACTTAAAAAAAGAAAACAAGCTATATTTTGGATTGTGCAACATTTTCAGACGCGCCAGTTTTCTGAAAAATATTACCTCATTACCCCAAATTGCCTCATCTCATTTTATGGCTTTGTCTCTCCTGCCTTTTACACAGAATTAAGGATTAGTGGGGGGCAACCAAATGCCACCATCTCTGTAGAGATACTACTCTTTGTTTACAGCTCAGAAGTCAGACAAGGTGTAATTTTAAAAGCCCCAAGCAATATCTAAAAAAATATATATAATCTGTTTAAAAGGAAAGAACATTTATTGAGTTACATTCAAGATACCTGTCTCTTGTACGTAAAACATAAATTTTCCCATCAGGCATATGGCGTCATCGCCATGATTATTTGGGCTTTGTTTAGGTCAGTGGTTCGGGATCAGGTCTGACATTTGGTTTCCTATGCCGATATATTGGGTACACCTTGGTCGGAAGAGAAGCACGATGTCCATAAAGGCTACCGCAACAACCCACAGGAACTTGTTTATGGTAGCAGCACTGTCTTCCTCCATGCAAGAAATTCCCTTCGGACACTAGAAAGCATCTGATTGATGGTGTCCTGGAAAAAATCTGTTTGACCAAATTCAAAGGCTAACACGGCCAAATAAACAAGGTTTAGGTTTATGTGGGCCGCAAAAAAACTAAAACATCACTTTTTAAAAGTACAGTATAGAAAAAGTGCCTAACTGACACTGGACGTCCTCACGCTCATAGGGCTTCAAGGTAAACAAAAGAGCGAATTTATTTTAAGGAGATATGTATTTGCATATAACCAATGTTTCAGTCCAACTACCTTGACATATTAAGAAAAGTTTGGTAATGGGACTGGAATGTAGGCTGTTACACAGCTGTAAAAAACAAATGACGTTATCTTGTTGATTTTGACGTCCTACAAGTGTGTTCTTCACTTTGACTGAGATCATCAAACTTGATAATCTCAGTCAATCCAATGTTTTCCCATAGGAAGGCATTTGGAAGCTATTGTGCATGTGTGGCAAAACGCTGCTCGGCCAATCAGTATCTCCATGGGGAGCATTCAGCGCCTCCATGCAGACCCAATCTAATACACTGCTCCCTCTCCCCATTCTAATACCCCGCCCACAAATCCAATTCATTGCCCCCAAATCCAATACACTGGTCCCCTCCCTCCACTCTAATACACGGCACCTTAATCTAATAAACTGCCCTGTCTCCCTCCACCCGAATTGAATACACTGCCCCCCTCTCTGCACCAATCTAATACTCTGCCCTCCCCCTAACTTAAAACACTTCCCCCTCCCACCACTCAAATACACTGCCCGCCCTCCCCCAATTTAACACACTGTGCCCCCCACACCACTCTAATACACTGCCCCACCTCCACTCTAATACACTGCCCCCCCACCACCACTCTAATATACTGCCTCCTACTTCCCCCAATTTAATACACTGGCTCCCTTCCTCCCCCAAATTAATACAGTGCACCCTCCCTACTTCCCAATTTAATACACTGGCCCCCTCCCTCCCCCAAATAAATACAGTGCCCCTTCCCTCCCCCAAATTAATACAGTGCCCCACCCCCCTCTCAATTTAACACAATACACAGGAAGGTCCCCCAAGTCCCTCTTCTCCTACCTTAAGATGACCTGCCTGTCCTCCACTTCTAGCTCTGCTCTTCTCTGCAAGCAGGCCACACGCTCCTCTGGCACTGCGAGCAGGAGGGAAGGGGGAGTGGCTGGCCTGCTCTGCAGACAGACAGACAGACACTCTGCACTCTTGTGGCCATGGGAGAGAAGACAAGACACAGGACAAAGCGGCTCCAAGGCAGGTGGGCTGCAAATACATTCATTGTGGGTCACATGCGGCCCATGGGCCGAACGTTTCACATGCTGGGTTTACATTATATTACAAATGAATGGGTTATGCAGCCAATAACACAAACATAATTTGGGTCCCTGAGAAAAAGGCACAAAATATTAGAAAATGTAGTCTAACCATAATCTGACCGCAAAATATGGTCACCCCTTGTATGTTTTGTTTAGAGATGCAAAAATATCAAGCTTTTATTCCATTCTCTACAGATAAATAATAAATTGGGGAAGGCGCAGAATGCAAACGTACTCATCTCACTGCGTATGGATCTAATCCGCATTGTATGCTCCCATGAACACTACGTAGCACTGAACCTACCCTGTGGCAGCCTCTCACCTCCCAGTTCACCGTCTCCCTCCATTTCTTCCACTGCTTCACAGGTACAGTGAGATAAACATGGACACAGACTGGGTGACACAGACAGGGGAGCTATGGGACATGAAGTCTGTTCATCCAATCATTGTGCGACACAGACAGGAGGGAACTATTGAACAGAGAGAGTCTTTTCCTTCTTGACCATAATGCATAGTTTCTTCTCGCACATTCCGTTAAGGGTTCCGTGTTCTCCAGCCCAGCCCAAGACAGGACAGTCACCAATATGTTCGAGCTGTCTGTCCCATTCAGGCAACAGCATTTTCTGTCTGGTCTGGTGTTGACCGAGTTGGCCATGATATTGGAGCCAGATGTGGAAGGGTAAGAGCTCCAAAATATTTTCCTGCTTATGCTCGATTACACTCAGCGCACTCCTCATGAAGAGCTTGGTAACTAGTGTCAAGGTATCTCCCATATCTTATCTTTATCCATGCCTTCTCTGCTTTTCCTTTGTCCTGGTCCATTGCAGCGTATTCTTCCTCCAGAAGAAGTCTATCAGCACATTACACAACCTCCTGTGCAGTCATGACACTGACCCCCGATATTCTAAGCCAGTCGTCAAAGAGCGAGTCGCCCGGCTTTACCTTCCATTGATTGGAGTAGTCTTGGAAACCCTTTCTCAGCTGTATGACTTCACAGGTGAGCCAGCCTACTAAGTGACCGATCAGCCATTTGTATGATAAATGTAAACAAATTGACTATGTTGTAGGTAAGCCATACGCAAGAATGATATCTAAGTTAGTAGACACAGCTTTTATTGACAGAAGGTTTCAGTGACTGTTAAAGGCTTTCATTTAAAATGCAGTCTAAGGTTGGACACAGAATCATAAGAAATTGTGTGAATTCCTGAGGCTCCCACATATAACTGTCATGTACCCCACAAATTATCAGGGGCAAGTAATCACCCACTTCTGTGGACAGCAACATATCGTAATCTCTACTGAATTTCCTGCCTTATTTCTGAAAGGAGAGTCAGACAACCACTTAGGAAAGAAAGAGAATCCAGCAAAATACAAGGTTTGGGCTACTCTGGGCAACCAATATAGACACACGACCTTTTATCCTTAGAACAGGGTAACCACGTGGACAGGAGCTCATGTCTCTACCAAAACTAAAGGTATTGATTCATATATTAGCTCTAGTTGTGACTCTGTAGCCACTATGAAACCCTCCTACTAATTTTGGGACTGCTGTTATGGGTAATCAACTTTACTGTGGAACACACAGGGTTTTATGCGAACATGGCACAGATGTTACGGAGTATAGGTTCTGATATCCTCTCTTTGTCTCCCAGCTGAACCCCATTCACAAAGAGTACGGCACGCTTCGGCCATAGCGGACGAAGTAGACGCAGATGGAACCTTCATCAGTCCAGCTGTTGCCAACGCTATTGCTGGATCTCCTTTACCGGTCGTGCATAAAACATGCAGCTTCCCTCTGCCGTCTCCGGTGAGTTACAGCACATTTCCATTTCAATTATTATCTACTATACTCAAGCTTATTTTTGTATAACGAGTGAAAGAGTCTAATAAAGGAAAAAGTGGTAGGGTGGCATGGGAAACAGAGCGTTTCATAAATGATCCAAATACACCATTATCTCCACTGTTTCCAAAGAAATTCACATTATTACATAAAGAACATTTTCATTTGGTGGGCTTCTTCTATTTGAGTAATACATAGTATTATGGCAGCAGGAGGTTCTGTTAGAAGGATCGGGTATTTCTGTGTTAGATGATTTAGATATGAGTGTTCTGTAGATACTTTCATACATTTAATTATTTATTGGTGATAACTTCAGAAATTAGTTTTTAGTTGTTTTTTTTTTGTTTTGTTTTTTTATCAGAGTTCCAGTGGATAGCTATGTTATGTAATGGTTTAATTATAATGTGATATGTAAGCTGACTTGATAAATAATTTAGATTCATTGGAAGCATAAAAAAGATTTCAGGTGAGAAGAACAGTGGACATCACGTGTACAATGGTTCAGAGAAAGAACCCGTCGATTGTTTTAATTTTTGTCATTGCAATATTCCTAGCTCAAGTGTAGGAAGTCTATAGTCCGAGGTTATTTGATCATTAGTAGGAGATTCACTGGTAACAAATCCCTGTTGTTGCTTGAAATGTGAGGCTCTCTCGAAACTCTTGAAGTGTTCTCATTATAAATGCATGGATTTAATCAACATCCCGTTCAGATCATTGGGACTACATATCATTATTCTGTTTTTCTGCCACTAGCCGGTCCGTGCAGGTAATGCTCTCTCGGCGGAGTCCAGTCGCAATCTGTTAGTCTGTGCGTTGTGGGTCTTAAAGAATGCCGAACAAGATGTTCTACAGCGCTGGTTCTCTGGACTCTCCGTCCTGCAGCTCACACGGCTCCTAGAACTCTTAAGCCTCTGTGTGTCCTGCTTCCAGTACAAGGTGAGGGACTCACATAGTTTCAATCACTGTTGCGACTGTGATCCGCTACTGTAAAACAATGACACTAATCCCCTACTTGTTATAATGTGCACATATTCTATCCATCAATAATTTCTCTCTCTTTTGCTCACTTGCTGTTCTCTTATGTTAGGGCACCAAGGCATTTGAACGAATAAACAGCATGACATTTAAAAAGTCTCTGGATATGAAGGCACGGCTGGAGGAAGCCATACTTGGGACAATAGGAGCCCGTCAAGACATGGTGAAACGCAGTCGAGGTGAGAATCTCTCCTTCGTTACTTTACACTAAATCACCATTACATGAGGTTTCCTCTGTGGCATTGGTCAAACATGTAGCTTCCAACATAAATTCACCCTGCCTTCTGAATTATTCAGCAATGCAGTATATAGAAAATACTCCCTGATTGACAAGCCCGGACTTTGATTTAGGTTAGTCACAGAACAAAACCTCTCAAGGACATGTCTGCTTACATGATGGCATCTGGAAGGTAAAATGTTTACCCGAACCTCTCTCTCTTCTGTGCCATCATCTTTTACTTGTTACTGCTGGAGGCTTTGTCTGCCAAGAGCCTTATTAATATACTTTATTGCAAAGATAGTTGTAGGAACCACACTCATTCCCTTTAGCAGCCACCGGTGCTCTGGAGCAGGACCAGCAATCCCACCACGTTGAGTCAAAAAATAAATATCCAGGCACTCAAGTGTGAAAGCCGCAGGCAGATTTTAATGGAGCAAAAAGAGCAGCAACGTTTTGACCTTCACAGAGGTCTTTGTCAAGCTCAAACAACTAAAAACTAAAAACCACAAACCAAACATAAGTGTATATATAGCTAAAACTACCACATGAAATTAAACAATAATTCACTTAAGTGCAAATAATTAACACAAATTGATAAATGCAAAACAGTACAAATCATGCATAATATCTCTATAGATCCACCAAATAAGGTAATCCATAACTTACCCCTATGTGCCAAGAGGGAGGAGGGACCACCATAAGGAAAGTAAAAATAAACAAAAATAGAGAAAAAAATAAATAAATAAAAGGTTTGCATATTGTAAACGCTAGTATGAGCGCAGAAAGATAATTTCTGGTAAGTTGAAACGCAAAAGGGCGTCTGGAACGCAGAAGTCCCGCCCCTTCTATGAATACAAACAAGTGCCAATTCAAATGTCTGTTTGTGCGTCCAAATGCACGAACAAACAAGTGCATGAACGGGCTGTGGGCCAATATGAAAGGCTGACCGTTCGTGCGCTACAGAAGACGAAAGGCTCCCCACAAAGAAGCCGCACAGGAGCATGAATGGTATAAATCGTGCGCATGCGCGGCGGCTCCATGGGAACGGCCACCCCAGGAATTACACGAAAGTGTGCACATGCGCACAAACAAAAAAAATCCCAAAATGAATATACATTAAATACAAATCCCTATAAGAGTGAAAACAAGAAAAAAAACTAAAGAAAGTAATCAATATAGGGAAAAGATAAAAGAAGAAAAAGAAAATGACAAGAAAATAAAGAGATAAAAGAAATAAAATAATAACATAATAAAATAGAAAATAAAAAATAAGTAATAAATAATAACAAATAAAATATAAAAAATAAAAATTTCAAAAATAAATAAAATATAAAATAAATGAATAATAAAAAATGAATAATAAATAAATAATAAAAATAAGAGAGGCCAATCTCCCACCAAGGCACAAAGGGGGGAGGCAATAAACATTACATAATAATTACATGTATAAACAATGGAATAAATAATTCTACAGTACATTATAAAAATCAATAAAATTGAATTGAGCTAACACAGAATCCGAATCAATAGTTATAAAAAAAAAAAAAATAGTTATCACAAGATAAGGGACAATCAATAACATGGTGATTAAAAACCCACAATTTCTGTATCTATAAAAGACATAATGTGAATAAAGTGTGGAGTTCATTAATGTGTGCATAACTCGCATTACAAGATAGTGAATAATTTATAAAAGAGTGAACAATATCGCTAAGTGAACATGAAGTCCACATACTAAAGTGCAAGTGCAAAAAAAAAAATCATAATACAGCTTACATAATAGACAAGATTAAATAAAGTGCATATATGGGTATAAAGTGACCAGGTGTAAGAACAGTCAAATATATAAAAAATCGTAAAAAAAAAAAAAAAGGTGTTATATAAAGTGTCTTATGTTTATCTATAAAGTGTATTAAAACTATCATTACAAATAATTAAATACTTATAGTGTAAAAAGACAAATTTCGTATTGTGTCCAAGTCAGAGTGGTCCCAAAATAGATCCAGAATGCTCAAAACAAAAGATTAGGGTGAAATAAAAACCAGCACCAAATTTTGACCCGGAAACCTGTAAAATACAGAAAATATATAGATTAGGCTACATATAGCCGATTATCATAAAAACAATAAAAGCAACCACTAATTAAACAAGCAAAGACAAATCATATTCATAATTTAAACCTTTAGGATATAGAGTATCCCGTTCCCGAATCCAATAAGCTTCACGTAATAATAATCTCTTATTCCTATCACCCTTCCTTGGTGATTCCAAAACCTGTTCTAAAATCTGGAACCTTAATTGGGAAACACCATGTCCAGCTTCCAAAAAGTGCGCAGGAAGAGGTAAATCAGTTAGTCCAGTGCGTATTGTGGACTTATGTTTGGAAAACCTCATTTTGAACTTTTGACTGGTTTGTAACACGTACAAATGAGCAGAGAGGCACTTCAGTGCATAAATCACAAAATCAGAGTTGCACGTCAAAAATAGTTTAAAGGGAAACTCCAGTGCCAGGAAAACAATCTGTTTTCCTGGCACTGCAGGTCCCCTCTCCCTCCCACCTCCCAATCCCCGGTTGCTGAAGGGGTGAAAACCCCTTCAGTTACTTACCAGAGGCAGCAACATGTCCCACGTCGCTGCTTCTTCCTCCGCCGCCGCTCCTCCCAGTGATTGCGTTGGCCGGTGGGCGAGACTGATCCCGCCCACCGGCCGGGGAGACCTCATGTGCATGCGCATTAGAATGCTTTTCAATGCTTTCCTATGGGGAAGCGTGAGGACGTCCAGCGACGCTCTAGCACAGGTTTCCTGTGCTAGGGACACAGAAGTAGACAGCCACTTTAGGTGGAGCTAACCCTGCAATGTAATTATTGCAGTTTATAAAAAAACTGCAATAATTACAGTTGCAGGGTTAAGAGTTGTGGGAGTTGGCACCCAGACCTCTCCAATGGGCAGAAGTGGTCTGGGTGCCTGGAGTGTCCCCTTAATCAAATATTTCTTGCCACTCAGGGGGTGATGTATAACATCACCATATTTCATAGAGTGGCAAGATACACAATTGTAGCATGGGAAATTACCTGGTTTAACCGTAGTAGCAGTATCCAACTTAGTGACAAGAGTTTTGTCCTTTAAAGAAGTGCCTCTCTTAAAAGCAAACATGGGTTTATGCGCAAATTCAACAATATTAGGATGACAGTTAGTGAGAACATGCCAATGCCTATACATAATCCTAGGTAAATCATGGGAATATCTTCCAAATTTGGAAACAAATTTCAATCTGTTCTCATTCCGCTCTAATCTATGGGGATGTAGAAAATGTTCCCTATCTTGATCTTTCACTTGATCAAGTTGATTATTGAGTAATGTCACAGGGTAACCACGTTCAACAAATCTGACAGTCATCTATCTAAGGCGTTTTTCAACTAAATCCGAATCAGATACCAGTCTTCTCACTAGAGTATACTGACCCTTAGGGAGAGCTTTAAAGATAGCTGGAGGAGATAGCTGGAGGATGTGCGCTAGAGAAATGAAGCAACGTGTTCCTATCCATTTCCTTTCTGTAGAAATCAGTGACTAATCTACCCTCATGCTTCCTAATCAGAATATCCAATAAGGGTAATTTAACCAAATCATAAGTCATTGTGAACTTAATGCTGTCAGAGCACATGTTCAGAAAAGTATAAAATTCTTTAAGGGACTCCAATGTGCCACTCCACAACACCAGTATATCATCAATGTAGCGCCACCACCTGGTGGCAAATTGTATAAATAAATTGTGAGGATAAATCAATTTTTCCTCCAACTCTGCCATAAAGATACTGTTTTTTGTTTGTGCGCGTGTGTGCACTTTCGTGTAATTCCTGGGGTGGCCGTGCGTGTGGCTTCTCATGGAGCTGCTGCGCATGCTCACGAATATACCGTCCGTGCGCCTGTGCGGCTTCTTTGTACCTTTCGTCTTCTGTAGCGCACGAACGGTCAGCCTTTCCTATTGGCCCATAGCCCGTTCATGCGCTTGTCTGTTCGTGCATTTGGACGCACGAATAGACATTTGAATTGGCACTCGTTTGTATTCGTAGAAGGGGCGGGACTTCTGCGTTCCAGTCGCCCCCTTGCGTTTCAACTTACCGGAAATTAATTTTCTGCGCTCATACTAGCGTTTACAATATGCAAACCTTTTATTTATTTATTTTTTCTCTATTTGTGTTTATTTTTACTTTCCTTATGGTGGTCCCTCCTCCCTCTTGGCACATAGGGGTAAGTTATGGATTACCTTATTTGGTGGATCTATAGACATATTATGCATGATTTGTATTGTTTTGTATTTATCAATTTATGTTAATTATTTGCACTTAAGTGACTTATTGGTATTTTTTTGCTATATATACACTTATGTTTGGTTTGTGGTGTTAGCTTGACAAAGACCTCTGTGAAGGTCGAAACGTTGCTGCGGCTTTCACACGAGTGCCTGGATATTTCTTTTTTGACTTATTAATATACTTTGGCAAATCTGCAAAATAGTGGTCTATTGGGTTAATGGAAATGTAGATGTATAGGCAAAAACCATGCCTATTGCCATATTTTCCCAAACTCATCTCATCCATAAGACAAAGTAGGGGCGATTTTCATTACAATTCCAGTACAATCTTATTTTCCTAAAGATCCTTCGGTTATGAAAAACGTGACAATTCCACCCTAAATATTGTTCGTGTTCTGACTCCACAGAACGCAGTCCATATGGCAGCCAGGAAAATGTACGATGGAGGAAAAACATTACGCAATGGAAACCAACTGGAGAGAAAACAGAAAAGTAAGTGTACTTACAGCTACAAGGTAGTATATGCAGGTTTGAAGACAAAAAGAGAATACAAAGCACGTGTGGTGGTGTTCGGTATGAATTAATATGGAGAAAGGTGCCATGTGATTGCTGTGAAATGCTTTCCTATGGACTGTTTGAATGCACGCGTGGCTCTTGCCGCACATGTGCATTCTGCTTTGCTCAGGAGTTGACGTCGGCAGGGGAGGAGCCCGGCGCTAGATTAAGGTAAGTAACTGAAGGGGTTTTAGCGCCGAGGGAGGCCCTGAGGGTGGGGGACGACCTACGGGTTATATAGTGTCGGGAAAACGAGTATGTTTAACTGACACTATAGTGATCCTTTAAGATTCAAAAGTAAAAGTCTTACAAAGTCATGAAAGGAATTGTAGGTAAAGAGACTGCATGGATGTGAATGTGTCCTTCTAGTCTCATGCAGTTGGCTTTCAAAATGTCTTTCTCCACTGTAATTCCAGGACACAAGCCGAGCGGGAGCTGGAGGTCACTGTGGATGGAAACATGGCCACTGAGGCCAATCTTGTGGTGTTGGATACTCTGGAGATCATAGTGCAGGTAAGATGTCACACGCAGCTCACCCAGATGAGTGATAAGTCAGACATACAGATTGTCTTTTCACCGCAGTGTAATAAAAGAGGTGACTTTGTATTCCCCCGCAGACGGTGATGATGTCAGAGCTGAAGGAGAGCATCTTGGGAGGTGTTCTTAAAGTTCTATTGCACAGCATGGGATACAACCAGAGTTCAGTCTACCTGCAGCATTGCTTCACCAGCCAGAGGTCCTTGGTGTGCAAAGTAAGTATGGAGGGGACAAGTGGTCGTATTAAACAACACGTCAGCAGGTTAGTTCCTCTCATGGGCTCTTGATCTTCTATCGAACCATCTATTCTTATAGTTACATAGTTACATAGCTGAAAAGAGACTTGCGTCCATCAAGTTCAGCCTTCCTCACATTAGTTTTTTGCTGTTGATGCAAAATAAGGCAAAAAAAACAGTTTGAAGCACTTCCAATTTTGCAACAAGCTAGGGAAAAAATTCCGTTTGACCCCAGAATGGCAGTCAGATTTATCCTTGGATCAAGCCATTATTACTCTGGCTTTTTTTTCCTTCCCAACACTGCACCATTTCCCCCTCCACTTCTTTCTTCATCTGCTTTGTTCTTAACACTTTCTTTGTATCCCCCAGTTTTCCTACCTGTTGTCTATCTTCTTTCCTTGTTACACGTTCTCTATCCCTATTTTTTTTTTTTGTTTCCTTCCAGCCTTGGTCCTCCTTCACATCCCTCGCGTTCCCATCTCTTGTTTTCTCCGTTCATACCTCCCAAAACACTATCATTTTCTAATCCATCTCTTGCAGTTCCCCGAGATGCTGTTTGAGGATGATACAGAACTCTGCTCTGATCTTTGTCTGCGCCTTCTGCGTCACTGCAGCAGTTGGATCAGCATCGTCCGTGCTCAGGCCAGTGCCTCCCTCTACCTTCTTATGCGGCAGAACTTTGAAATCGGAAATGTGAGTAACAGATTATTGGAGAGATAAATGCTATGGGACATAGATTTGCCCCTCCCAGCACAGGGTGTCACAGACCGGCGGAAGCCATGGGACATGGAGTCTGTCCCTCCTAGCACAGGGTGACACAGACAGGAGGGAGCTATGGGACATGGAGTCTGTCCCTCCTAGCACAGGGTGACACAGACAGGAGGGAGTTATGGGACATGGAGTCTGTCCCTCCCAGCACAGGGTGACACAGACAGGAGGGAGCTATGGGACATGGAGTCTGTCCCTCCCAGCACAGGGTGACACAGACAGGAGGGAGCTATGGAACATGGCATCTGTCCCTCCCAGCACAGGGTGACATAGACAGGAGGGAGCTATGGGACATAAAGTCTGTCCCTCCCAGCTCTGGGTGACAGGGTGACACATATAAGAACGGGACATATTCTTTTCTTCCCACCCCTGTATAACACAGAAAGGAGTTATAGGACAATTGGAGTATTTGTTTCCCAGCACAATTGGATCTGGAGTCTGTCCATCCCAAAATACGGGACTATTTTATGTATTTCTTTGGGTTTTTTTTATTAGAATTTTGCCCGTGTGAAGATGCAAGTTACCATGTCCCTGTCCTCGTTAGTTGGCACATCACAAAGGTTTAATGAGGAGCACCTACGACGATCACTGAAGACCATCTTAACCTATTCTCAGGAGGACGTGGAGCTGAGAGATACAACCTTCCCAGAACAAGTAATAAAATGACTGAAAATATTTACTGATTGATTAAGAGATATGGAAATGTAAAAAAGAAAAGCAGGAGGTGTTCAAAATAAAGTGAAATTCAAAAGTCTAATAAATGTTATGTGTTGTAAATCCATGTATATCACATACAGTTCGTGTCCTACTCGTGTGGTTTGAACAAGCTCATTGCATAGACTTTTCCTGATTTCCATATTGAATACCATGTTATGTAGCTGGAGCTAGTCTGTTCTATCAGGGTATTTATCTTCGGCAAGCAGTCTTGATTGGTGCAAACACACATTTCCCCTAGCCAATGATTTGTTGCTATCACACAGTACTGTTTTAAAATAATATACAAAACCAACCATCACTAGCTTTGTTCCCAACACTCCATGTAGTAAAAATCCAAAGGACGGACCTTCTGAGACCTTTAAACACAATACTTTAGGGACAATAGCTAAAGTGAATACATACCGCAGTTTTAATGCTGCCATCATGTGACTATCTTGCAGGTCCAGGATCTGGTATTTAATCTTCACATGATTCTGACGGATACAGTGAAAATGAAGGCACATCAGGGAGACCCAGAGATGTTGATGGACCTAATGTACAGGTGAGAATAACTTGCCATTGCTAGAAGTGGTTTTTTTTTGTTTGTTTTTTTGTATCACAGTTTCAGAGATGACAAGCCATTCTTATCTAGTTCCAGTGCTGTAGTGTCTCAGATTGTACTTCCTGTGTTCCGTTGTAGATGTTTCTCTCCACAAGCCCAGTCTGTGTATAGTATAACATCCTTGTCCTTTGTCCACATCTAGAGAGCTGAGTTATTTGTTGCCAGTGATCTAAAGGTTTACAAATGACTTGCCTTTTATGGAGTAACGGTGACTTGTTTTTCCTTCAGGATTGCCAAAGGATACCAGAATTCTCCCGATCTCCGTCTAACGTGGCTCCAGAACATGGCAGCAAAACACACGGAGCGCGTGAACCACGCAGAGGCGGCCCATTGCTTTGTACATGGAGCGGCTCTGGTTGCAGAGTATCTCAGCATGCTGGAGGATGCACGACATCTCCCTGTGGGATGTGTCAACTTCCAGGTATATCTGTATGTTTTAAAACCACCAAACCTGTAAAATAATGAGGTTTTTAGCTACACGATATGATAATATATACATAAGCCGATGTTTCACGTTTTGGTTTTGAAGGCTTTATTTTATCCTAATGGCTTCTCTTAAGGGATTACTTTATATGTGCTGTACTTTGCATGTTGGATCACTTGTTTCCAACAGCACCCTTGCACTGTGTACGCATGTTCAGGTGTCCTCATATGTAATAAATATTAAATAATTACTTGTATTTAAAGTAGGTGTTGGGGACTTTGGAGACAGTGTGGGGACACGTCCAGTGTGTCTATAGCCCCATGTCTCTGTTTGATCCCTGATCGTTGTGAGCGAGATTAAGGCTTAGAGATACGATGTTACCTGTATTAAGCATACTTTCTCCCCACCTACGCTGCTGCAGAATATCTCCTCCAATATCTTGGAGGAATCAGCCGTGTCAGACGATGTGGTGTCACCAGACGAAGAAGGGATCTGTACCGGGAAGTATTTCACAGAGGCTGGCCTGGTGGGGCTGTTGGAGAAGGCTGCGGTCAGCTTTGAAAAGGTCAGTGAGCACCTTAAGAAGCATGTTAATATATACATCCCCAAAGTTATCGCATGTATGGGAGAGTACACACTGCGTGACATCATTACAATAACAAACATGATTTATATTAAATTACATCGTATAGTACAATTATATATCAAGCTGAACAGCTAGAGAACAATATATTAACATATATTGACTAAAATTAACACATCTATGGGAGACTTCCTCTCATTTCAGAACCATTTGCTACATGTTCACAAACAGTAACTATGAGAAGAATTAAAACTGGCAATAAAGACGTTGCATGCCCCCTGGATTAGTCCCCACTCAGATCTCACTTTTGCCATTTCAGAGAGAGCCTATATTAATTGTATCAGACTGATCTCATTCACAAGGGCAGTCCAGAACCAAAATAAAAAACAGATGGCCTCTACACGAGAGAAACGTACCAAACTCAGACAACCATTTCTGTCTTCGATAGGTCTGGACGTGGCATGTGCAAAAAAATTTTTCAAGGCATTTGAGTGAATAAATTGCCTTAAAACCGCCAAATGCATTCCAGAAATTCAGTTAATTCACATCAAACTAACGAATAATCCAAAATCTCAGTATGTATGTGTTGTTGTCGATTTCAGTTTGTCAATTCGGACATGAACAAACCGAATTTTGGAATTGATCTGTTTGGCGCTTTTTACGGCATTTTATTCATATTTAAAACAAATTTTTGCACATGTCTAGTCTGGTCAGCGTGGTGTAGCCTTTACCTCTCTTGTCACAGTAAGCAAAGGGTCCAAGTTTGGATTGCCATTTTGAAACAAGCGGGGACCGAAAATTCAGAACAATGTTTATGTAATAGTGGACAAAAACATCAGTTGTATCAGTTAGTCTCCATTCAGGATCCATACACGTTCCATACATGTTCTAACTCTTGCTTTAGAACTTTGCCCAGGGCTAAACACCTAACTACCTCCCCCCTAACATGTGTAGATACCATATGTACTTGAATCTAATGCGCACCTTTTTTGGAAAATACAGTTTCCAAAATTTGAATGTGCATTACATTTGGGGCAAAATTAGACATTTTCCAGCGAATGAAAACTGGTGAATTCACGCAAATTTTGTTCCTGAAAGAGAGCTTAAGAAAGAATAGACTTAACATGTAACACTATAAGTGAAATCCCATCCATGTTACTATTGTATACGGCAATAACCATTTTCACTGTAGCACAATGTTGTATAGTCGTATCTTTTTTTTTTTTAGCTTCCAGGTTTCAAAAATTGAGGTGCACATTAGATTTGATGGCGCATTAGATTTGAGTAAATACAGTACATATAATGGATTATCTCTACAGGGTGGTCTTTTCGAAGCAGTGAATGAAGTCTACAAACTGCTTATCCCCATTTATGAAGCCAATCGGGATTATAAGAAGCTGTCGTCTGTTCACGGCAAGTTACAGGATGCTTTCAACAAGATCACGAACCAGGTGTGTGCCCATCTATGCTCTCCGAAAGGAAATTCTTTGAATGGAAAATATCCCAAGCTACACCCTGCAAATAAACGTAGTACAGAAAGCATGGGCGTAAGAGATCAGTCTTTCGTGTGTAGGAGATTCAGGGCGCAGTACACATACTTTCCATTCAGTGGTGGTAATGTTTGTTATTATGGAAATACCATAACAGGCAAACAGGTCTCAGTTCCTGTGTCTTACAGTCTTCTGGGTCTGGTGTAGCTTTGATTGAAGTTTTATTCTCCTTATAATTTAGTCCATGTCCACATATCAGAAGCCTTTAGTTTGCCGTGAAATGTCATAGAAACCCATCTGCCTTAGTATTTAATTCATGGCTGATCCCCAGTTAAAAAAGGGGTCCGATCTCCTTTACTGGCAGTAAGATGTGCAATATATAAATGAAAGTGCTGAATGGAAACACTCTGGAAATGAATGTTTTCTAATCGGTGGTCTCTCTCTATTCTCTCCTTCCCTCTCTTCTTGTTTCTCCTTTTTCTCTCGTTACTTTTTCCATATCTGGGCCTCACATTCCCTCACCATGGTCCTACTTGTTTTATCTATTGTCTGCCATTCACTCTGCATCACTCATCTCATTGTTTATTCCATGTTTTTTTCCTTCTTCCTTTTCACTAACATCCTACGGTTTCTCGGATCCCCATCTCTCCGTCTCCATTTACACGCCATCTCGTTCATTCTCTTCATCTTGTTGGCTTGTTCTGTTTTCCATTTCCCTATCTCCCCATGAAAACATTGCACTCCTGCATTCATTCCTTCACTATTTTTCCCATTCTGTTTTTCTTCCCCTTTGCTCCCGAGCAGATCACAGGCTGGGAGGTAGGCGGTGTGAAAATTAACCATCTTATCTTGTTTTTAACCCCCTTGCTTTTCTTACCCACAATGACTTGCTGCACGTCAGCTAACCTCCCCCATGACCCCCCACACACTAGTAAGAACAGTCTACTTATGCATTAGGAATGGAAATAATCTGGTCTGTAGGCCCATTATTATACACGATGGCCTTCATTGGTTTAGAGGGAGAAAAAAATGGTCAAGAATTGCTGTTTTTATTTTTATTACAGTTGTATTATAATAATGGTATTAACAGGAAAAAAAAATTGTAAATACACCAGTCACCTTGATAAAGTAACCACTGTGGTAAAATAAATGCCTATATCTTATGCTAATGCTTTTTAAAACCGCACACCCATTGTTTAGCTATTGTTTAATAATATGTTGATTTTTGCTTGCTTTGTGTATTTTTCTTACATTTGTAACAGGAATCGTTAGATAAGTCAATTCATTTAGGCATTGGGTCCAAGAAAATTACAATGACTGAATCTTTGTGAAACAAATAATTTACATTTTTCAGCAATTAAAATATTTTGATATAGTCCATGTTCCTGACAGGCCTTCTATTTTTTATATGCTAGTGGCCTCACTAAATTGGGAGAAATCACTAGATTTCACCCAGAGTCCAAGGGTTTGGCATCTAATTACTTGTGCACCATCCAAAAATCTCCCATCTCCTAATCTCCCATCTCCTAACCCCAACAGGCATGTTTTAGGGATGACTCCAACCTATTTTTGGTTTGCCATGCACACATTCATGAACAAAACATACCAAGCCTTCCTTTCCCTAGTTTAGAAGAACACTAAGCATATTGAAACCTGTATGTTGCATCCATGACATCAGAAGGGGCTATATTTGAGAAAGGAAAGAATCGCTGTAGTAGAATTGGAAAGTAAATCAAATCATGCTTTGGTTTCTAAATCTATGTTCCGAATCCTTTAATGAACTGTTAACATAATACATAGGCATTTTTCATGCACTGTTTGTCTTCAGGTTACCATGGTTACAAGGTGCCACTTAATCTCAGACTCATCTAGCCCTGAGAGTACCAATGCCACCCAGTGGGCATATAGTGTCCGGCCATCACCCCAAAGATATTGAGTCCTATTGCATAACTAGAAGATGTTTTTGTTCAGCACACTGAATTGTTTGTTTGTGTTTGTGTTTGTGTCTATTATACACATGTGTTTTACATTCACGTTGTGATATATTGTGTTTCTATTATGTAAGAGTGCACATATTTTTGTTTTAGCATGTCACATGGTTTATAATTGTATGTGTTCTGTGTTTATGCTTATACTTCCATAGATGTGTGTATAATATATACATATATGTCACATGTGTCCATGGAGTAATTGTTCCCTCACGTTACCCCTTGCACCCCCTCGTACCCAGCCCCTTTAAGTTAAGTGTTGCTGCTGGCATGTTGTATCCTAACTGTTTACTCTTCTCTTCCCTCGCTCTCCTATTCAATGTTCCCCTATGAACGGACATCATTGGTGAGTTGGAGTAGCTGTATAACAAGAGCATGCACACCTCTGCACCTCGCTGCATCTTTTATCCCTGTATCTCTGCCAGGCTATGCTATGTCTCTGCTATTCCAGTACCGAACACACACAGGTCATCCAATGTCTCTGCTGACTAGAGATCTGTTGTGTTTGGCACTGATATAAAAGATGCCCCGTGCCTTCTGGTGTTCTCATTACTGTGCATTGGCTGAAACAGTCAGCGCTCTAACTTCCTGTGGGTAAGGCCCAGGTCTCTCTGCAATCCCTGTCTTGTCAATCTAGTGATATTTTCTTTCCCTTCTCATGGTCACTTGCTGTTGTACTGTACTACTCTGCAATACATATAGTAATAATGCCCACAGCACTGTCACTGTATCACTGTGTTACCCACCTCTCTCTCTGCAATACATATAGTAATAATGCCCACAGCACTATCACTGTGTTACCCACCTCTCTCTCTGCAATACATATAGTAATAATGCCCACAGCACTGTTACTGTATCACTGTGTTATCCACCTCTCTCTGCAATACATATAGTAATAATGCCCACAGCACTGTCACTGTATCACTGTGTTATCCACCTCTCTCTGCAATACATATAGTAATAATGCCCACAGCACTGTCACAGTATCACTGTGTTGCCACCACCTCTCTGCCATGCATGCCGGCCATAAGCTACTTCCAGCACTTTGTCACCATCACTGTAATTTGCCACCTCTCTCTGCAATGCACGACACATGCTGTGCCTCTCTGCAATACATATAGCGGCTTGTGCCACAGCGCTGCTGTATCGCAATATTATCCATATATGCCGCAATACATATAGTAGCTAATGCCCACAGCACTGTTACACTGCCCATCACTGTGTTATCACCTCTCACCAATACATATAGTAATAATGCCCACAGCACTGTTGCATCACTGTGTTATCCACCTCTCCATAAATACATATAGTAATAATGCCCACAGCACTGTCACTGTATCACTGTGTTACCCACCTCTCTCTCTCTGCAATACATATAGTAATAATGCCCACAGCACTATCACTGTATCACTGTGTTACCCACCTCTCTCTGCAATACATATAGTAATAATGCCCACAGCACTGTCACTGTATCACTGTGTTACCCACCTTTCTCTCTCTGCAATACATATAGTAATAATGCCCACAGCACTATCACTGTATCACTGTGTTACCCACCTCTCTCTCTGCAATACATATATTAATAATGCCCACAGCACTGTCACTGTATCACTGTGTTACCCACCTCTCTCTCTTTGCAATACATATATTAATAATGCCCACAGCACTGTCACTGTATCACTGTGTTACCCACCTCTCTCTCTCTGCAATACATCACTGTGTTACCCACCTCTCTCTCTGCAATACATATAGTAATAATGCCCACAGCACTGTCACTGTATCACTGTGTTACCCACCTCTCTCTCTGCAATACATATAGTAATAATGCCCACAGCACTGTCACTGTATCACTGTGTTACCCACCTCTCTCTCTCTGCAATACATATAGTAATAATGCCCACAGCACTGTCACTGTATCACTGTGTTACACACCTCTCTCTCTGCAATACATATAGTAATAATGCCCACAGCACTGTCACTGTATCACTGTTACCCACGTTTCTCTCTCTGCAATACATATAGTAATAATGCCCACAGCACTGTCACTGTATCACTGTGTTACCCACCTCTCTCTCTGCAATACATATAGTAATAATGCCCACAGCACTGTCACTTTATCACTGTGTTACCCACCTCTCTCTCTCTGCAATACATATAGTAATAATGCCCACAGCACTGTCACTGTATCACTGTGTTACCCACCTTTCTCTCTCTGCAATACATATAGTAATAATGCCCACAGCACTGTTACTGTATCACTGTGTTACCCACCTCTCTCTCTCTCTGCAATACATATAGTTATAATGCCCACAGCAGCACTGTCACTGTATCACTGTGTTACCCACCTCTCTCTGCAATACATATAGTAATAATGCCCACAGCACTGTCACTTTATCATTGTGTTACCCACCTCTCTCTCTTTGCATCGTGTTGCTGTGCATTCCCATCATTCCTTCTCTTTACAGATCCTCAGCGTATGTTTGGAACGTATTTTCGAGTTGGATTTTATGGCTCCAAATTTGGGGACCTGGATGACCAAGAGTTTGTATATAAAGAGCCATCTATAACCAAACTAGCAGAGATATCTCACCGCCTCGAGGTAAGAATTTGACTTATACCAGCGCTCGAGTTAATTGTCTGTCCTGCTTACGTTATACATGAGCGGCTTAAATGAGCTGTCTGCACCCACTGAGCCTGGCATACGTGTTCTTTCTATTCTTCATATACTTATTCTGCCTGCCTGCTGCACTCTGCCTGCCTACCTGTATTCTGTCTGTCCTTCCTTTAATGTGGCTATACTGGCTGTCTTTTTCTGTCTGGCTGTCCTTGCTTCCTCTCTGTACTGTGCCAAACCTAACTACACTGTGTCTGCCCTGACTGCGCTGTCTTGCCTGCACTCTGCCTATCTACCTGTGCTCTCTCTCTGTCCTTACTGTACTTTGCCTGTGCTGTGGCTGTACTGGTTGTCTTTTTGTCTGTCTGTCCTTCCTGCTTCCCTGTACTATGCCAAACCTATCTTTATTGAGTCAGCCCTGCCTGCGCTCTGCTTGCCCTTCCTGTCTTGCTGGCCCTGCCTGTGCTTTATTTATCCTGACTGTCTGCACTGAGCCCGTCTTATTTTCTCAGTGTCTGTCCAGCTGCCTGTACTGTGCTGTTCATGCCTTCCATGACTGCCTTCATTGCGTCTGTATTTGCACCTATTTTGCGCCCACATGTTAAACGTCGGTGAATGGGTAAGATTCATGAATGGTAAAGCCTTTCAACTTCTTCATTGTTAGGAATTTTACACAGATCAGTTTGGTGAAGGGAATGTCCAGGTCGTGAAGGATTCAAATCATGTGGATAAAACCAAACTTGATCCCAACAAGGTAAGAGAAGCCTTCGCGGAGACTTTTAGAAACCGATTTATCTTTCTTCATTAGCTAATTACACAATTTCACCACTAATTCCTCATGTCCATGGGAAGGCAGTTTGCAGCTGGGTCTTTGAATGTATGTCTGAGCTTGCATTGAGCATGCTTTCGAAGTTAATAAACTGATTTTAGATTAAGTGATGCTGTAACTCCCTGTCCTGGTGTAATGCGTTCCATCTTTGTAGTATCTGCAGAGAATGAAATCTCAAAATGAGTTACAAAAAAAAATCTTTGTCTATTCTATCCTCTTGAGGGACATTTCAATCCCATGTCATGTACATAATCTTTAAGCCCTATTGAAATGGCAGTCTCGGTTTCTTTCCATCTAAAACACATTTCCAGAGGCTACCATTTTGTTTTGTCTCATGGTCTTTGTGTAGAATCCTGTGCAGATTGCAATATGTCAAGCTTAAAACATGGATAAACTGGAATATGATGCTAGACAGAAGCTAGCATTTTATAGAACTTTATGAAGGTAACTGTGTGTGTCTGCACGTCTTACTGAGCTATGTAGCAATGTGGGATTTGGAAGCCTATGACTGTGTGTTTCTGTATAAAAGATGTAATGGACATGAGCGAGATGCACACACACAAATCCAATAAATGTGATCTTCAGTTATATGAACCTCACTGAAACGAAAGATATTGTGCATGTGTACATAAGATCGGGTCACATTTTATTGAAAAGTAATGATGGAGTTTTATCAACATTCTAACCTGTTCTATTCTCACGGCTCAGGCATACATTCAGATTACTTACGTGGAGCCCTTCTTTGACACGTATGAGCTAAAGGATCGTGTCACCTACTTTGATAAGAACTACAACCTTCGCACATTTCTATTCTGTACTCCATTCACACTGGACGGCCGGGCACATGGGGACCTGCACGAGCAATACAAACGCAAGACTGTGCTCACGACTTCAAATGCCTTTCCCTACATCAAGACTCGTGTTAATGTGCTACATCGAGAGGAGGTAAGGGCAACAGGATTATTAATTCATTCTTTTATTAATTCTTATCTCCTGCTCTGTTAATAGTCTTTTATAGCCTGTAAGATCCTCCTGTGAGTGATTAAAGTTTAATTAACAGAGCAAGAGATAAAAACTTCTAAAGTAAACAAACTGTACTATTTGAAAATAAAACCATTTTGTGCTCATGCAAGCTGTGTGCATAACAGCCAGGGGAGATGTGCCTATGGCTTCATGAACAGAAACAAAAGAGATTTAACTTCTAAACGGCAGAAATTGAATGGTGACACTGCAGGGGCGTGATCTATACACAAAACTGCTTCTTTAAGCTAAAGTTGTTTTGGTGCCCAGAGTGTCCCTTCAAGTGGATGAACATGAGTGAATCAGAAAACAAGAGGCAGCTCAACCTATGGGACCTGGGAAAGGGAGCTTGAATGTTATCATGTGTTGTTAAATGCTACCTTGGGGACAACAGTATATTGAGGTAAACTGGTCACAAAGTGGTGTGTACCAGGCAAAAGTAAGGGAGCCTGGTAGGTACTATGGGTAGCTGAGAGAGCATGATAGATCCATACCTGTGAGTAAGCAGTACATACGTTTCTAACCATCTATAACCAGAAAATTATATATAGTACACAAAAGCACACAAACCTCCAAGCAAAACTATATAAAATTACATGAGTACACCAAATAAAATTGAAATACTTTAACTCACAAAGTTATATTACACCAACAGCATAAAGAGTATTAGAAATACAGCAATAATCTATCATTGCACATAGAGTACATGAGCAGTAATTTGTTACAACATACACAAATCAAATAGTAAGCACTGGTCAGAGTCAGTGTTTCCTCCAAGCAGGCCAATGTTTCGCCCACAAGGTCTTTCTCGAGAAGCATGTTAGGTACCGGGAGAAGCGGTGGAGCTTTCTATATAACCACCAAAACCCAAGGGAGTCTGGATAGTACCAGGAGAAATTGAAGTAACCTTGAAATGGTAAGGTAGAAAGACCTGAGAGATGGAAGGAAGCTGGGAAGGAAGAGTTGAGTATAAGTCACCATGGAAAGGTGAGGGGGTTCAGAAATGGAACATTTAACAGTAAATTACAAAAGTACCAGCTATAAAGGAATTGACTGTGATAAACGGTAATTGGTGGCACTCAGTTGGGAAGGAAATTAAATACATAAATTGTATTTCGCCCTTATAATTACCCCCACCCAACAGGTGGTCCTTATCCCAGTAGAAGTGGCAATTGAAGACATGCAGAAGAAGACACAGGAGTTAGTGTTTGCTACCCACCAGGATCCAGCAGATGCCAAGATGTTGCAGATGGTCCTACAGGGATGTGTTGGAACAACTGTAAACCAGGTGATTGCACTAAAGGCTGTAACCAATACTGACCGCATTGTACCACTGCAAGGAATATATATTGTATGTACCAGGTACTTCAATGCCATCCAGTGTGCCATGACAACTGACTGAAACTGAATGTATTTCAAAGTTTAAATCCTCTTCAGAGAAATTACAAAAGTCTGGGTTGAAAAATGTACATAAGAAATTTAAAAAAAATTAATTTATTTAGTGCTTTGGTGTTTTAAAACATTTCAACACAGAAAAGACACAGTAATTGTAAGCCTACCCTGCCGTGTATGCCAGTGACAACTCCTATTTTGCAATAATAACTTGGCAATGTGTCTTTCAAGCACAAAGGGAACATCATTTTATTTATACTTGATGTATCCTGGCGTAACATTTCTGCTGGCATTGGTGCCAATGCAGTTTATATGAGAAACGCGTGTGTATCTAGCCAGCAAGCTAAGCTCTTCCATTAGTGTTTGTGTTGCACAGGGTTTGGCACCTCCTGTCTGCAGTATTTATCATACTGAGGATGATTTATTAAAATAATTTGTGAAACACAGCACTGTGACAGTGTCTGCAGATATATAGAAGAGATGCTCGTGCTGTGTGTCTTAAAACTGACATTGCCTTGAGTGGGTTCTAATGTGCCTCTTGTCCCAGGGTCCCCTTGAGGTCGCTCAGGTGTTTTTGGCGGAGATTCCAGAAGACCCACGTCTATACCGACTCCACAACAAGTTGCGCCTCTGTTTCAGAGATTTCACAAAGAGGTATGGGTAGAAGTACACATGGGTATTGTAGTGTGGACACTCCATTAGCCAAACTTAAAAAAAATATATATATAGTTTAAATATACTAATTATGATTTTTTATTGGGGTATAACAGCCCAGACTTTCTGTGGCTGTCCAATCACAGACTTCCTAATGCAGCTCAATGAGAGGTCTTTGCAAGGCAGGTGCTCTGGGCACCACTGTGCAAACCAAATCAGGAAATAACAGACCCTACTGGTGGTGGGGTGTTAAATGCTTTTAAAAGTGCCAATTCCTATTGCAATCTGCACTTTTTAAAATTATAATAGGATAGACTTTTCACACATTAAACACTTCAGCATGTCAATGTACCTTATGAGACTGGAACGTCTCTTTAAGAAGGTGTGGGTACAGATAGTTTACTACGTAGGATACAGAAGAAGGAGCATCGGGTGTCTCTACAGAGAGAATATGGGTATAGAATAGGGCAGTAGGACGTGATATGCTTGGTTAAGGACAGGAAATGGACCTATAAAAATGAACACGAAAAACATGATCGCTCCCATCCCACAGAAGGATATGTAGATGTGTCACACTTTACGTTCCTGTAACATGCATTTACACTGAGTATTAAACAACTTCTCTTTCTGCTTCTAGCTGTGAGGATGCCTTGCGAAAGAACAAAAGTCTTATTGGTGCGGACCAGCGGGAATATCAAAGGGAGCTCGAGAGGAATTACCTGCGACTGAGGGAGGCACTCAACCCTTTAACATCTCGCAAGATCCCACAGCTATACAGCGACCTGCTGCCTCACACCAGCGCCAGGTGAATAGAATATTCTACACGTCCTGTGTCCCATTAGGTTATATTTTGTTTCCCCTGCTTCCCACAGGTGTACGGACTTGATTTCACATATTTTATGTTGGGTCCATTTGTATACATGTTTGGTGTTTACTTTATAGCCATGTCTTTTTGCACAAATAAACCCATGCTAATATGTAGCTTCTTCTTTAACTTTTTCGTACATTTTGGATTTATGCAGAGTGCCATTTTCCTCTTTTACTTACGAGTATATTAATTATACAGACATATCCTTACAGGGGAATTTATTCTGTCGTTCTCACATTTACAGAGACTCCATTAACCGCTCCAGCCTACGCAGGATTGAAGCATGAGATTTACCCACGTGTGGTCATTCAACAGATCACTGCCACAGAGGATGAATCCTATATGATGCAACTCTCCTCCAACACCTTTCAGGAAAACTGCAGAGTTGGTGGAAGAAGTGGGATTTCAATCTAAAGTTGCACAAAGTACTGAGCAAAGCTCTTCATCTGATTGGACATTGCTGCGATGGGAAGCCCCATGTGTGGGGAGATAGACAATGAATCTGCTTTGAACATTTGTTACCAAAAAGTTTTCACACTGCACTAGATTTTTTATTCTTATATGAATATGGCTATTATGCTGCCTTGGCAGTAAAAGGGTTTGATGGGAATTCTTTTTATAGGGGCAGCATTAATTAATTGCCCCTAGCAGACCTGTGTAACTCTCAGGGACCCGTCTTAGCCCATGAACTGATGAGCAAACACACACTGATTACACTATTTAATTGCAAAGTTCCGCTCCAATACTTTTAAATCCATTCCCTCCCCCTTATACCTGTTTAATTTATCTTTTTTATGGGCATTTAGGATTTTAAATATGGCGTCTGTGGCCCAGGGGTTTAGTAGTGTTAGAGAAAGGTCCCATATACAGAATGGCTTCTTTGTGAAATTTTGCAAAACCTGTTATTCTAGAAAGCAGTGTGAGAATTACTTGTTAAAAAGAAGGTAGAGAAGGCTGCGTTTGTTTAAAAGGATATTGACCATAAAATATAATGCCCCTTAAATGGGCAATGAAACCAAACTGTATTTAGCACTTACAATCTGTCTCAGTGTCACGGTCTGCCGTGCTGTCATTCAGTCATGGAACAGTGCACCTCAAATTGGGCGAGCCTTATGGATCTGTGCACTTCAAACTGATTTTGTGAGTGTTCTTTTAACTAGGTGGATGACAACTTTTAATTTGACAAAGAGAAGAGAGCGAGTCAAAACTCTGTCACCCGTTGAGATGGGGCATTAAAAGAATGCTTCAGGTGTCACAACAAAGGAATGATCATCACACTGAAAGAGATCAGGTTTATTATTCCTTTATATGCTTAATCTGGGGTCATTGTGCATTTTTTTTTTTATCTGCTGTCACTTAGTTTTCCTGTGTCTTATCTGCTGTCTATAAGTGTCTCTGTGTCTTACCTGCTGTCAATCAATGTCCCTGTGTTTTACCTGTTGTCATTCACTGTCACAATGTCTGTTCTGCTGTCAGTCAGTGTCACTGAGTCTATCCTGCTGTCAATGTCATTTAGTTTGTCCTTCCATCCTGTCTGTTTCTATTACCTTTAAGTTTTTCTTAAGTTCATCTCTTAGATGCATTCTCAGTTGTAATTTTCAGTCACCAGGTGAGCTGTTTTTGAAATAAAACTCCCTGCTAATGATACGTGTTTAGTTTATTGAGATTTGGAAGTGCATACAATGAATTTATGCAAAAAGCAGTACTCCCAGCAGATCGGGTATAGAACTGTCTCCTCTGCTGAACAGAATGCCTGGGACATTCTTATGTAGAATGCGGCTGTAATTGGAACAGGGTACAATTGTCCCAGCTTGGGATCCAGACCTGTCCCACTACGACATCTTCCCAAAGTCCAGCACCACAATTCTTCAGGGTAAGGTCTTTTCCTCCACGCAAAGGCAGATATCACCTCTTCTGACTGCTTCTTCTTGTAGGAAAAAATTGATCCTCTTAGTGCTCCCGACACAGGTTTTACAAAGACATGTTTGCCTCCCAGGCCCAAGCGATTAAGCTTTCAAGAAATAGGTCCACAGACTCTGTCACCATGTCCACCCAAATAAGAGAGAAGACTCCAGTTCAGGAGTGTAAGAAGACCCAAAATACTTTATTCACCACAAGGACTAACTTCCAACATCACATCATTCAACATACGGTGAGCCATACAAAAATATGCAAATTCCCTAGCTTACATTTTCTCACAACAATGGCTGTAGAGAAGTACTTCAATGGCAGTGATACTTCCTGAGATAATAATCTCCTCATTAATTCATATACAGAAGGAGGCATTTTGGAAGAAGTATAGCCCCCCTCCCCAAAAGGTGAGGTACACACAGAAATGGCTTACCAAGGTGGGTGTGGAAGGGTTTGACACCTTGACCTCAGACTGGCATAGCTACAAGAAAAGCGAAACTGACCAACGTCAGTAGCCAATGTCTCTAAGGGATTCTAGCAGTCAGATGCAATTTGTATACTACTATTTACAGGCTGAAATACCTGACTGTAATACCCAGTACAGTACAGGTGCTTGGTTTAACTGGTTTTACTGTATGTGGGACTTAATATACACATTAGTTGAACATTTTGTTAGCATTTTTAGAAAGCCTCCTTGTCTGAAATGTCATTTTGGGTAGATGCAAAGAAAACACAGTTCCCATGTTAATGACTCGTTTTGGAATGAAATATTGATAAGTAGGTGACCGCATAGCTTTTAACCATGTAATACACTTGAATGTAATTAAGAATAATTTATTCCTGACTCTTCATAAAATCTATGATGCATTAAGGTATCAATGTATTCGATCTCTGAGAACATGATATGTAATTACAGTATACTGCTGTGCTAAAGCTTACGTTCTCTTCCTCCATCAACATGCGATGGCTGTGCCAAATCTTCAGAGGTAGGTCTGCTTCAAGGCTACGGAGATACTGGAGAAATGCTTCTCATTTTTTGGAAGCATTAATCACTTTTTACTGAACGTTCCAAAACATTTTGTAAGTGTTCATACTATAATCACAAAACATATGGCCATTTAGGGACTGTAAAATCTTCCTGACTCTGGGACCAGTAATAGGGTTTAATAAACTGTACCCATCAATTCGAGCACACTGCACACTTAGAGAAGAACAAAACAGCAAGGCCATCCTTTGCCCTGTGCCCCAGCTACCCACAAGGACAGACTCATCACTGCTGCCAGCACTGCAGTAACAATTAGTAAATGGCTGAAAAATTCCATAAAGAGTGAAGCGTTGGGATACACTATCAGACCTGCAAAGGAGACAATAGCATGTTGATGTATTCACGTTCCTCTTTCTCGTGTTTATTCCTCGTGGTTTTTTTTATAACTAAAGACAGATTTTTAAAAATGGGTGCTAAGGAATGTAATCTGGTGTGTTATTGGAGGGGCTGTGTAATTGTCCCTTCTCTGACCTTCTCCAAAGCCATGTTTAGAGGAACTCTCATTTCTTATCCAACCTGTACCTTAGAGTGGCCATCCGCCAACACTATCGGTGTCATGGTGGGCAAAGAATCGTGGCAGATGTACTTCAATATTAGAGGATTGACCTGTCTGGCATTCCTGGTCTACATTATCCAGAGGAAATCTCACTTTTAGAGCTGCGGTGTAACCTAGAACCATAACCACTCAGAACTCAGACATCACTAGCGCAGGACATGTGAGAGGACTATTTGGACTCTGTAGCAAGCCTACATTAAAATGTGAAATACACTTTACATTACTTGGTACACACAATGTACACGCTTTGTTCCTTGTGCAAGCTTTCATTAGTATTAATGTTTAAAACAGACAACAAAAAAGTGACAAGGATGGTCTAAAATCCAATGTAATACTCTCTGAGGAATTTCTAATAGGATCTGGGCATTAATGGTAAAATTGTTTATTTTTTCTATTCTGGATATGTGTATTTAATGTTTGTTTTTTAACACACCTCAGCCTGATCCTCCTCTGCCGATGTCACTCTCCCTAACTGATAGGAATGTAGCAGGAGGACATGCGTTGCATGGAGGGGGGTCATGACGCCATTGGAGACCAGTCCCCAGCATGCTGATGTCAGATGAACAATATGCACAGAATTGACATTAGCCAGCCATTGACACGCCAACAACGTAGGATGAGTTACAACACTGGCAGCAAATTGCTTAAACGTCATATGTGCAGCATTTCAGACTCCAGGCTCAATAACTACTTCAAATCACTGAAGTAGTTATGGTGCTTGGAGTAAACCTTTAACTCTCGATGTGGCCTGAAAAGCTGGCATTTCTATTTTTCCATCTTGGTTATTTTAGGACAAAATTTTCAATTCCCTTTATTATTATTTTATTATTTATATAGCATCCATCACATTCCGTAGCGCTGTACAATGGGTGGACTAACAGACATGTAATTTTAACCAGACAACTGGGCGTACAGGAACAGAGAAGTGGAGGGCCCTGCTCAATGAGCTTTCATTCTAGAGGGATGTAAAGGGATTCTATAACAAGGCATACAAAGTTGTTCCTTACACCATGGAGCCCTCTGGGGCCCCCACCCCGGCATTGGAAATGTTTATTTTTTTATTTTATTTTTAACACTTTTTTTTTTGTACTCATTCGATTCCAGTGCCGTGCTCCCTCGGCACTCCACCCGCACCAATGTCATCTGACTGGTTGAGGGGGGCCTAATGTGCATGCGCGGCGAGTGCATTAAACCCTCCCCATTGGAAAGCATTGCCTAAAAGCTTTCCAAATGGGGTTTTCTCTGACACTGGATGTCCTCATGTAGAGCGTGAGGACGTTAGGTGTCAGGAGACCTGAAGTTGGTTAGCCACCATCACCTGATAGCCACTAGAGGCAGTCTTAGTCCTGCAATATAATTATTGCAGTTTCTTTAACACTACTCGGATTGTCATTGCAGGACTAAGTGAGACATGGACACTGCACCAGGACCACTTCAATGAGATGAAGTTGTCTGGGTGCCTATAGTGTCCCTTTAAAGCAGAACTGACATTTCTCTGGACTCCTGTAAACATTAAACTGAAGCATTTACTGGAGTGAGTTGCGCAGGGTTTGTTCAAGGTGTCTTCTGAACAATGGTGCCCTGGCTTTAATTCTATAATTCTATACATACATTCTGCACTAATCTGCATGCTATGCCCTGGCAATGCCAGTACAGACAGGCAGACAAACACAACTTCTAAATATTCTAGCCAAGTTCTAAACATTCTTTATTTATTTATTAGTTATTTAATATTTATCTGCTATAAATTTGTATATTTTATTATTTAGTCCTTTATTCTTTGAGTTTTTCCTGTAAATCAAATATGAAAGTATTTTCTATAAAATTGTTTTATAAGTTGACATAGATTTTTATTTTATTTTTTAAAGATGTCTTCTTTTTGATAAACTGCTTTGTTATTCACTGGGCACTGTTTAATGTCCCAAATCTGTTGGCCATTAGATGGTCATTAGCTAGGCAGATCTAAAATCCTAAACTTTTTTTTTTTTCTCTTTCTAAATCCAGTTATTAAATATGTTTTCCTCCTTTTTAAGATCCCACATTTGTCTTTGCCTGTCGGTCCCTTTAAGAGCTGGGGAGTT
Organism: Pelobates cultripes; assembly: GCA_933207985.1. Taxonomy (NCBI): domain Eukaryota; kingdom Metazoa; phylum Chordata; class Amphibia; order Anura; family Pelobatidae; genus Pelobates; species Pelobates cultripes. The sequence continues at coordinate 34,876,108 of OW240914.1, forward strand.
GGGGGGAGGGGGTGGGGCAGGGGTTAGTGCTGAGGGGGGGGTCCCATTTAGAGGTTGACTTTAGCAGATGAGGGATTTTGCAGGGAGAGGACAGAGAGAGCAGTCTGATTTTGGGATACAGCGCACAGTCTTGGTAAGTTCTTTGGAATTTGGGGATAACCCAAATCATTGGGGGGGGGTGGGGGAGGGCAGGATCACCCAGCAGTGGGCATTAGGGGTGGGGGCTTCTGTGCCAGCGTGGCTATTCTTTTTGCTCTTGCCCCCCAGTACAGGACGGCTAATTAGCGAAGTAACCGCTAACTGGATCCAGATGTGCAGCCCAGCCTGCCTCCCTATATGGTGGGATGCTCTGCACATAGTGGGCATTTAAACCTCTGCCCACTGCACCCATACAATGCCATGTGTGCCATCCTGTATTAACCCTTTGGCTGTCAGAGAGTAATTCTCCCTGTTTATATGCACTGTGGATAAATAACTTAGGGGGGAGGAACATTAATAACTTCCTACTGCCCCCTCTTCATCCTCTCAGTACAAAGAGTCTACGATGCCCTCCAATACTCACAAAGGGTTAAATTGTTTATTCTAACCTTGGCATTATTTGGGTAAACCCTTACTCTCTCCCCACAAGCCTTGTAAGCAGTGTTTATTCCCTATTTTGGAGGGCAGGGACAGGCAGATTTTCCTGATGAGCTCTGTAGTCTGCAGTGCCAAGCTGGCTGGCTGAGCATGATGTGTGTTGTAGCTACTTATTTATTTGGGTGGTAGTTGGAACATTTTGTGGATCGGTGGTAACTGGAATGCCCTAAGCCCAATATGTGGTATAACTCATTCTAGCCTTCAGCCGACTAGGTTTAGTGTGAGTTAATGGTAGTTGTAGTCCTAAATGATGGGAGTTGCAGTGCCTAAAAAATAGTTTCCCTATTTAATTGTACCCCTATTGGAGGAGATGTATAGGGTTAGGGTTTATGGCAAGCTTCATGGTTATTGATCAATGGCTGCCTGCTTGAGGTGCAACTGGGATGTTGTTATGGCTGACCTTCCTTGGAGTTATAATACAGACTTGGAACTTTAGATGTTGCCTGCATATTGGGGGGAAAAAATGTTTTTCCCTCTTTGATTTTAGGAAAACAAATTATGCTTTCCTCCGACAAAATGAAATGGAGTCTAAATCAAATCAAATTTTTTTTAAATCATTTCAAAATGTTCGTTTGCAGAGAAATAGTTTGTACGCTAACTTAATTTTCTAGTTTCTAGTTTAAATTGATTACAATTCATTAGTTCATTTTGTCTTCTCAATTTCTGACATTAAATTCACATCCAGGATGGAATGTTCAGTTCCCTGCACCACAAGAGCTGACAATCTAATGGATTGCTCGGTCTAATAGCATCTAACAGAGTTTGTGCAGAAATTCCTCAGTGTCTCCTGGGAAAGTAAGCCCTGATTGGCTTTCTATGAGTTCCAGATCTCTCTGCAAGACTTCTATAGACCCACCCTGCCTGGGGGGATCAGACATGCTGAGTTAGGACTGAGTATCCGTTACAATTCCTTTTCAATGTATTGCTCTGTTTGGGAATATTAAAACAGATAAATTAGGTTTTCGAAAACGTATGAGCCAGCCACAAACGATAGGAGCCAAAAATAAAAAAGATTGCAATCTGTATACTTTCACTAGCACGGGGCTGTGTGCGCCTCTTAGTAATTACAAATTGTATGTGCGGAGCAGAGTTTATGGATTGCAGTCAGGGTGCTCTGCAATCATAAACACAGCATAGGACGCCTGGAATCTGTATTTTCTCAGCCTGACGGGTTGGCCAAACCCTGCGAAATGTGTTTATTAAACTGATACGGTCACTGGGAGCCCTCATACATCTCAGAAGACAGTCTAAACTTTTCTTATCAGGTCTACGTCTAAAAATGATTTATAAATAAAGCTGAAAAACGTGGTTATGGAAAAAAGATTAGCGCATTTATCATACTGCCGCTGTTATCAGATTGACGTGCTTATTACCAAAAAATTGGAATCGTCGGAAATCTAAAATGGATATAAAATTCTAGGCCATAATAACTCAACTGAAATCATCGGTCCTCCCATTCAATTGTACACTATACCCGTCATACCCCCCTCACCCACCCGTTCTTGTCTTTTTTTTTTTTTCTTGTTTACTACATTTCTTATAGAGGATACATTGTCGTACTTGTTCACCAGCTAGTTATGTCCAGAAATGAGCTTATTATACTGGGTGTTATAAAGCTGATGTAATATCTATCTATGTTAATTGCATGGACATGGCTGACTTTAATAATATTTCTAAGATTGCCTTAGAATTTGGAATTCACTTTGAATTCATAATATGTCAGTGTTTAATAGAATTACTTATGATAAAGATAGCCTCATAAAATGTGCACATTGTTTTTTATTTTTTATTTTTTTGTCACCGTTCAACTGTCATTTAATTATTCCAAATGGATTAAACTTTCAGTTTCTATGTTTATGTAATCTTTCATTTCTGGACCCGATAGTGCATCCCTTTAGATCAGGGGTTCTCAAACTCCGGCCCCCCAGATGTTGCTGAACTACAACTCCCATGATTCTCTGGCTATCTATGTAATTCAAAGAATCATGGGAGTTGTAATTCAGCAACATCTGGGGGGCTGGAGTTTGAGGACCCCTGCTTTAGATGGTCAGTCTCTACTTTAGGATATTGGGGCTCTTTGCCCGGGACCCAATTGAAGCCAATAGAATTAATCTGAAGACCTTATTTTTCAACTGGAAAGTTAGCTCAATTAACCATTCTACAAGTGTATTATTTTTATGATTAAAATATATTTTACAGAACTCTTAATTAGGCCGATCATACTGGGTTGTTCACTAAACTCCGAATTTTTAAGAATTAATTTCAACAGTAGAACTAAGACAACGTAGCCAAGCTGTGACTATAGCTGATTTTGGAGAATTTTTCCAGACTAACTATTTTTACCTCAATTTTGGCCATTCATTTGTGAAAATTGTGAGTTTAGTGAATAGCAGTGATAGTATCAATGGGATCTACACTTAACTGTGAATAAAACAGCTTAGTGTGGGCTCTTTCCTGAGGCCTGGTCAATATGATGTGCCTTCTCCAACCATACGTGAAACATGAAGAACGTATATTGCGTCCCAACCCAATAACTCAGACCTTTCACTCCCAGGACTGCGTGGTGGGTGGTTTAACGTAGTTATGGGTTCAGGAGTGCTCGGCTCTTTCTTTTCTCCAGCGGTTAATCAATTTTCCAGATGTTTTACCCCAAAGTTGGTCCCCCAGTATCAGATACCTCTGCCTGCTCTCTGCCTTTCACCCGGCCTTCGACGTGAACAGGTAGGTTGGCCAGACATTTGCCAAGAGTATGAGCTGAGGCTCTCCGCTCGTCACTGGCCGGCTGTTGAGCGTAACAGTATCATTCGTGCTATGTACTAACAGTATGACATGTGAAGGCAAGATGGCGCCCAGATACTAATGTCCATATATATTTATTTAGCTGAGATTTTTGGAACACGCTTTTCTCATACCTCCAAACGTTTTAAATGGTTAAAGAGGGACACTTTAGATTTAGGGGTGTAAGTGGAGGCGTGGTCAGGGGTAGGACTGATCTAAAGTAATTTTAGGTGATTTACTAATAATAAAAAAAATGATTGTACTAAAATGTAATTTAGAACAAGAGCAATGTATCTTATTTACACAGACTGATTTCTAAACACATCTATTGTAGTTTAAAGACAGGTTTCTGGGAGTTTTATTGCTGTTATACACTCAGACACACCAACAATATTGAAAAGAAGGACAGGGAGAATTTGGGTCTAAAATAGGCACTGTCCTTCCTAAACAGGGACAGTTGGGAGCTCTTACAGAAATGCTTAGATTCTGAGAGGTGGCACCATATTTCTGTGTAGACTCGGTCTTGGCTTAGAATAGGCCATTCCTAACTATAACATTTCTGTCCAGAAAATATTGTTCCACAAGACTTGTGGGCCGTCTATTTGAATTTTATCCATGCAAAACGAGAGCTGTGGTTTCCTTCTGGCTGTACCATTCACGTCTTTCTGATCTAACAATTTTGAGAATTCTTAAGTGAGAATATAAAGTAAATTTCTAATTTAAGGCCAGACTAGCTGAGCAGCAGGCATAGCTGACTTTTCCAGTTCAGCCATTTTGAACTGAAATTTGAAATTCCTTTTTGAATTCTAACTTTAGTGGATAACCCTGATACTTAGTAAAAATAGTGTGCAAAAAAACGCTCTAGTGCAAACGGTAAAAATAAAAAGCAGCTCAGAATCACTCGTGAAATATAACCTCACAAACCTCACAATACAAAATGTGAAAATAATTGTTATAAGTGTAGAAAACCCGTAAAGTGATATAAAAGTTAAAACGCAAATAAACAAATAGTAGAACTCTAAAAATACATTAGGAATATCTTACCCTCTAGTATATGTGATTCCAGGGAGTTAAAATCTTCAATGACATAAAAGACAATAAAAAAACAACATATAGTGTAGATGGTACAAATGGTAAGAGGTAATAGATGCACTCACATTGAGTGGAGCCTATGTATAGGGGCTCACTCAATTTGCAAATGTGCCTTTTCAGGTAGCTCGCCACCTTTCTTCAAACAGGGTAATAATCTTTGCCTCGGGAATAAAAAAAATGAGATACCAATAGTGTAATCTGTCTGGGATTTTGACGAACAAACAGAAAATATACACTGCTCACCTGATATAGAGCCTTTCACTGCTCGGCTCTAAGGTGTAAAGATGTAGGGTTACTTTTTGGGGTGACACTTCCCTAAAATCAGGTATCAGGAACCTGGACTCCCCTCAATCCTTTGGGTTTCTTTAAAATTACTTTATTAACATAAAAAAATACAAATAAAATCCAGATAGCAACAAAACTGGTAAACGTCCCACTTGTGTAAAAACTGCTAAAAACGTGTTTCCGTCATTTCGGCTTCTGTAGTTAGCAGGGGACATTTTTCCTGAGGGGTAATAATGCACTCAGGACCCGGGGTACTGTAATAAGATGCTACGGGGTAATAAGGCACTCAGGAGATGGGTTACTGTAATAAGATGTTACCGGGTAATAAGGCGCTCAGGAGCCGGGTTACTGTAATAAGATGTTACGGGGTAATAAGGCATTCAGGAGCCGGGTTACTGTAATAAGATGTTACGTAGTAATAAGGCACTCAGGAGCCGGGTTACTGTAATAAGATGCTACAGGGTAATAAGGCGCTCAGGACCCCGGGGTACTGTAATATGATGTTATAGCGTAATAAGGCACTCAAGAGCCGGGTTAATGTAATAAGATGTTACAGGGTAATAAGGCACTCAGGAGCCGGGTTACTGTAATAAGATGTTACAGGGTAATAAGGCACTCAGGAGCGGGTTACTGTAATAAGGTGTTACAGGGTAATAAGGCACTCAGGAGCCGGGTTACTGTAATAAGATGTTACAGGGTAATAAGTCACTCAGGAGCCGGGTTACTGTAATAAGATGTTACAGGGTAATAAGGCACTCAGGAGCCGGGTTACTGTAATAAGATGTTACAGGGTAATAAGGCACTCAGGAGCCGGGTTACTGTAATAAGATGTTACAGGGTAATAAGGCACTCAGGAGCCGGGTTACTGTAATAAGATGTTACAGGGTAATAAGGCAGCCTACAGGAGCCGGGTTACTGTAATAAGATGTTACAGGGTAATAAGGCACTCAGGAGCCGGGTTACTGTAATAAGATGTTACGGGGTAATAAGGCACTCAGGAGCCGGGTACTGTAATAAGATGTTACAGGGTAATAAGGCACTCAGGAGCCGGGTTACTGTAATAAGATGTTACAGGGTAATAAGGCACTCAGGAGCCGGGTTACTGTAATAAGACTACAGGGTAATAAGATGATACAGGGTAATAAGGCACTCAGGAGCTGGGTTACTGTAATAAGATGTTACAGGGTAATAAGGCACTCAGGAGCCGGGTTACTGTAATAAGATGTTACAGGGTAATAAGGCACTCAGGAGCTGGGTTACTGTAATAAGATGTTACAGGGTAATAAGGGACTCAGCTTACTGTAATAAGATGTTACAGGGTAATAAGGCACTCAGGTTACTGTAATAACATGTTACGGGGTATTAAGGCACTCAGGAGCCGGGTTACTGTAATAAGATATTACAGGGTAATAAGGCACTCAGGAGCCGGGTTACTGTAATAAGATGTTACGGGGTAATAAGGCACTCAGGAGCCGGGTTACTGTCATAAGATGTTACAGGGGGTAATAAGGCACTCAGGAGCCAGGTTACAGTAATAAGATGTTACAGGGGGTAATAAGGCACTCAGGAGCCAGGTTACAGTAATAAGATGTTACGGGGTAATAAGGCACTCAGGAACTGGGTTACTGTAATAAGATGTTACAGGGTAATAAGGCACTCAGGAGCCGGGTTACTGTAATGAGATGTTACAGGGTAATAAGGCACTCAGGAGCCGGGTTACTGTAATAAGATATTACAGGGGGCAATAAGGCACTCAGGAGCCAGGTTACTGTAATAAGATGTTACAGGGTAATAAGGCTGATGAGTAATTGTGATTAGATGTTCCTGGGTTAATTGTTTATCCATGAATTGGGTGTGCTGGAAACATAAGCCCTACTTGGGCAGGTTTAGGGGGGGGACACACCCGGGTGTGAGAACATCTGGAAGACAGATGTTAAGTTCAGAGTTACAGTCAGCACCCGCCGCCCTGTCCTGATGTGAAACTGAGAGGAGATGGGGAGGGCGGTGGAAAAGGAGGGTTACAGAAATGGGGAGAAGCAGACGGCATTGGGGGGTTGAGGGGGATGGAGCAGAGCTGGAAGTACAGAGGAAGGAAGGAGATATAGAAAGAAAACATACGATGGTTACATGAGAAACTGTTTATAAAGAATAAATTAAGAGATTGAAAAGGAGACCAGAGTCAGACAGAGAAAGTCAGATCAGAGATGTCAGGGAGGCAGTGAAAGGAGAGGCTGAGGGCTGCTGGACGCTGGAATTTATCCAATAAAAGGAATTTAAAATCTTAGATCAAAATATCCACGATGGAGATATATAGTGGAGCTGCTTCCAATTCAGTAATTCAGGCTTATTTACTAAAGTAATAGTTGTTGGTAATTTAAAGTAAATTTCAAATTTAAGGCTAAAGTAGCCGAACTGGAAAAACGGTCCAATCCATTTATTCTTCCAATCCGGCTACTTTGACCTTAAATGTGAAATTCACTTTGAATTCCAAACAGTTGTCACTTAAATAAATAAGTAAATAGTAAATAAGTGAAAAGTGCCTTCAAATTTACATTCCCATTGGTAATTCTCCACAGTTTTCTGTTTTGTGTATAAACCCACTGAAATTAGCAAGGGGGGAGAGAAAGAGATGGGTAATACTGGGGGGGCGGGGGGGAGTGCAGTCTTCTCTAGAGACCAATCTGTTTACATTCGCCCTTAACAGCTTGCAGCTTATTTTAGATCTCGTGGTCTGCTCTAGAGAGCTTGCAGTCTAATTTAGATATAGTGGTCTGCTCTAGAGAGCTTGCCGTCTAATTTAGATCCTGTGGTGTGCACTAGAGAGCTTGCAGTCAACTTTAGATATAATGGTCTGCTCTAAAGAGCCTGCAATCTAATTTAGATCTTGTAGTGTGCTCTAGAGAGCTTGCAGTCAACTTTAGATCTCGTGGTCTGCTCTAGAGAGCTTACAGTCTAATTTAGAAGTTGTGGTCTGCTTCTAGAGAAATTGCAGTCTATTTTAGATCTCGTGGTCTGTTTTGGAGAAATTGCAGTTTATTTTAGATCTCGTGGTCTGTTTTAGAGAAATTGCAGTCTAATTTAGAAAGATGTCATTACAGACCCCTCATCCTATTTCAGAAAGCTTGCAACATTACCAGAGTTGATCATTTTATTGTTTGTGCAAATCATTCTGAAACGTGTTTTTATTTTTCCCTATCTTGGTTCAAATAGGGCAGATCAGTTCACAACTTATCCCAGCTCACTGTTTAGTGAATAAACGCCTAAAGCTAAAAATGTGAGGAGAAGGCATTAAATGGACCGTGTAACTAGACAATTTGTTCTAAGATCTGGCCTAGATATTGAGACAGAAAGCCTATGTCATCTCTATGGTATAAATGGATTTTATGTGAGAATAATCTAAAGACTGCTGTGAGAAGGATAGGGGTCAGGAGAATTAAACAATGGCAGTATTGCAGAAATGGGACAGATGAGCATCGTATGCATATGTATATAATGAATTTACAAATATAATTTTAATTGTTTGGCTTAAGATGCTTCAAATCCTGGGAACTGGAGATCAAATCCACAGGGTTTTCTTGAACACAGTTTCTCTTTATTTTTGGGATGCACATGAAAAGTGCTCCCCCACTGTATGTAGAATTCATATGCAGCAAGAAGAAATAGTTCCCTCCAGATCATCTCTTGAAAAAATAATGGTACGGAAAAGAATTTGAAATTTAAATTATCATAGAAAAATATTCCTGCTAATTGCTTGTTTTTCCAGCACGAATCACGCTTAGTCGTATATCAGAATGACAGTTTATTTGTGCGCTGTAGTAGTTATGGTACCAGGATTTCCCCCCTGTCACCAGCAGCTAGTTATGTGTCAAACCATTTTTTTAAAACGGTAAACATGGGCTGCAGTGGTTATGGTGTTTTAGAGTTCCCCATTAAGAAAGCAGTCGTGAGTCACATTTCATTGTATCCATGGTGATTGCTCCAGTTTTAAAACTTAATTGTGGAATTATGAGGGTTCTATAAGGAGCCCACTGGCCTCGCCAATTCCTCTTCCTATGGTAGCAGTGATGGGCCGCATGCTGACCAGGTGGATGGTTGGCCTGTCCTGCGGTAGATGTGTGACATGTGGCTATTTATCATCGCTCCATCTCCTCACTAGTCAGTGTGAACTAATTAACTGATTATTTCCTTTCTATCGCCAGAGGTGTCAGGACCTCACAGACAGACTCTATCTCTCTCATTAACACTTACCACCCACAGAACATCCTTAAATATACAAACAGACAGAGGGCCGTACTCACTAAGCACTAAATTGCCCCAAAATTAAAACCAGACATATAGTTTAGGCAAAAATCACCCATTTGGAAACAAAATTCAATGTTATGTTTAGTTAATAAACCAGAAAATCTCGCACATTATAACTCTCACCACCCGCTGTACTAAACCTATATATACCATCCACAACTGGCATTAACGACCTATTATACTATGTCACACCTCATTGCAGTAACCTCCATTATACAATCACAGCTGGCATTAACCTCCATTATACCCCCACAGCTGGCATTAACCTCCATTATACCCTCACAGGTGGAATTTTCTCCCTATTATACTCTGTCAATTTAATTATAACCTCATGGCAGAGCTGGTATTAAACTCCCTGTTATACCTCCACACCACACAACTGTCTCTAACCCCCAAATTGTACCCTCACACAATATAACCACATTAAGTACCCCTAAAAGCTTCAAACCACTTTAAAAACCCCATTGTACCCACTGCACTATAGAGTTGGCATTAATCCCCTCTACCCCCATTGTACCCTCACCTAGAGAGTTGGCATTAATCCCCTTTACCCCCCATTGTACCCTCACCTAGAGAGTTGGCATTAATCCCCTCTACCCCCATTGTACCCTCACCTAGAGAGTTGGCATTAAGCCCCTCTTCCCCCCATTGTACCCTCACCTAGAGAGTTGGCATTAAGCCCCTCTACCCCCCATTGTACCCTCACCTAGAGAGTTGGCATTAAGCCCCTCTACCCCCATTGTATTCTCACAGCAGATAGTCGGCATTAACCCCCTCTACCCCCATTGTATTCTTACCTAGAGAGTTGGCATTAATCCCCTCTACCCCCATTGTACCCTAACCTAGAGAGTTGGCATTAACCCCCTCTACCCAATTTTATTCTCACCTAGAGAGTTGGCATTAATCCCCTCTACCCCCATTGTACCCTTACCTAGAGAGTTGGCATTAACCCCATCTACCCCCCATTGTATTCTCACAGCAGATAGTTGGCATTAACCCCGTCTACCTCCCATTGTACTCTCACAGTATGGTGTTGTCATTAACCCCCTTTACCCCCATTGTATTCTCAGCAGCCCTGTGTATGTGTTTTGGTAAAACTGGCGTATGTTCTGGCAGGGTCTGGTTTGTATTTTGGGTCTAGGATAATGATTTTGCGTTCTGCATGGCCAGTAGGAGCCAGATTAAGGGTTATATTGCTAAGTGCTTTCCCTGAAGTCACATGCAGGTTCCCATGAGACAGCCATGTCAGGAATAAGTGAGTCATAAAAGCAGTGTTTGACAATTTAAAGAAAGTGAGGGAGGAAGGAGAGAACCAGGGAGGGAATAAAACGCACTTTAGGGAACGATGGCGAGAGAGAGGGATAGTGAGACTGACGTGGACGGTAGAGAGTTTCTGGAGGATAGAGAGACAGACCGTACTGGGTAAAAGATGGTCTTGGTAGATGGGTTAACCCTCTGACTGCCAGAATACCCTATAAATCCCACAATAAGGGTTATTCACTAGAATCGCACCAGACTCGCATTAAATATCAACATCTTTGTCCCAGGATTTGCCTTTGGCATATTTACAACAGGGAAATCCAGTTGAAATCCTCTCATTTTAACCAAATAATCACATCTCATTCGCTGCTTGCTGTCTGGTGTGGGCTTTAAAATCAGTATTTCTACCATACAAGCTAAATCGATAAAATACAAGGATTCGCGTTTATCAAACACCGAATTCCATGCAGATTCACTATAAACAAAACCGGTAGAAGATAGATTTGTACGCGAATTCACTAGGTTTGTGCAGGTGAACCTACAGAAATACGTAATATTTTTCGACTAACAGTGCAAGCAGCCCACAGGGAATTGAGTCCAATAATAATAATTATAAACATTATAATAATAATAATAATATAACATTCAAATAAAAATTACAAATACATTAATAATGTAATATAAACTTAGTATCTGAAATATGGAGTTAGAAGTCAAAATGGTGCTAATGCCGTCTTTGTGCAATGGTAGCTTCTATTAAAATGGAAGAAAATGTGGTCCAACCTAAATCCCACTATCCGGTTGGACTGGGTTTGTAGGTAGACCGCTACCAGTTCTGTCTAATTATCAATGCGTTTGACTTCGCTAACAATCCAGAATAGATTAAATCCAGCGTGAATTAACATGCGTTCGAAAGATGTCTTCTTTTATTTAGCGACTAATAGATAATATTGAGGTAGTCCATATTTTATCTTCTAAACACTTCTAGATCGTTCTAGATTATTTTTGCTATTTAGGATAGAATCCATTCGGATAGTTTAATTGCCAGTGTGTTCCCAAAATTCCGCAGTGTGTCTAGATTTAAAGTTGTGGAGTTTGTTGGCAATTTCAACAGGTAAAGCATCGACTGCTCGATGGGTTAACATTTCGAGGAATGCCGCCCATCAGTGTGACATCAGACCCTGTTTGTGCGATCGGCGACGCTGGCCCCCTGCGGGGCACTTCCACTTGTTTACAATGTGTTCAGAGTTTGATACTACAGAACTAAACACTAGAGACCAGCAGCCTCTTTCACTACATGCCTCGGCTGCCTAAGAGTAATGGTAATTAGTATCCCCAATAGCTCTGACTGACTGAGCTTGCTTAAGTTGCAGTACCGGCACTATAAATATTGCAATACATATATCAGAGTTGGGTCAGGATGAAAGTGATATGGAAAAGTTCTGTGTGCAGGGTCTCCACAGCGTTCTCTGAAACTCCTATTTTTCATCTTAGACAGACGGGCGTTTTTATGTAGCAATAAAAGATGTTTTGACTTCCTTTGCAGATTAAATATCACACCTGTGACAACATATCGTACTCAGCGGCAGATGGGAACTTTAACGATGGTTGGGGTGCTAGACTACCCTCAGAATTTGACTCTACCCCCTGACTTGCATTTAACCTCCCCGTAATCAACCCGTCATGTTCTGTTCAATACCATAAAACTATACATGCACGTTTTTGAGAAACAACAGCCAATTTGACCCCTTAAGGACCAAACTTCTGGAATAAAAGGGAATCATGACATATCACACATGTCATGTGTCCTTAAGGGGTTAAAGAGGTCCAACCCCCTCTGACCTTATTACCCAATGAATGCCCTAGAAGACAGGACAGTAAGCAAGCCTATCTTTTTGGACTCTGACGATCTGACTGCCCAATGCAGAGTCAATGGGTTATGTCAGAATTCCTGTTGTCTCAACGTTCTATATCCAGAAAATTGGTAATTTTACCATCTTGGTATGATTACTATCTCTAGCCATCAATAAGAGAGAAGGAAACTGCAAAACTAATCATGACAGACACAGCATGTCAGTTTCTAAAACTTCATTATCATGTGTCCTTCGCAAGACAATACATTTTATTACATCTTTATAATTTTATATTTTTTTTAATGTAAAACTTGAAAAAAATCTGCCCTATGGATATGACTCCTCTGACCCTTACTGTTTCTTAATTGCCCCAATGACTTCCTTTAGAATGTAAACTCAATGCCCCAGTTCTCATCAGTCCCTGTTCCCATCAATCCCACCACGCCGTTTCCATACGCTGAGGATGAAAATTGTTGTCCTGCAGTATGTAGCTTTCATATGCTTCAGGAAAGGAAACCAATTATTTGTTGAAGCAGGGATCTCGAAGGAAGCTTTGAACCCCTGCCTATGAACGCTACATACTAAGGGTAGTACTTTTGTTCTGCCGCCCACCAGCATGAAGAAGTGATGTGCATCCACGAACACATGGTGGAATTGGCAAGCCTTGCTGTGGAATGTGTTAATAGTAATAAATAATAGTGATGTTGTATATAACTTGCAAATTGAAATACAAATAGTCGCCGTAACATTGCGCTTATCTTTTTTGTCAATAAATAAAATAGCTTTATTCTTTTATACTTTTTTTTTTTTCCATGTCTAAATCTAAACCTCCTCCTGTCTTCGTTCCCACCACTTCTCCCATGTCTGCCTCTTCCCCTGGATCCCTGCCTCCCCTCCTGTCTCTGATTTGGGTACCAGACAGCATCCAGCTGTTAGTCTGTACAGCCAAGACTCAGGTTAACCCACCCTCCCCCTCCTTTACTCTGCAATCTCTCATCACAGTCACTCGCTAAACGTGGTCTGGCCTGCCATTAGTGTAACACCCACACTTTGTGCTGTGTATGAGTGTAAACGTTCTGGGACAGCAGTAAGGGGGGCACATTGTGTGAAACTCAGAGTAGCTGTGATGGGGAGTAATGTAATAGACTGTTACCGTTAATAGACTAATAGACTTTTAACATTAGTCTGGCATTTTAAAGAGGACACTTTAAGTCCATTAAAATGCACTCAGTAGGTCAATAGTGATTAGCAGGGTTATTCCCAAACACTGGATTGTACCAAATTTAAGGCCTTGATTTCATATTTTGGATAAACCTTTTTTTATTATTATTATTATTATTATTATTAAAAATATTAAAATTTCAAAATGTATCTCAAGTATAAAAAAATTATAATTTTTTTCATAATATTAAATCATATTAAAAGTTTATCCAACAATATTAAATCATTTGGATATCGTATCCAGCAATATTAAAGGAACAGTATAGTGTAAGGGATACAAAGCTGCCCCCACAACCTCCCTGGTCCCCACTCCACCATCCCTCCCACCATGAATTTGTTAAATAAACATTAAAACACTTACCGGATTCCAGCACCAGTGTCCCTCAGCGGTGGGTTCAGGCTCCTACTCCGCCAATGTCAGCCGATAGGGGACCTAATGCGCATGCATGGCGAGCGTCACGCACATTGGGCATTCCCCATAGGAAAGCATTGACTCAGTGCGTTCCTATGGGGATTTTCAACATACTGGACGTCCTTATGCAAAACGTGAGGACGTCCAGCATTGTTTTACAGAGTCAAACTTTATTAAACGGCAGGAAGCACCTCGAGTGGCCATCTAGTAGCTAGGCAGTCTTAACACTATTGCAGTTTCTCATAAACTGCAATGTTTACATTGCAGGGTTAAGAGAACATGGACTTCACCCAGACCACTTCAGTGAGATAAAGTGATCTGGGTGCCTATAATGTCAATTTAAATTTAAATCCTAATGGCAAAAATGAATAAAGCTGAGTTGGAATTTTTTTTCCAAATCGTATATTTTTTCCTAAATATTATCATTCAAATTTAATTTGCTAAACGTCGTAAACAACAATATAAATGTCACACTTCGGTAATAGCTGGCCAAACCAGTTGTTAAATCTAGAATTATTACAATCTAGATTTATTAACCAGATTTTGTAAGCTTTATTCCAATTCAGTATGGACGCCGAAAGCCATGTTGAACTGAATTCTTCACAGAGTAACGTGAACATTTTACGTACACACGGTTTTTATCAAAATAATTTTTTTATTTTGACTATTCATGACTTAGTTAAAAATGTGCAAATGTTTTAAATGGGCAAAGCCTCTTGTTAGTTTGCCAAATAGTCCAATTTGATAGGGCACCTGGTCGTACCATAGCTTTACGACAAACCGTTTTAGAAGTGCTTTGATTTATAACTTACTGTGTTTGTAGTGATTTGCAGATCATTTGTGTAATCCAGTTTATTCTCCTCCATAGACTTGGCAGTTCTTTAATGAACCAGAGATATGTGTGGGTGCATAATAAAATATGAAACTGCTTGGAGCTCAGTCTGATGATATCACGAGAAATACTTTTTTAAGTTTGTTTTCAGAAGAAAGGACAGAACGCTGTACAATAAGTAAACAAACCAAATATTCACTTTCAATTAACTAATTTCATTAGGATTGGTAACACGCACCCTGTAGCCAAATTGGGACCTGTCCTATTGAATATGGAACTAACGCTGCTAGATCCACCATGTTTTTTTCTTAGCAAATAAAAAGAGCTGCTTTGGATAATATAGTGTTGATATGCTGCAGGAGGTTAAAGAGTACATTAGCTGCAGAACATGAATCCTACATACTACACACGTCGCAATATTGGGAGGTATGAAATTGGCCTAAAGGGAGCGTGCTAGATGCCAATCAGAAAACTGTCCGTCCCACTTGGCAAGGAGTCGGGGCTGCCCATAGAAGTAATAAACGTTTGCCAAGCTGAATCACAGTCTCCAGGCTGTCCCCAGTCAGAGCAGGCTTGAAGCGCTAGTGGTCCCAGTGTGAGCACGTCTAATGATGCGCTACGCTGTGCTGGCTGGGGATAATTTGGTAATGTGGCTGGGATAATTTGGTAACATGGCTGGGATAATTTGGTAACATGGCTGGGATAATTTGGTAATATGGCCGGGATAATTTGGTAATATGGCTGGGATAATTTGGTAACATGGCCGGGATAATTTGGTAACATGGCTGGGATAATTTGGTAATATGGCTGGGGACAATTTGGTAATATGGCCGGGACAATTTGGTAACATGGCTAGGATAATTTGGTAACATGGCTGGGATAATTTGGGAACATGGCCGGGATAATTTGGTAATATGGCTGGGATGGTCCCATTGAAATCCGGACAGTTGAGGGGCAGGGAGAATATCACTGACCCGTGGTCAATATTTGAATAAAACATTAAACACATGATAATTCCAGTGATTTGCTTTTACTGTACTGAAAATATAAAAAAAACAGGTTATCGCCTTTTCTGAGTAGAGAAATGTCAGAGCTGAAATGTGTAATGTAATAATAAGTGTGCGTTGGTGAAATAGTTAGCTCGCTGCGCATTCCACTGACTTCTTAATATAAACAGAGCAGACCCAAATATGGGCACACACAGCTGATGACATTTAAGGGTTTTCTCGCTAAGACCGAATTGTAGTGAGCTGGAACTGATTGGCAAAATTAATCATGAAATAAAGAATCTGTGACTGTAGCTTTTTTTCCCCACAATCCATAACTTTTTTCAGTGTTCATTGAATAAACCATATAGTGTGTGCGCATCTTAACTCATTCAGTGATTAACTTGTGTTGGCCGTGCAGTGTGTTGGTTGTAATGTGTGTTGCTGTGTAATGGGATGTGCAGTGTGTTGCAGTGTGTTGGTGGTGCAGTGTGTTGCTGTGTAATGGAATGTGCAGTGTGTTGCTGTGTAATGGGATGTGCAGTGTGTTGCAGTGTGTTGGTGGTGCAGTGTAATGGGATGTGCAGTTGATGGTGCAGTGTATTGGTCATGCAGTGTGTTTCTGTGTAATGGGTTGTGCAGTGTGTTGGTCGTGCAGTGTGTTGGTTTGTAATGGAATGTGCTGTGTGTTGGTGGTGCAGTGTGTTTGTGTGTAATGGGATGTGCAGTGTGTTGGTTGTGCAGTGTGTTGATGTGTAATGGAATGTTCAGTGTGTTGGTCATGCAGTGTGTTGCTGTGTAATGGGATGTGCAGTGTGTTGGTGGTGCAGTGTGTTGCAGTGTGTTGGTCATGCAGTGTGTTGCTGTGTAATGGGATGTGAATTGTGTTGCAGTGTGTTGGTGGTGCTGTGTAATGGGATGTGCAGTGTGTTGCAGTGTTTTGGTGGTGCAGTGTGTTGCAGTGTGTTGGTCATGCAGTGTGTTGCTGTGTAATGGGATGTGCAGTGTGTTGCAGTGTGTTGGTGGTGCAGTGTAATGGGATGTGCAGTTGGTGGTGCAGTGTATTGGTCATGCAGTGTGTTGCTGTGTAATGGGATGTGCAGTGTGTTGCAGTGTGTTGGTGGTGCAGTGTAATGGGATGTGCAGTTGGTGGTGCAGTGTATTGGTCATGCAGTGTGTTGGTCGTGCAGTGTGTTGGTTTGTAATGGAATGTGCTGTGTGTTGGTGGTGCAGTGTGTTTGTGTGTAATGGGATGTGCAGTGTGTTGGTTGTGCAGTATGTTGATGTGTAATGGAATGTGCAGTGTGTTGGTCATGCAGTGTGTTGCTGTGTAATGGGATGTGCAGTGTGTTGGTTGTGCAGTGTGTTGGTCGTGCAGTGTGTTGCTGTGTAATGGGATGTGCAGTGTGTTGGTCGTGCAGTGTGTTGGTCGTGCAGTGTGTTGCTGTGTAATGGGATGTGCAGTGTGTTGGTGTTGCAGTGTGTTGGTCGTGCAGTGTGTTGGTCGTGCAGTGTGTTGCTATGTAATGGGATGTGCAGTGTGTTAGCGATGCAGTGTGTTGGTGTTGCAGTGTGTTGGTCGTGCAGTGGGTTGCTGTGTAATGGGATGTGCAATGTGTTGGTGGTGCAGTGTGTTGGTTGTGCAGTGTGTTGCAGTGTGTTGGTCGTGCAGTGTGTTGGTCGTGCAGTGTGTTGCTGTGTAATGGGTTGCATTCTGTCAGTAAAAGGGTTTCAGATGCTGTTATTCCTTATCTCTGCTATATTATTAGTGGAGGAATGCTAACATGTGTCTGTGTTTATACATACAGGCATGTATTGTGGTATCGATGACATGGAAAGTAACAGATACCTATGTGTATTTATGTATATTTTATTCATATAGAGAAACTGTGTGAGAAGAGTGTTCTGCATATACACAACAAACATCTCTGTATGCAGATTGTTCTATGTACAGTGTGTGTACAGGCAGAGCAGGCTGTTTTATACATGGAACATGTGTGTACATGCAAAGTATCATCTTGTATGTATTATCAGTGTGCGTATGCCACATAGCACATTGTATGTATACACAACAAGTATATATGCAAAGCACTATGTTCTACGAATAGACATAATGTGTAAATGCTGAGTAGCATGTTGTATGTATAGACAGTGTGTGTGTTGCTGCGTAGCACCTTGTATGCATAAACAATACATATACATGCAAAACAGTGTGTTGTATGTGCAGAGTGTGTTTACTCAGACAGACATATTGTATGTATAGACAGTGTGTGTACATGCAGGGTGACATGTTGTATGTAGACAGTGTGTGTACATGGAGCATGACATGTTGTATGTATAGACCTGTGTGTACATGCAGGGTGACCTGTTGTATGTATAGCTAGTGTGTGTACATGCAGGATTACCTGTTGTATGTAGATAGTGTGTGCACATGCAGGGTGACCTGTTGTATGTATAGACAGTGTGTGTACATTCAGGGTTGTATGTGTAGATAGTGTGTGCACATGCAGGGTGACTTGTTGTATGTATAGCCAGTGTGTGTACATGCAGAGTGACCTGTTGTATGTACATACAGTGTGTGTACACACAGGGTGACCTGTTTTATGTATAGATAGTGTGTGCACATGCATGGTGACCTGTTGTATGTATAGGCAGTGTGTGTACATGCAGGATGACTTGTAGTATGTATAGACAGTGTGTGTGTACATGCAGGGTGACATGTATGTATATACAGTGTGTGTACATGCAGGGTGACCTGTAGTATGTATAGACACTGTGTGTACATGCATGGTGACATGTTGTATGTATAGCCAGTGTGTGTACATGCAGAGTGACCTGTTGTATGTATAAACAGTGTGTGTACATGCATGGTGACCTGTTGTATGTATAGGCAGTGTGTGTACATGCATGGTGACCTGTTGTATGTATAAACAGTGTGTGTACATGCATGGTGACATGTTGTATGTATAGGCAGTGTGTGTACATGCAGGGTGACATGTTGTATGTTTAGGCAGTGTGCGTACATGCATGGTGACCTGCTGTATGTATAGGCAGTGTGTGTACATGCAGGGTGACATGTTGTATGTATAGACATTGTGTGTACATGCAGGGTGACGTGTTGTATGTATAGGCAGTGTGTGTACATTCAGGGTTACATGTTGTATGTATAGGCAGTGTGTGTACATGCAGGGTGACATGTATGTATAGACAGTGTGTGTACATGCATGGTGACCTGTTGTATGTATAGGCAGTGTGTGTACATGCAGGGTGACATGTTGTATGTTTAGGCAGTGTGCGTACATGCATGGTGACCTGCTGTATGTATAGGCAGTGTGTGTACATGCAGGGTGACATGTTGTATGTATAGACAGTGTGTGTACATGCAGGGTGACGTGTTGTATGTATAGGCAGTGTGTGTACATTCAGGGTTACATGTTGTATGTATAGGCAGTGTGTGTACATGCAGGGTGACATGTATGTATAGACAGTGTGTGTGCATGCATGGTGACCTGTTGTATGTATAGGCAGTGTGTGTACATGCAGGGTGACATGTTGTATGTATAGGCAGTGTGTGTACATGCAGGGTGACATGTTGTATGTATAGGCAGTGTGTGTACATGCAGGGTGACATGTTGTATGTATAGGCAGTGTGTGTACATGCAGGGTGACATGTTGTATGTATAGGCAGTGTGTGTACATGTAGGGTGACATGTTGTATGTATAGACAGTGTGTGTACATGCAGGGTGACATGTTGTATGTATAGGCCATGTATGTACATGCAGAGCTGGATTATGTGTACAGAGCAGCCCTTGCACTGGGTATATAGTCTGTATTTTATCCATGTGCGTGAGTTTCTTGTTTCTCTGTCTGTCAGACTATCAGTTCATCTGTGCACATCAAAACGGCAGCGCCTTAGCACAGTCTACACATGTCATAAATTGTAAATAAACCCCCATCATGTCAGCTCTCTGTGTCCATAATGTTCTCCTACACACCGCTTCCCTCTCAGTCTGTACTAACACAACTCTCTGTCTCTCACTCTCTTCTGTGTCTCTCATTCTCTGTCTCTCACTCCATTCTCTCTCTCTCTCTCTCACTCCATTCTCTGTCTCTCACTCTCTGTCTCTCACTCTCTTCTGTGTCTCTCACTCTCTGTCTCTCACTCCATTCTCTGTCTCTCACTCTCTCTCACTCTCTTCTGTGTCTCTCACTCTCTGTCTCTCACTCCATTCTCTCTCTCTCACTCCACTCTCTGTCTCTCACTCCATTCTCTCTCTCTCACTCCATTCTCTGTCTCTCACTCTCTGTCTCTCACTCTCACTCTATTCTCTGTCTCTCACTCTCTTCTCTGTCTCTCACTCTCATTCTCTGTCTCTCACTCTCTTCTCTGTCTCTCACTCTCTCTATTCTCTCTCACTCTCTCTATTCTCTGTCTCTCACTCTATTCTCTGTCTCTCTCTATTCTCTGTCTCTCACTCTATTGTCTGTCTCTCACTCTATTGTCTGTCTATCTCTATTCTCTCACTCTCTGTCTCTCTCTATTCTCTGTCTCTCTATATTCTGTCTCTCACTCTCTGTCTCTCTATTCTCTGTCTCTCTCTATTCTCTGTCTCTCACTCCATTCTCTGTTTCTCACCCTCACTCTATTCTCTGTCACTCTCTATTCTCTGTCTCTCACTCCATTCTCTGTCTCTCACTCTATTCTCTGTCTCACTCTCTTCTCTGTCTCTCACTCCATTCTCTGTCTCTCACTCTCTCTCTATTCTCTGTCTCTCACTCTCTCTGTATTCTCTGTCTCTCTGTCTCTCACTCTCTTCTCTCATTCCTATCGGTTATTAAGTGATATTTCAAAGTGAATTTCAGATTTAAGGCCCGAGTAGCCGCACTATCAGAATAGCTGACTAGCTGACAATGTTTCCAGTTCGGCTGTTTTGACCTTAAATTTTAAATTCACATTAAATTTCTCGCTTCTCAAACCACATATACTCACACACTCTCTCTCTCACACCCTCTACCTCTCTCTCTCGTTGGTTCCTTATAATCACCGGCATGCTCTCATTTCCCCTCCTTACCTCCTCATACTCTCTACTCTCGTTCCCTCCTGACACTCTCTGTGCTCGTATCCCCTCCTGACACTCTCTTTACTCTCATCCCCTCCTGACACTCTCTTTACTCTCATCCCCTCCTGACACTCTCTCTTCTCTCATTCTCTACTGACACTCTCTTTGCTCTCACCCCCTCCTGACACTCTCTGTGCTTGTATCCCCTCCTGACACTCTCTTTACTCTCATCCCCTCCTGACACTCTCTTTGCTCTCACCCCCTCCTGACACTCTCTTTGCTCTCATCCCCTCCTGACACTCTCTTTACTCTCACCCCCTCCTGACATTCTCCGTGCTCTCATCCCCTCCTGACACTCTCTGTGCTCTCGTCTCCTCCTGACACTCTCTGTGCTCTCACCCCCTCCTGACACTCTCTCTCTGCTCTCGCCCCCTCCTGACACTCTCCGTGCTCTCGTCCCCTCCTGACACTCTCCGTGTTCTCGTCCCCTCCTGACACTCTCTCTCTGCTCTCGTCCCCTCCTGACACTCTTTGCTGTCCCTTTCTCATTTCCTGCTTAGTTTATTTCCCCTCCTCTCTCTTTCTGCCCTTTTTATTCTCATGCACTCTACTGTCTTCGTTTTCATCCCCTCTCTCTCTTTTATCTGTTTCCAATTAACTCCTTCTCTCTCTTTTTTCATCACGTCCTTCCTTAGCTATCTCTCTCTCTCTCTCTCATTGACCCCCAGTCCCTCTCTCCATCCATATTTTACATGCTGCTATAAATGCTCCTTTGTGTTTCTGGGCCATTTCCAGACCGCTCTCCCTGCTCTACACATGTAACTAATAATATCCATGAGAGCTGAAACAACATCTGTCTTATCCTAGTCCTAGAGGTGCCACAAGGTTCTGTGTCCCCTTTGTAGAATCCTAGTGGTGCCAATGTATATCATCTTCGCATAATCAGAGCTTCAGTCTCTGTTATGTATGTATTCTGTCCTATAGGTACCTCACTGTGTATTCCCTGCATTCTGTCCTAGAGGTACCAGGCTCTGTATTTGAGTCCAGTCCTAGAGGTGCCAGGCTCTGTATTTGAGTCCAGTCCTAGTGGTGCCAGGCTCTGTATTCTGTCCTAGAGGTGCCAGACTCTGTATTCTTTGAGTCCAGTCCTAGAGGTGCCAGGCTCTGTATTTGAGTCCAGTCCTAGTGGTGCCAGGCTCTGTATTCTGTCCTATAGGTGCCAGGCTCTGTATTCTTTGAGTCCAGTCCTAGAGGTGCCAGGCTCTGTATTCTGTCCTAGAGGTGTCAGGCTCTGTATTCTGTCCTAGAGGTACCAGGCTCTGTATTCTTTGAGTCCAGTCCTAGAGGTGCCAGGCTCTGTATTTCTTGAGTCTAGTCCTAGAGGTGTCAGGCTCTGTATTTCTTGAGTCTAGTCCTAGAGGTGTCAGGCTCTGTATTCTTTGCGTCCAGTCCTAGAGGTGCCAGGCTCTGTATTCTTTGAGTCCAGTCCTAGAGGTACCAGGCCCTGTATTTGGCCAGGCTCTGTATTTGAGTCCAGTCCTAGAGGTGTCAGGTTCTGTATTCTTTGAGTCCTGTCCTAGAGGTGTCAGGCTCTGTATTTGAGTCTGGTCCTAGAAGTGTCAAGCTCTGTATTCTTTGAACCAAAGTGAATCTAGTATGAACTGGGTATGAATCCAGACCTTACTAGTCGAATGAGTGAAGCGCTATATATTTTCACTTACCCTAATTTAGGGTTAAATCTCAGATGTATGTTGATACATAAAAGTAAAGAAAACACAATACAACACAATATAGTGTAAATCTATAAATAATGGGGATTTTTGATGTTATAACAATGGTCAAACTCACATGGAATAGAGCCTCAAACAGGACAGGCTCAAGTCACTTTCACCGTAGTGTCGTAAGGAGACACTGCACCCTTTGACTGGATTAGAATTTCCTCAAAGAAAGAAAAAAGGAGAAAAAGGGGAGAAGCCCCCTAGTGTACTATGTTTTGACTTAATAGTTACATACACAGTAGTTATGGTGGTGCTCACCTTCTTTTGAGCCAATGAGAACCTGGCTCTGGATGGTAGACTTAGGTGCCTCTGGAGGGGGGCACCAACCCTTCTTTTAACAGCAAGGCAAAGTAGGAAGCCAATGGGATATAGTAAAAAATAATAAATCCTAGAGGTGCCAGGCTCTGTATTCTTTTAGTCCCATCCTAGAGGTACCAGGTTCTGTATTCTTTGAGTCCAGTCCTACAGGTGTCAGGCTCTGTATTTGAGTCCGGTCCTAGAGGTGTCAGGCTCTGTATTCTTTGAGTCTAGTCCGAGAGGTGACAGGTTCTGTATTCTTTGAGTCCAGTCCTAGTGGTGCCAGGCTCTGTATTCTTTGAGTCCAGTCCTAGAGGTGTCAGGCTCTGTATTTGAGTCCAGTCCTAGAGGTGCCAGGTTCTGTATTCTTTGAGTCCCGTCCTATAGGTGTCAGGCTCTGTATTTGAGTCCATTCCTAGAGGTGCCAGGCTCTGTATTCTTTGAGTCTAGTCCTAGAGGTGCCAGGCTCTGTATTTGAGTCCAGTCCTAGAGGTGCCAGGCTCTGTATTCTTTGAGTCTAGTCCTAGAGGTGCCAGGCTCTGTATTCTTTGAGTCTAGTCCTATAGGTGTCAGGCTCTGTATTTGAGTCCAGTCCTAGAGGTGCCAGGCTCTGTATTCTTTGAGTCTAGTCCTAGAGGTGCCAGGCTCTGTATTTGAGTCCAGTCCTAGAGGTGCCAGGCTCTGTATTCTTTGAGTCTAGTCCTAGAGGTGCCAGGCTCTGTATTCTTTGAGTCTAGTCCTATAGGTGTCAGGCTCTGTATTTGAGTCCAGTCCTAGAGGTGCCAGGCTCTGTATTCTTTGAGTCTAGTCCTAGAGGTGCCAGGCTCTGTATTTGAGTCCAGTCCTAGAGGTGCCAGGCTCTGTATTCTTTGAGTCCAGTCCTATAGGTGCCAGGTTCTGTTTTCCATTAACCCAATCTTCGCAGACTTGTTGTACCGTGCGGAGGTGCCAGGCTGTGTATTCATATTGTCATTGTAGTCCATGCCAGACTTGGTTTATTCTTCGCACTGTGGTAGGGGCTGCCAAGGTATTTATTAATCCATTAAAACGCTTTCCATATGAGCTGTGGTGCTGGCGTTTCACTGTGTAGCGGTGGGCTAGCTGTGTCAGTCTCTGGTTTAATTGGCCTGATGCTTTATTGCTTGCGTTCCATCTACTCTGCTTCAAACCCTTCAACTTCAGGCGTTAGGAGCAGTTTACACCAAAATGGGCGTCCAGGTTCATCCAGCGAAGTAATTCATGGTAGTTTTGCTCAATGTCTGACTCACCTAGCGTTGCTGACACCACTATATTTTCTGGGAAGGGAATCCCTTCATATTGATGGGCATTACATGAAAAATATGCCCTGTAGAAGTTAGTATTCAAATGCTGGAAGGGAAAATCAATCAACTAATCACTTTCCTTCACGCAGTCTGTATATTCTGCAAACTATTCTGTTTTTCATGTACCGCTTAACCCCTTAAGGACCAAACTTCTGGAATAAAAGGGAATCATGACATGTCACACATGTCATGTGTCCTTAAGGGGTTAAACAAAATGATAATTGCTCAGAAATACAACCCTACCCTCCACCTTCGTCCCCTTCAGAAATATTTAATGTGAATAATGGCTCGTGGTTCTAAACACACGGTTCCACCATGGCTTCCTGCCCGAGCCCTTGTGTACTATATTTTTTAATGATATTTGGACAGACACTCTGACTGGCATCGATGCTCAATGCTTTGTCTCTGTTCTACAAGTTCCATACATAATCTACATTCCAATAGGTATTTACTACAGTGAGAATTCAAAGTAAATTTCAAATCTAAGGCCAAAGAAACCGAACTGGAAAAATTCTCTAAGCTACCATCTATGCTTTCAGTTTGGCTACTTTAGCCTAACATTTGAAATTCTCACTTTGTTGACTATCCCTGTCTGTTTCTTCCCCTAGGGCGTTATTCACCAAACCAGTATTCCCCTAAATAGTTTAGACATTTTCGAGTCCTGTTGCAGTATTGATGAAACATTTGTAAAATGGGTACCATTGAGTATCCATGAGGATTAGTTTACTCGTATCTAGCAATCCCCAGTCCCAAGCATGGCTCTTGTTTATTTTGTAGATTCAATCTGTTTGTTTCATTTATCCAGTCCCAATCTGTTTTCCTGGTGCATTCCTTTCTACATTGGGGATAGGGGTTGTCTCTTTAATTAAAAATGTCCTGTTACCAAAATAATCATCATCTAATCTGCTTCTATATTGCCCCATGTGTCTGAACCTCTTGTGATTTATTTCCTGAGTGGTCTTGTGTTCATTAAATATATAAATAACAGTAGGGATAGACTACTTTTCCTTGTGTATAGCATCCCCCCTAAAATGTGTCCTTTACCTAGTTTATTTGTCTACTAAAATTAGGAGCCGGACATTAGGTGACGACTGATATTTAAACTGTGACATACAATTCTAAAGGCATCTTCAAACCCATCTCTCAGCTGCGTTACATAGAGCTCAGTCAGTAACATATATTGTGGTATACAATGTATACAATTTATAGATCACATAATTACACCACACACACAGCTCATTTCACAGAAATTACCACATGGTAAACATTAAATATAGTAATCAATGCACATAACATATTGTAAATTCTACATACTACAATCTAAACCTTCTACACCTAGTTGGAATGTAGTAGACGCGGTCCTGTGTACTGTTTTACCCTGAATGGGTTCTAATTGAATTTCTTAATTTTGACTTTAATTTTCCAGTGCTCTCATCAGTTCTCCTCAATTTCCAGTTTAGTGAGTGAAAAGATAAATAAATACATTTTGAAAAAACATCAATATCTCTGTGATTTCTCTATTTGTAAAACTCTGACAAATAATATTATCACAAAAAAGATAAATTGGGGCATTTTATTGGATAAAATACTTCAAGCTCTCTCAATTTATATGGCAACATGGCTGCTATGAGAAAAGTTAATTTTGCTAGTGGTATAATGGTATAGGTCAGGCTGAAATAAGATTGTGATGGCCTGTAGCGTGCCGGTCCTATTTTCTTAAAATTGAGGTGTGCATGTTGCCATATTCTGCTTGTGTTATTTATACTGTAGTTGCTTTGTATCGTTGTATTTGTGTGTATATGAGCTATTATGTTGTATGTGTTCATGCGTAGTTTGTGGTATCGTGTATGATACCTATGAATGTCGGCTGTGTATGTCACATTGTGTGTTTGGTAGTGTGTGTATGTGTGGGGCTGTTTAGGGTATTGCATGTGAGAGGCTGCATGTGGCGTTGTGTGCATGTATATGGATTGTCAGTGGTGTTGAGTTTGTGCGGATTGTGTGTATGTTTGTGTGTGGGCTGCTATTATTTGTATGAGGGGAGGGTTATTCTGCATCTCTGTGTATATATAGGAGTGTGGGTGGCTTCCTTGGGTTCCAGTGGGTACCAGGCTGACCATATACATGTCAAGGGCAGGAGCTGCAATAGCTGCCGAGGGCTGCTCTACTATCCAGTGTGGATTCCCATTCACAAGTACTGGGAGCATATGATCTGAGATCACTTCTTCCACGTGCTGCAATTCATAAATTGAGGATTGTCCTTCATCACCTTTTCGTATTAGCAGATATCTGAAGTTTCACTGGGACTCCTGATAGGCCAGAACCTAATTGTCTCTAGCAGCCTTGAGTGCCATGCAAAAGCACCTAGAGTGCCAGGCATGGCACACGTACCATAGGTTGCCTACCCCTTGTATAGGTAAAGGAACACTATAGTGTCAGAAGCACAAACCCTAAAGTGCTAAAATCACTATCTTATTTCCAGTCTGCCGTGCTAGCTCTGCCCCTGATCTGGCTCCTTGGCTGACATCATCAGAAGTGATGATCTCAGCCAATCACAATGCTTTTCTATAGCAAAGCATTGAATTGGCTGAGATTGTCAAGTCTGATGAATTGACGAGGTGTGCCGGGGCAGAGCCAAACGCTGCCCTTGCCAATCCGTATATCATCATAAAGATGCATTGAATCAATGCCCCAGGAAGCACCTCTAGTAGCCATCTGAGGACTGGCCACTGTCCCCAGGCTGTAATGTAAACACTGCCTTTTTTCTGAAAAGACAAAGTTTACTGCAAAAAGCCTGCCTGTAGTTGTTCTGATGACTATAGTGTATCTTTAAGTTTGCCAGTTATGTGTTGTCTTGCTGTCATATTAATTCAATTATAATTATTATTATTTTTTTTTTTAAGGGACAATCTTCTTCTCATTATTCTGTTTTCTCCTGTATCATAGGTGTTTGCTTGTGGGGTACAGCATGACGTGAACAAAAGTAAGAAAGACTTTTTCCGTTTTGGTACATTTTTATGATATTTAGAGGTTAGATATGTTACGCTCTGTACCTCCTTTTGGTGTCACTCTGGGAGGGACAAACTCCATGTCCCATAGCTCCCTCCTGTCTGTGTCACCCTGTGTTGGGAGGGACAGACTCCATGTCCCATAACTTCCTCCTGTCTGTGTCACCCTGTGTTGGGAGGGACAGACTCCATGTCCCATAGCTTCCTCCTGTCTGTGTCACCCTGTGTTGGGAGGGACAGACTCCATGTCCCATAGCTTCCTCCTGTCTGTGTCACCCTGTGCTGGGAGGGACAGACTCCATGTCCCATAGCTCCCTCCTGTCTGTGTCACCCTGTGCTGGGAGGGACAGACTCCATGTCCCATAGCTCCCTCCTGTCTGTGTCACCCTGTGCTGGGAGGGACAGACTCCATGTCCCATAGCTCCCTCCCTGTCTGTGCTGTCTGTGTCACCTGTGCTGGGAGGGACAGACTCCATGTCCCATAGCTCCCTCCTGTCTGTGTCACCCTGTGCTGGGAGGGACAGACTCCATGTCCCATAGCTCCCTCCTGTCTGTGTCACCCTGTGCTGGGAGGGACAGACTCCATGTCCCATAGCTCCCTCCTGTCCTGTGTCAGCCTGTGCTGGGTGGGACAGACTCCATGTCCCATAGTTCCCTCCTGTCTGTGTCACCCTGCGCTGGGAGGGACAGACTCCATGTCCCATAGCTCCCTTCTGTCTGTGTCATCCTGTGCTGGGAGGGACAGACTCCATGTCCCATAGCTCCCTCCTGTCTGTGTCACGCTGTGCTGGGAGGGACAGACTCCATGTCCCATAGTTCCCTCCTGTCTGTGTCACCCTGTGCTGGGAGGGACAGACTCCATGTCCCATAGCTCCCTCCTGTCTGTGTCACCCGGTGCTGGGAGGGACAGACTCCATGTCCCATAGTTCCCTCCTGTCTGTGTCACCCTGTGCTGGGAGGGACAGACTCCATGTCCCATAGCTCCCTCCTGTCTGTGTCACCCTAAGTTGGCAGGGACAGACTGTCTGTTTCCAATGTGTTCTATAATATTTTAGTTAAACCCTATAATACTCTACTTGTACAGGGGTTGTGAGGCACTCGCTCTGGAATGAGTTCAGATGGGGCACTGAGAGCTGTCTGTCTGCTCCCTGGTGTTGAAATAACGCATTTCATCTAATTTCTCCTGAACTCCAGCTTCTCCTCTAATCTTATGCCAGAAGAAGGGGGAGAGGGGTCTGCTTTCTGTCACTGAGACAATGGGAGACCCTGCCCTCTTAACTAATTCACTTCCATTAGTTTGTATAAGTGTTTTCTACATTATTTTACCTTTTACTCTACATAGTCTCATCCTATTAATTGCTACATATATACTCTCCTTATAACTCCTCCTATTACTCCATATAACCTCTCCCTATAACTCCTCCTATTACTCCATATAACCTCTCCCTATAACTCCTCCTATTACTCCATATAACCTCTCCCTATAACTCCTCCTATTGCTCCATATAACCTCTCTCTATAACTCCTCCTATTACTCCATATAACCTCTCTCTATAACTCCTCCTATTACTCCATATAACCTCTCTCTATAACTCTCCTATTACTCCATATAACCTCTCTATAACTCCTCCTATTACTCCATATAACCTCTCCTATAACTCCTCCTATTATCCATATAACCTCTCCCTAGAACTCCTCCTATTACTCCATGTAACCTCTCTCTATAACTCCTCCTATTACTCCATATAACCTCTTTCTATAACCCCCCATTAGCTTGATATAAAAATTTAATCCAGAATTCCTTATTCTGAGTTCTTGTAAAATTCTATTTCTTTGCAAATCTATGGCATAATACAGATACACTAGGTAAACATATTCAAATGCTGTATTTTCTGTGTACTCTGCATTTTATCTTATGACTAGAGGTACGCTCCGTATAAAGGCCTGAGTTCCCCTTGACCCTAATTATTCCCAGCGGGGTTTGCATTGGGTGAGGCTGTGCTGGCAGGTTGCCGGCCAGTAACAAGAGTGGGGTAGAATTGTTTATTTATTGAGAAAATGAATTCCATAAAAGGGGAAGAGACGTAGGATAAGACAGAGGGTTAACGAAGAGCAGAAATTCTGAGTGACTTTGGAAAAAGAGAAGTAGAGGAAAGGATTAAGTATATTATTTCAGAGAAGAAATGCAAGTGATTGCTACTTCGTTAAACATGGGGATCATGTATAAGGCTGTGGAATGGCATGCTGGGAATGTGTCTAAATAAAAGTAAATTATTACGTGGGATATAAGTTTTTATAGCGACAAAGTAACAAAACATAAAACCTATGTAGGTTAAGAGTAATGTTTATCACCAGGATAGTAAAACTATAATGTGTCATTTTTTAAATATCTTTTGTTCTTGTTATATTGCCATAAGCTACTCAGGCATTCTGCATAATGTCTAGGTGTCTTCATAATGGCAGAGCAGAATCTGCTAATATATTAAATAGAATACAAAGGGTAACAGACATATTAAAATAAGAATTGGGATGGTGACTTTAAGGGACACTCCACTGCGCAAACAGAAAAGTTAAATATTACTGTTTAGTAGATAAAGCACAATTCTAAACATGCATGTATTTAAATATGCAAAGGCTGCAGATCTCTTATCTGCAGCCTCTGCAAAGCCTCTCCTCCTAACCCTGCCCAGACTTTCTGTGACTGTCCAATTGCAGACTTCTCAAAAAGTCTTTGCAAGGCAGGTGTTCTGGGCAATTTCTGCCTCTTGAATTTTGCTCCACTGAGCTAAACAAACCAGGAAGTATCAGGAAGTGTTTTCTGATTGACAGCAAGGGGGGTGGAACCAAGCTAATTTATAAAAGTGCCAATTTCTATTGAAATTAAGAGGACACAGCAGGACACAAATAATGATGCCAGCCACCTACACACATTACACATAGACCTATGCCACCCATCAGATTAATTAACCTCCGTTCCCCCCCCCGCCCGCCCTCATCAGATATAAAACAACACAAACCTATTAACGGCGGACAGGGCTATCTTACACCCTGCAACCGAACACCCCCAACCTCACAACCATATTCACAGCAACAGCGGGGGGGAAAAATAAAAAATAAAATATTATATTATATTATAACCATACTACTGAACCTAGCCCTCCCAACCCCTGCAACAGCTCACTAAAAACACAGTAGGGCTCACCTAGGGGCACATGCACTAGAAACGCAAACTAATCTCTCACACATCAGGTATCAACCGGTTGTTGTGAAGTTGATGTCTCAAGCACATTTTTAGTACACATTAGGCACTACACCGAAGTCATATTTACCCTGCTTTACCATGTGTACTTATTTTCTTTAATCACTCTACGCATTACTTGCTTGTTATACATTTCAAATGTAAAATGTGCAACCTCTTAACTATGCCAATGATTGTCATGGAATTGCTCGCAGTCGCTATCGTGGCGTTGCAAGCGTGTTTTGTAACCACATGCACAAGTAAAATAAAGAATAAAAAAAAAAAAGAAATTAAGAGGACACACATAAAGCACTTCAGCTCGTTAAACATTGTCATTTTGGAGAAAATTCATAAAGACTATGGTGGAATTTCAATAAAATCCCTGTGTAATCAGAAGATATTGTAAGATGAAGTTGAGTCGCTTTTATCTTTTGAGCAGACAGTTTTGACAAAATGCGGCAAATGCAGGAGCTTCAAGCAGCTGCAACGACCACACTTTGCTATTTTCCATTGGCTTTTGCGAGCAGTGGCTGATGGGAACAGTCATCGTCTTGTGAAAGGCAATATACTGGCCATACATTATACCTCATTGGCAGTTTTGATAATGTCATTACAAGACACTTTTGGCACACAGGCCCAGTTGATTAAGCACTCAGCTAACATGTCCACAGACTGTCGCAGTATCCCCAAATAAGAGAGATAAAGCTACTGTTTCAGTGGGTAAAAAACAAAAACGACTTTATGCAACTAAAGAATTAGTCTATTACCATAACCACTGCAGTCCGCTGTATTGGTTATATGGCCAGGAATGCCCTGGGGCCATCCCTCGGTATGTGGTTAAACGGTTATGGTTTGACAACTTACCTTGGTTCTCTTGGCGCCTCTCTCTGTACAATAAAACCGGCCAGGATCACTATCATTGGCTGCGAGCACTATGGTGACGCTTGCGGCCAATAAACGCAGCTCTGTGTCGCTCTATAGCGATATCTGGATTCTTCTGCGGGTGAAGAACGGGAGCAGTTTCTGGGGCCGCAGGCGGTAAGACAGCGGTTTGACTTATATCTCTTATTTCCTTTCTCACCCGGCAGACAGAAGTCATATTTCATATATTGATCATATTGCCATATTCTATTTCTTTCTGATCGGACCATTTGGGCAGAAGAATGGAGAGTTTTTACTAGTACTTCGGCTGAGCAGATGATCATAATTATCCCAATTACACAACATTGTTTTTTCATACACATATAAAATGTATTTTTGCATCGCTGACTTACCAGCTTTGACTGTTTTGCTGAACTACGCAATCATATTTTTTTTACAAAAACAAACCAAAAAATGGTTTGACTACTAACCAGTGCTACGTCATGCCAGGTACCCTAAGTATTACAGCGGGCTGTATTAGTTATGGTGCTCAAGATGCCAATTTAGCAGTTTAACAACCAATGACATGAAGGCATTTCCTTTATCTGTGTTCTGTATTTGGTTTATATCACAATAACTCCATATGGAGAAAATCTATAAACAAAATACCACAAAGTGCTATTGCTCCCACGTACTACCTCAAGTACCCAAACCATAGAATATATGAAATAGAGAATGCACACTAGAATCACTACAAAGAGTCATGCAAATACTTTAATAAACCAATAATTGGTACAATAAGCATTAAGCAAAATATAAAGTAACAATATATAGGCATAACAAAACAAACAGTAATAATTACCACAATCCTCACAAGCCTATTCTGGCAGAAACACGAGCCCCCAATACCCCCAACTCAGCCAGTAGGTGCCGAAACATTGGTCAGGACATCTAAATTGGTTACAGCGTTATTCCCAAACATCCACCGTGGCTTAATGAAGGGTAAAACAGACATTTTATTCAACAACTGGCATATATTTATTTAGGCATTCCCAACAGTGAGTCATCAAACCAAATAATACAATCCCAGGCGGCACTTTGGCGTCTGTTACATAACTCAATCAACGTCCAGGTAAGTTAATTAATTACCAGACACCTGGGTGCCTTACAATGCTATCCCCAAAGCAGAGTGCTCCCCATAAAGCTCTGTTTCTGAGGGCTAAGCTGTTGAAAAAGCGGTGCAGAGTCCCAGAATGTACTGCACTAAGCCCCAATCTCCAATAATTGCTTCTTGGGGCCTCGTATTAGGGATCTTCCACAAGTCCTTGGTGTCTCTGGATGCCTCATCTTCTCCCTGTTCAACAAGGGTAGGCTGAGAGCTAACTTGCCCCCAGCTGCCTTAGCTGGTCATTGTAATTCAAGGTTCACATCCACCTTAGCTGAGTCTCTGCATTGGGGCCTTTAGATACCTCGTAGAACCCAGGTATAACTATAACTGTTTTTCAAGTTCTTTTTTCTGTCCTTTCTGAGATAATGTTAGTAATCGGCATTCCCATCATGCTGGTGGTGCCCGTTTCTGTATGGCATTATTACATACCTCCCAACAGTGGTATGAGTTGGTTGATTCATTCATTGATGACCATACAAAATAGGCATGCATTGCAGATCAAGCAAGATGGCTGACATCATTTCATCATACTACTACCCTACATGTAGTATGTTCACATGGATGTTGTACATTATATTAGAAGATTCAAATGGTTTTTTGGCTTGAAAGTGGTGCTGTTATTTTTATTTTTCATGTCTTTATGAATACATGTAAAAACGACGGCGAATTTCAACATAATATAAATGGGTGAAACCGGGACAAAAAAAAGGATTAAATACAAAAAAATTGCAAAATGACATTGCTGTTTTATTGATTTCTCGTTGCTTATAGCTGGGGAAGATGAACGTTGCCTATCTCTACAATAACTCATATTCAGCGTTATCAGTTCACATAGTGATTATCAGACACTCCCTTTTTTTTTTGCACGCAGCGAATGTCTAATAAATAACCATGATGGGCAAAAGAGATAAGACTTTTTCAACTCACATGGAGTCACATGTAAAAGTTTCTTTGCAGACTATCTCACCAGCTGCAAACTGTTCTTGTGACAGCAGCAGAGAGGGGGCAACAAGTGACTCATGCCACTATCGCTAGCTATGTGTTGGTTACTGATAGATTTAACCCTTTCAGTTGACGTGCAAATCTTAGGTGTATTTATTTTCATACAGAGGAATGGGCCGTTGTATGTGCACCTTGTGACTGACTGTTAGTATTATTTAAGCTGTATACATTTGGAATGCTGCTGTAAATGTTTTGAATATTGAATGTTGTTTTTTGTAATACTGAAACAGCACCATGCTAGGCAACCTTTGGCACTCCAGATGCTGGTAAAGCATCAGGGGAGTTGTGGTCCACAACATCTGGAGTGCCAAAGGTGACCTACCCCCTGCCTGTCGTTACAGCTCAGCTAATAATGGAGCTATTTTAACCTCTTTAAGACCAGGAACGTACCAAGTCTGTTATGGTATAGAAATGGTTACACAAGGGGTTAGGTTCTTTAAATGGCGCCACGGTTAGGTTTGGGGCATGGGGTGCATACAGTTTTGGAAGGTACCTTCCTTTAAAATGCTGTGGAATGTAAAAAAAAAGAGAGAAAATTTGCGCCATTTTTGTGTGTGTCTGTGTGTCAAGGTGTGTGTATCTGTGTTTGTATGTGCCAGTGTGTATCTGTGTGTCAATATGTATCTGTGTGTGTGCGTATGTATCTGACACACAGATACACACACACACTGGCACATAGTGGCGCACAGATACACACACTGACACACAGATAGACACACCATGTGTATCTGTATGTGTGTATGTATGTATGTATGTATCTGTGTGTCAAGGTGTATGCATCGGTGTGTCAAGGTGTGTGTATTTGTGTGTCAAAGTGTGTGTATCTGTGTTTGTGTGTGTCTGTGTATCAGTGTGTATCAGTGTGTGTATTTGTGTTTGTTTGTGCCAGTGTGTGTATCTGTGTGTCAGTGTGTATGAATCTGACACACAGATACACACACACTGGCACATATTAGCACACAGATACACACACTGACACACAGATACACAAACTTTGACACACAGTGTGTATCTATGTGTCAAAGCGTGTGTATCTGTGTTTGTATGTCCCTGGTGTGTGTATCTGTGTTTGTATGTGCCAGTGTGTGTATCTGTGTGTCAGTGTGTATCTCTGTTTGTGTATGTATCTGACACACAGATACACACACACACACACACACAGGCACATAGTGGCACATAGATACACACACAGACATACAGACACACACATCTATTCACAAATATACACAAAGTGACATATACACACACTTGCACCCACAGATACACACACTGGCACATACACACACTCAGATACACACATTGACACATACACACAGTGTCATATACACAAACTGACACACACTCAGATACACACACACTGACATACACACACACACACACACACAGGCACATACAAACACACTTATATACACTGGCACATGCACACACACACCAATACACACATACTGACATACACACAGTGACACATACACAAACCTTCATACACAAATACACACACTCAGACACACATACTGTTTGACAGACACACATACACTCTTACTGACAAACACACATACTCTTTGACAGACAGACCTACAAACACCTATACACTCTGACACATACATTCTCACTGACAAACACATACACACTCACACACTCACTGACAAGCAAACACACACTTACTGACAAACACACATATACACACACACACATACAAACTCCTTAACAGAAACACAAACAATTTATTTCTTTTTTAAAATTTCACTCCACCTAGCCTCCCTCCCTAATAGAGTCTCTATTTCCCTGGGGTCCAGTGGGGCTGCTGAGCTGAGCAGCTGGTGTGCAGTCCCTGGGGTCCAGTGGGGCTGCTGGGATGAGTGGCTGGCGTGCAGGAGGCAAGGGAGCAGTGATCTTCCTGCTCAGCTCCCTAGCGCGCCTCTTAGTGATGCCAGAGTGACATCATATTCTGGCTCTGGCATCACTGCTGCGCGCGCCGCGATAATTGAGGCGGGCGGCCAGGTAACACTCTCCCCTGCTCAGCTCCCTCGCCATCGCCTCAATTATTGTGGTGGCCATTTTTTTTTTTATAAATTCTTTATTTTGGATTTTCAGTCATATGGGGGTTAGGGTACAGAAAAGAAAACTTGGGATCAAACATACTTTCATAGAGACCGTGAGTTGCATTGATGCGTTACAAAACAGTCCTAAAGGAAAGGCAGTTATAGAGTTTTAGTTCCGTGACTGGTGCTGTCCTTCGCTGTTGCTGCAAGACTTCGGTCTCGAGTCCGAGAGAGGGTTCTGAAGCTGGTTTGTAGATAGGTATAACATTGTGTTGCAGTATTTGATATTTCAACAGTTATAACACGTACATTTTTGGTTCGAAAGTTACATGGTTGTGTGCGTAGTGTGCCGTTTGGTTCAGTGTTTGGTCGGTGTGTTTATGAGGTTCTTTTCGGGGGGAGTGAGGGTTAGCATGGGGGGAGGAGAGGGAGTGGGTCTGGTGGGGGTTTTAGACTGTTTGCCTAGTGTGTAGGCCTGTTGTCCCCTGATGTTTTGTTTTTGGTGTGGCCTCTGTTAGTTTGTGGGTCCCTAGTGAGTGGGCCCTGCTGGTCTGAAGTCGATTGTGGGCCTTCCCGTGGGTTTTTTGTTTGATTCAACTTGGGCTGACATCTAGGGTAGAGTGTGTTGGTCGGGGTCATGGTAGATGTTCCTTGTTCTGTGTGTGGTGTGTGGTGGGTGGCCTCTGTTGGTTATGTCGTAATTGGTTATTTGCTCTTTGTATCCGGAGTTGTGATTTCTGTCGGGGGTGGTCTGGAAGTAGTTCCCACTTGTCTTTCTCGTGTGGTGTGGTGCTTGTGGTAGGTGCGTTTAGGGCCCCCGACTGGATGGTGGTCTGTGTTGGGGGTGCTCCGGGTAGAGCTCCTGTTCGCGCTGATTGATTGTTTCGTATATTCTTGTGTGGTTAGTGTCCGTGGTCTGGTGCTGGCGCAGTTGGGGCGGTTCATGGGGATCAGTCGGTTTGGTGCGATGGGGAGGGAGGGTTGTGTGTGGTGGATCTTATGTTGAGCGGTGTGACTGTGTTTGTCTAGTGTGGTTGGGGTGAGCGGTTTGGGTGTCTCTTGTTGTGGGTATAGGGGTTCCGGGAAAGAAGCAGCCTAGTTGGCGAAGTGTGGTGCCCGGGGTGGCCTTCGAGGTTATTCCTCCCCAGGGGCCACCCCCCGCCTGGTGCCTCCCTTGGCGGTAAGTACCTTATAGTGTTGGGAATTCGAAGATCCATGGTTCCCATATTTTGTCGAAGTGTCTGGTGGTATCATGTACCAGGGCGGTAAGTTTATCCATTTTCATGGTTTCGTTAATTTTTTGTTGTATGAGAGCTACGGGTGGGGTGTCTGGGCTTCCCCATTTCTCCACGATCGCTCGCCTAGTGGCTAGTGCCAGTTTGGCTATCAATTTATTGTGTGCCCTTGGGGTGTCTCTGAGGGGCCTGGAATGTGGTGGCCATTTTGTGTCCCTAAATCCGCGGAACACCAATTGGGAAACGCTGCTCTAGTTTAACAGTTGATGTTTTAAGATCATTATTTTTAAAGTGAATCTTGGCACAGTTACTTTGTGTTTGAGTAGTACAAAGTGTAATCTCTCCCATATGTAGCTTTAGCATTAGATACAGCGTATAACCCTTTAATTGCCGGGCATTCTTTTTTTCTTCATTTCCTGGGACAGAGATCGTAAACACGGAAAAGCACTCTATATATAATGAGAAAACATATATATTCTATTTACTAGCAATACTCGTTAAAATATAATTGAACATTTTGTCTTGATCAATAATTACATTTAAAGTCCTGAGAGTTAAGAGTTTCCATTTGGAAAATACATTGGGTGATTTGTTACGTTGGCTTAGAATTCAGTGTAACGCCCTCTGTTTAAATGCCCTGTGCCAATAGGCATTTGACATATACGCCCTATTTGTAATATTCCATTGGCAAGTCAGGCTCCCCGTATCTCAAACAGATCTATAATCGAACGGTACCTTCGATCAGTGATGGCTGCAGGACTGGCAAAGCATCATGGGAAATGCCATACTTGAAAATCTGGAGTGCCACAATTAGCAGTTTTCTCTGTATAAGGAGACCCCTAACTACAAGCCCCCACAAACTTGCCTTCTCAGAGCCTAGCACTGAATATTTGCCGTGAGGAACTTGTAACAAGACTGAAAGTACACAGTGATATTTCTTTGCATATAAAAAGTCTGGCTAATGTAAAAGGCCACTGGACACCCATGTTTGCTACCCAGGGCGTACATCAGATGTAAATCTTGTTTTGGCCTCTGGTCGGTTCATATCTTTAACATGCACATGACTTGTTTCCAACATTTGATGTAAATTTCACTTGAAAGCATTTTATTTTTTGGTCAGTTTCTGCGTCAGCACTCGTCCAGCTCAAGAGCTTCTAGCAGGGCCTAGGGGTGACGGCGGGACTTATTACTTAATCATCAGCAGGCAACTGCGAGCCATGTAAAACAGGAAAAAAGAAAGGAAATTCAGTGTTCTGGTAAATAGAGCTAATTTGTAGAAGAATGGTTCAGGCTGGAGAGGTTACAGCTGCACAGACTGTGGGATGTTATGGCTTAGAGCTAATAAACAGAGACCCTGCTGTCACTTCAAGCTGGGAATCCTCGGTGACGGGGACAGGCGGTGCACAATATGAGAACAAGAGTAGAGCGGAATTACTGAAGCATGTATGGGGGCACGAATGAGACGGGGTGAAGACATCGCAAGAAGGGGGGCTCTGTCTGAAGAAGGAGGGAAGCGCATGATTCGATGATGATAGAGAGAGTGAGAGAGAATGGAAAGGAAGAGAAGTAAAATTGAAGTAAAGAGAAAAGAGATTGGAAATGGGAGTGATGGATTTAACAAGAAAAACAGGTGAAGGAGAGTCTAGGGAATAAGAAACAAAAATGACATAGTATGATACCAGTGGGGGAGAGGTGAGGAGGGGAAAGAATGCCTGAGGACAGAAGAGAGAAGCAGTAGATTTCTTGTTAGAACACTGAGCAAGACATGGGGTGGGAGGGAAGGAACAAGTTAACTGAGCAATGAAGGAAAGAGAGGGTTAAGGAAAGAGACTACAGAGCTAAGAGATTTGTCTCAGGAAGAAGTGATTAGTGAAAACTCGTGACAGGTCATGTACAGGACGTGTGATGGAGAGAGAGAAAGACGCTCCCCACTCGGACAAATGGTAATGATAAGAGAGTGCAAGAGACAAGCCGAGCTTGAGTTATGTGAGAGCTAAGAGTGCTTGTATCTTACATCCCTTGTTATATATCTTTCTGTTCTCATTTGTGTGAATTCTAGTTTTCAAGTAAATCCTCACATAGATTGAAGATAATAGAGTCATAACTCCCTCCTGTCTGTGTCACCCTGTGCTGGGAGGGACAGACTCCACGTCCCATAGCTCCCTCCTGTCTGTGTCACCCTGTGCTGGGAGGGACAGACTCCGTGTCCCATAGCTCCCTCCTGTCTGTGTCACCCTGTGCTGGGAGAGACAGACTCCATGTCCCATAGCTGCCTCCTGTCTGTGTCACCCTGTGCTGGGAGGGACAGACTCCGTGTCCCATAGCTCCCTCCTGTCTGTGTCACCCTGTGCTGGGAGGGACAGACTCCGTGTCCCATAGTTCCCTCCTGTCTGTGTCACCCTGTGCTGGGAGGGACAGACTCCACGTCCCATAGCTCCCTCCTGTCTGTGTCACCCTGTGCTGGGAGAGACAGACTCCACGTCCCATAGCTCCCTCCTGTCTGTGTCACCCTGTGCTGGGTGGGACAGACTCCATGTCCCATAACTCCCTCCTGTCTGTGTCACACTGTGCTGGGATAGACAGACTCCATGTCCCATGGCTCCCTCCTGTCTGTCACCCTGTGCTGGGAGGGACAGACTCCATGTCCAATAGCTCCCTCCTGTCTGTGTCACCCTGTGCTGGGAGGGACAGACTCCATGTCCCATAGCTCCCTCCTGTCTGTGTCACCCTGTGCTGGGAGG
This sequence comes from Pelobates cultripes, assembly GCA_933207985.1. Lineage (NCBI taxonomy): Eukaryota > Metazoa > Chordata > Amphibia > Anura > Pelobatidae > Pelobates > Pelobates cultripes. The sequence continues at coordinate 34,915,515 of OW240914.1, forward strand.
GACAGACTCCATGTCCCATAGCTCCCTCCTGTCTGTGTCACCCTGTGCTATGAGGGACAGACTCCATGTCCCATAGCTTCCTCCTGTCTATGTCACCCTGTGCTAGGAGGGACAGACTCCATGTCCCATAGCTCCCTCCTGTCTGTGTCACCTTGTGCTGGGAGGGACAGACTCCGTGTCCCATAGCTCCCTCCTGTCTGTGCCAGCCTGTGCTGGGAGGGACAGACTCCATGTCCCACAGCCAGCCATGTGTCTGTGACCCTATTGTGGGAGGGACAATCTCCATGTGTGTGTATGTTTCAGACAGTAGTGGGAGGGACAGACTGTAGTTTAACACGTCTGTTTTTTGTGTCTCTCTGTGCAGGACATGATTACACAGTGATCTCAGGCAGATTGTCATCGTACCGTGTTTGGACAGAATAATTTGGTGACATGATGGCACAGGTTCTTCACATGGAAAGCCACTTCCCAGGTACGAGATGTTCGCTGTGTGATAAAAGGTATTGTGTTTAGTATTTGTTGGGCATCTCAAGATGCAGCAGTTCTAAAGATGAGAAGCCAGTGATGCTGCTGCCCAGTATGTGAGAACACTAGGTTTGAAGATCCTGGCACGGCTGCAGGTTACCGCACCTACAGGTTGGCATGCAGTTATGTGTGTGTTTGGGAGCATGGCACTTGCTGTGTTTTCATACAGTTGACATGTAGTCTTGCGTGTGTTTGTGCTGTGTATTATTGTTATAATTGGTTAGAATGTGCATCAGTGATGGGTGGGTGTACCTGCCTCTTCTATATATATATCTGTGATTATTACAACTATTAGGTTGTTTGTACACATGTATATCAGGGATGGGAATATCTTTGCTTTCTTTAGATGTGTATCTGTGAGAGATTGGAATGTGTTTTGTATGTATGCATGTCTGTCAAGGGAGGGTGTCTGAGATTCGTGTGGGTCCTATTGCTTTCAGTATATGTGCCTGGGTGAAGGATGAGACTAGCTGTGTGTTGTATACATTCTTATCGGTAATGGGGGAGAGCTCCTGTGTGCATTGTGTACATGTGTATCAGTGATTAACAGGAGTAACTGGGCTTTGTATACATTTGTATAATTTATAAGTGTGAGTATCTGTGCTTGTTTATCTATGTATCTGTTATAGTTTGGAGTACCTGCATTTTGTGTAGCAGGCATGCATCTCTTATCAGCTTGTGTTCACCTGTTTTTCAGGAAAATCTGGACCTTCATCATTGATGAAAGACCCAGATGTCCCGTACTCTGTGGAGACCCCTTACGGTTACAGATTGGATTTGGATTTCCTTAAATATGTGGATGATATTGAGAAAGGTCACACTATTAAACGAGTGCCGGTTCACCGCAGACCTCGGTATGGATCCTTACCGCGTGGGCCTGGTTACACCGGGTCTTGGTGGACATCTACTGAGTCCCTGTGCTCCAATGCCAGTAATGACAGGTGAGATCTGTTGGGAAGGAGTCGGGGGCAGGAGAAGTAAAAGAGGTACTAGTGTGCGAGAGTAAGGATAAGACAAATGAAGGAAAATGCTTCAAGAGATAGTGTAACATTTATTGTATTACTAATGTTTAAGATGGAAATATTACCCACCTACACTGAAATGTTTTTACTGAAGCGGTGAACTTAGTAAAGTGATTTAGCAGAGAAGAATACTCAGCTCTGTTCAGTCTCCCAGCTAGTGTGTTGAGATGTGTGATTTATGTTTTCCAGTAATGTACTTAGGATGAGTGCTGAGATATTGATTGCTTTTTAATATATTTCAGCCGACACTCTTCTTATTCCTATTGTGGGAGAAGCTTCTACCCAGCCTATGAGGTGCGGGGGGCAACCCAGGCTCCCCACAATTTCAACCCCAGGGTAGAGAGAACACTGATGGATGCCAGTAAAAAGCTGGAGGCTGGACAATCCCGTCCACTCAGTCTGGGCTGCCGTTCTTCCAGCTCTGTTTCCACTCCGTCCCTTTCGCGCTTACCCTCATCTTCGTCTTGTCAACAGCTCTCCTCTTTTACCCCACTAAGTTCTGGGATGTCAACTCCTGTGTCTCCTACACCGGTCCACCTCCAGCATGTGCGTGAGCAGATGGCAGTCGCCCTCAAGAGACTGCGTCAGCTAGAGGAGCAGGTCAAGATGATCCCAGTTCTCCAAGTGAAAATATCAGTCCTGCAGGAGGAGAAGCGACAGCTCAGTGTCCAACTCAAGAGCCAGAAATACCTGGGCCATCCAGGAGGAAGCTCCAGGAACAAGGCAAGAGGGGAGCTGTACATCGAAATCCCAGAGGAAGAGTCAAAGGATGGGAGAGAGGAGAATGAGCATAGAGATAATGCTAAACTAGGGATTGGAGAACTTCAGAGAGAAGCGGCAGTAAACAAGGTGGAATCAAAAGATGAAATGAACAAAGAATATTTGGCACCCAGGAAAGCAACATGCAGTGTTGGAGTGTGGGTGAGAGAAAAAGACCTCATCCCTGTTACTTTGAGGCAACCAGAGGTGGACAAACAGAAGCTTCTTCTCCAAGCATTGTCTGCCAAAGTAGCAGTTTTGGAAAAGCAGCTTGCCCGAGCTTTGGCAGAAGTTCAGAATGCCAACCGGAAGCTGGAAGAAGCGGAAAAAGCAGGAAAAGCAGAAGTGGTGGAAAGGAAAGAGAAAAAGGAGGACGTGCGAGCAGATGCAGTCAAGGTGGCCAGGGTGGAGAGAGGAAGCGAGGTAGTTTCTAGCACCAAAGTGGGTCCTGGTGTACAGCCGCAAAGAGCCAGAGGCCTGGAAGCCAGGCCTGGAGGAGGCGTTACTAAACCAAGAGAAGGGGAAGAGGAGCGAGTCTACAGGAGCAGGGAAGTGCTTGAAAAGCCATTCCTTACATCAGTTGGGCCAGCTGTCACCATCCACATGGTCAAGAAAATAAGCATCACCGGTCAAAATGCAAATGATTGCGAAAAGAGAGGTGAGGCACGATGGAGATGTGTAAAGTGATTGGTAGATAAAAGCTTTATTGATTTGTTTTAAACAAATGATTACAAATAGCAGCATGGGCATGTTCTAGACCTTGCTGAATGTATAGTGAAAATAATCAGAAGTGCACAGTTCTATCAGAAATATTTTTAAAATTGCTTCACTTAGAGCTGCCAAACACAGATTTTATGTGGCTGAATGTTTCAAGTTTGTTGTTTTTTTGTCCCTTTTTTTAATACATCCCAATGTTACAGACAGAGGAGAGGATCTGACCACATCCTTAACAGTGTCCCAGGAAGCCTCTCGAGACATAGATCACACGGGAGACCCAACGGCAAGAAATGAAGGATCCAGCACCGGTAATAATCAGATCTGTTCATTATACACCAGGCACTACACAGGGCTAGTGAGCATATTATATTATTGGATGAGTCTAATGCATTTCAGGGTACACACAGCATTATGTTTAAATACGAAAATGCACAGATATATGATGGGGAGAAGAGGCACAACTGAGAGAAGAAACTTATGAACTGCACAGTGTAGTCTGGTGTATCGAGGCACAGACACAATGTAGCAAAGAGACACCACTGAGAGAATGATCCTGACCAGCACAGCAATGCTTGCTTGTCAATGGTCGTTGAATGAATGTCCACCTCCTTTGTGAACCCTTCGGCTCACTATAGCTGACAATGCATCACGAGTTGTAGTATTGCACTACATAAAGGTCTGATCCGTATTGTCGCTGCAAACATATGTAAGTGCTATACTAACAATAAGATATGGTGTGGTATATTATAATTTTTTTCTTAATTAGGTACTTTGAAGGAGCAAACGAATGTCAGCAAAGGAAACTATGAAGGAGAACAAGATACAAAACCTGTTCAGTTTACAGGAGTCAATGGAGAGTAAGTGACATCATCTTTTTGTTTCGTTCTCTCCTTCATCAGCTTATTATATTATTCTCATCCCTTAACTATTCTTTATATCGCTAAGTAGATAACGGTATTATATCTCTAGCTCCTCTGCCAGTCCCACGACACTCCTTCCACAACATCTCTGTCGCCCATTCACATTCCACTCTCCCACTACTTCACTCAAATGACTCTGCGTTTCCTCTCCGTACCCAGTCATTACAAGGTCAAGCTATGTTATTCTGCAATATACTCTTTCATTTCTAGGATGAATATTCGATATTATGTAGTACATTTTTTTTTCTTTTGTAAATTCTATAGTAACAGTAACAATGATGCATACAAAACAATGGTGTATGCAATAATGAGATAAACCGTGTTTGGGTAGAATGTTAAGCTAGAGAGCAGGGGGTACGGCTGTCCTGTCCTTAGCATGTAATAGATATGTATACACCATGATTGACATTTTCTGCAAGAAGAATCCTATGGGACGTGTATCACTAATAGCAAGTGTGGAATAATGGATTGAGTTTTGGGTAGGATTAAGAAGATCTCCATTGGAAAGGCTTCCTGCGTCCATTGATAAAATCGATAAAATATAGCTAGAGACAGCCCTCTGTATCATCATAATCGCCTTGATTTTCTTGTCACTGGCTTCCTGCGGTGGAATAATGCTGAACTGGTCAGAGTGGGTGCGATTCAGACGGTATTGCTAAAATTATCTGGACAAAATGTTAGCAAACAATTTAGTGTTTGTGGTTAGGGGAAGCTGGGGCTGTTGCTATTACATAGTTTGGGTACCTTGCTAAGCTTATATGGTGATGTTTAACTCAAGCATAGAAGTGAGAAGGTGGGTGTCCAGGTAGACCATAACTAGGATACAATGAAAGGGGCATGGGGAGGGGAGCATAAATCAAAACAGAATAAATAATGCTCCAGTAAACACACATGAGAATAGCCGATGGCTTCAGTCTGTAAAAAGTCTGTAAGAAAGCCTTATGGTGATACCAAATGCAACAGAGAAACGAACGCATCTTGCAATCCATGTCTCTGAGGCTGGGCAGCCTAAATTCCAATAGTTGCTGCCAATTGGAAATATACCACAAATAGTTTGCATGTGATATCGTGTGTTTTTTACCATGTTTGACATTTAGAACAGGCCTATAAATAATCAATGTATTTCTAGGTCTCATATTTATCCACTTTGTTTATAGGACTGATATTTATCATTTTATTTATAGATACACTTTGTGCTTATTACGTTTATTTATAGGTTTGGTAAAAAGCACAGGAAATATTTCTTATATATTTTACAGTCTCCTTACCAGCAGCTGCTCCATGTACCAAAAATATCAAATCATAGAATAAAAATATGCAGCTGTGTCGTGTTGTGTGTTTTTCCAACTTGTGTAAAACCCTTCAAGAAATCTGTATATGCACACTTTATGTGGCAGTCACAGACGTAACAATACTAGGTTAAGGTTCAGTCTCACAACACTGCACTGATATATATATCTTTATTTATTATTGTACCTCCATGGAGTCTATGTACTTTTTGTTGATGGGTTCTGAATGGAGATTATATTTTTGTTTTCTCTTAGAATGGATTCTGCATCATCAGAGGATTCTGGCACCATGGAAAATCCGTCAGACAGTGAGAGCACAGAGAGTGAATACCACGAAGCCAGTGAGGGGCTGACAGGGCCGCAAACCGAGGTTCACTTGCATGTTGCCCCCAGTGTCCTGACTCCAAAAGATACAGAGAAAGAAAAGACAGAGTCACTTGTAGTTATCTTGTCACCTACAAAACCTACACCGAGGTAAAAGCTCAGCCCCACGTCCTTTATCTCCTTTTCTGTAAGCTTGTGCTGGGAGAGACACTCTTTATGTTCTATAGTTCCCTCCTGTCTGTGTCACCCTGTGCTGGGAGGGACAGACTCCATGTCCAATAGCTTCCTCCTGTCTGTGTCACCCTGTGCTGGGAGCGACAGACTCCATGTCCCATAGCTCCCTCCTGTCTGTGTCACCCTGTGCTGGGAGGGACAGACTCCATGTCCCATAGCTTCCTCCTGTCTATGTCACCCTGTGCTGTGAGAGAGACGGACTCCATGTCCCATAGCTCCCTCCTGTCTGTGTCACCCTGTGCTGGGAGGGACAGACTCCATGTCCCATAGTTCCCTCCTGTCTGTGTCACCCTGTGCTAGGAGGGACAGACTCCATATCCCATAGCTCCCTCCTGTCTGTGTCACCCTGTGCTGGGAGGGACAGACTCCATGTCCCATAGTTCCCTCCTGTCTGTGTCACCCTGTGCTGGGAGGGACAGACTCCATGTCCCATAGCTCCCTCCTGTCTATGTCACCCTGTGCTTGGAGGGACAGACTCCATGTCCCATAGCTCACTCCTGTCTGTGTCACCCTGTGCTGTGAGAGAGACGGACTCCATGTCCCATAGCTTCCTCCTGTCTGTGTCACCCTGTGCTGGGAGGGACAGACTCCATATCCCATAGCTTCCTCCTGTCTGAGTCACCCTGTGCTTGGAGGGACAGACTCCATATCCCATAGCTCACTCCTGTCTGTGTCACCCTGTGCTGTGAGAGAGACGGACTCCATGTCCCATAGTTCCCTCCTGTCTGTGTCACCCTGTGCTGGGAGGGACAGACTCCATATCCCATAGCTCCCTCTTGTCTATGTCACCCTGTGCTTGGAGGGACAGACTCCATGTCCCATAGCTCACTCCTGTCTGTGTCACACTGTGCTGTGAGAGAGACGGACTCCATGTCCCATAGCTTCCTCCTGTCTGTGTCACCCTGTGCTGGGAGGGACAGACTCCATATCCCATAGCTTCCTCCTGTCTGAGTCACCCTGTGCTTGGAGGGACAGACTCCATATCCCATAGCTCACTCCTGTCTGTGTCACCCTGTGCTGTGAGAGAGACGGACTCCATGTCCCATAGTTCCCTCCTGTCTGTGTCACCCTGTGCTGGGAGGGACAGACTCCATATCCCATAGCTCCCTCTTGTTTGTGCTTCTCTCAGTTTGGCAGTCTTCTGCAATCGGTATTTCTGCAAAACTGGTGGAATGTACTATAAAGAAAACTGTCACTTTTTAAATCACTTTAGAATACTTTAATGAATATATTAAAATAATGACGTAATTTAACCCTCACATTGATAAATACCCCATTGTCTCCTAACTCCCTCTGGGATTCTCCAGACATTTTATAAAATATGCCTCCTTTCTGTATTCCCAGGGTAGAACTGAGTAACATTTTGATCTCTGGCTGTGTAGCCCTTCAGAAGTCTTTAGATGACCCTACCACTCTTACAGACGCAGAGAAGGTAAAAAACACGTTTGATCTCCTGAGTTTACAATTTGATGTAGCAGATGAGTGACATAATGCATTCTTCACATCTCTGTGCAGCCTTAGATGAAAATGTTCATATATCATATACAATTCGATAATCTGAATTATGAGGGAGAGCTTCAAGTATTTCTCCCCCATTGCGGCACACCAAGTAGGCATGCCATCCCCTTTGCGGGTCTTTTCAAAACATGTAAATCTTGAAAGTGGCAGAGTAACTTTAATATTCTTACATCATGTTCTCAACTTTATCTTTTGAATTTAATAAAATAAATAATAAATTTAAGGGTAAAATGGAAAAATAGCTAGAGACTGGTAGATTAGTTCCAACTGGACTGTTATGGCTTAAAATTCTTTAGATAATTCTCCACATTTATTGATTTAGAAATAATGACCATTGTGCTGGTCAAAAGCAGAGGTCACAGTGATATTTAATAGCACGATTTATTAAATTAGCCCCAATTCAGAATTTTAAACAAATAAAAAAAAAACTATTGCTGCCCCCAAACAGTCAGAGCCTAGAGGTGAAATGAAGGAATAATTAGATTGCACATTAAACAATATGGTTTTATGCACAGACAGCAGCACGCGCAGCCGTACTGCAAGAATGGATGAAGATTCTGCGCCAGAAAGAAGTAGATCCAGCAATCATTCGCCATCACTTAACCGTCTTCCGAGCCATGTCTCAGCAACTATTGGAGTCCATTGTCAATATGGCAGATCCAAAGGGAAACACGGCCGTCCACTACGCGGTGTCTCAGTCTAACTTCACCGTGGTCAGACAGCTTCTGGAGACCGGTGAGTAACAAAGTGCAACCATAACTACCGTCAGCTGACCCGGCTTGTCTTACCATTAGAAACGTCTGAATGTAAATAATAGCTAATATACAAAAAAAAAAAATCTTACAATCTGTGTTTCAGAAGAAAAAAAAAAGATTTTGTTTTCTTGTCTTAATTTAAAATGGTTTACACTCCAATTTAATTCTAGAACATGGTGCCCTCAGAGACTATCCCAACATATGGCTTAATTTAGTAATCAGCTCTGCCAAGAGATCTGGAGAGGCTGCTTTTTAGGCAGCAATGATCTCTAGTAGCAGTGGTGGTGACCCATGTTAAGCTGCATTACAGCTGATTTTTTAAAATCCCTGTAGAAGAAATGTTACCAGTGCCAGCAATAGATTTTCAGTTGCTTGCACTGGCTATAAAACACCTGATGCTCTGCCCCCCCTCTACCCCCCTGCCCCTAGACAGCCAGAGATCGGAATGTTACTCAGTTCGACCCTGGGAAGACAGAAAGGAGGCACATTTTGTAACAAGTCGAGAGAATCCCACAAGGAGTTAGGAAACAATGGTGGGTATTTATCAAAGCGAAGGTTAAATTCCATCATTTGATTGTATTTATTAAAGTAATTTAAAAAGTGAGCGTTATTATTATGCGTTCTGCTCAATTCCCTGTGCTCTGTGTAATACACAAACCAACAGGACAATATGTAATTTAGAATTCCAGAGATTTTCTTGTCCAGATGACACACACCCTTAAAAACCATACAAGGGGGGCGGGGCCTGACCGTCGAGCTGAGCGGTCGCAGGACAGAGCTGCTCCTGCTCCAGATCGGCAAAACTTCGACTAATCAGCCACAAACAGCATTTAATTGACTCCAAAGGACCACTTACTGGGAGGTGAAACCAAGGGGCACCTGCCGATACCAAACAAGCAGCCCAACTGACAAGACTTTATGGAGAGACACCTGCGGCCTACAAGCATGGGCAGCATGGGGGAGGAGGCCGCTCCCCCGCAGCCCTCTAAGGCTAGAAACAGGTTCATGGGCCTTCGTTCCCCCGCTATGGACCGGCGGGGGTTATCCCGCTCCCAGAAGTGCCCATCCGGGTCGTGGGACGGCAACCCAAGACGGAGCCCCCAAACCTCAAAATGGCGGCGAAAGCCATTAGACAACCCGACGCACTAAACAGGGACGACACTATGGCACGACTTAATGCCATCTTTAAGGCATTCTGGAGAAAACCTGAAATACGTCAAGCCATGCCACCGCAGCCCACATGCTCCCATCCTCAAGGCATAACCTCCAGAGGGAATCAAGCAAGGAAACAGCGCCATCGAAAGCGCTGCTATGCGCCGACAAGTAAGCCCACGCTGAGGCACCCTACAAAGACCACCAGTTCCCGCAAGCACAAACTATCCTTTGCTAAGCACACCACCCGGAGCCGGAGCGACGCTAGCTCTGAGAGGAGCATGCACCCCCTCAAACACAGCCCTGTGACGGCATCGAGGAGCACATGGTGGGCCCAGAAATGCAGACCACACAGCGGTCATCCTGCAGAGTACCTCCCCATGCCGAAACAGCCAGAAATAAAACCAAGTCATGGCCTGAAAGCACCCTTACGTCCCATCAGAGAAGACACCTTGCTGGGAAGCTCTTCATGCCGACACTTCCAGCATAACCGGTGGGCCTCCAGAGCCAGCATCGGCTGAGCAATGGCAGCTACACCGAGCTGAGGTACAGGCTGATAGTACCCTGCGACCCCGAGCACGATACCCACCATGCCGGGCTAAGGACTACACCATCTGTACAAACAAGCCAATGGTACCGGGGGACAGCTTGCAGTTAATAGCTTATTTGGCCAGCTCCCATCCCGGTGGACAGAGCGGGACTTAATATGTGTTTGCACTGTTATTATTTGATGCACACATGGCGGCACTAAGGTCCCCCTCCTATTTGCTTTCTTGGTAAATCAACCTGTCACAGCACACATAACCCTGTAACCAAGCTTGATAGGCTGGATACGCCTCTGGCCCTTAATTCCGTTACCTCAAGCCCCACACACTGTCTAAACTAACACACCTCGCTAGTATATTACACATGTGTTTTCACTAACCCTGACAAACCTAGAAACTCGAATCCGCGCTCTCACAGACCAGCTAAATGTGTTTATTAAGAATGTTTGTATGTAGCACAGGCTTGTCACCTTGCCTCAGTGTTAATGCAGGAATAGCGCTCATCTTATAATGTCTGTTTTATTCATTTTAAATTCAATCTCACTAACATATGACATCCTGACAAGCAACTTATTGTACCGTCTTGATCTCCTAATACCTTACCACTAGCCTGACCACTCACTCCTTGTTATAAGCTGATATTACGGGCAATGTCCAGGGCCCTTGTATGTCTATATATATAAATCTTTGGCATAAGCATGACTATTATATATAAAAAATGTGCATTTTCCCTTGTACACCAAGACATTGGATACCTTTTTTGAATATGTCGGTTTGTTTTGCTGTTGTGGCATTGCAGACCAGTTTGTAATTCACTGCACGAAAAATAAGAATTTAAATTAGAGGGCAAAGGTTTAAAAAAATTTTACAAAAATACATGGGGTTCTCAGGACCCTATTAATCAAGGAAAGACAACAAGATACTGAGTACAATGCCTGCTGCAGATGCTCAATTTCCAGGTCCTATGCTCCCCATCCCACATGTAATATTGGTGTTGATATCTCTAATAATTGGATTTAATATGCCCACTCCCCCCATCACCTATTATTATATTAAATTACAGAATCCAACCTGTCACCCCTACTCTGTTAACCTTTAATAATTAACACATTTCAGGATTTTTTTTTTGTTTTTAAGGAAGTCCCTGTTCTTATGCTGCTTAAAGGTAATGAAGTGTAGGTTTAATAATCTGTTTTTAGTCCAGTTTGAGATGGCTGGGTTTTGGCTAACTGTATGCTATGAGATTCTAAGTGAAATAACTGCAGTTATTAAAGTATTAATGCAGTTTACTAATTAGAGCACATAGAAAACTATCTTAATTAAATGACTCTAGTTTTTATTACAATAATCTGTAAATCGGCCTTTAAATTAGTACATATATATATATATATATATATATATATATATATACTACAGGATTATTTTAATATATATACTTATCAGCCACAACATTAAAATCATCTGCCTTATAACATGGAGGACCCCTCTTCCTGCCAAAACAGTTCATACATCAAGGTATGGACTACACATGACCCCTTAACGTGTCTTGTGGTATCTGGCACCAATACATTGGCAGCAGATCCTTTTTAAGTCCTGCAAGTTGCAAGGTGGGGCCTCCATGAATCAGAATTTTTCTTCCAGCACATCTCAAAGATGCTTAATCAGATCAAGATCTGGGCAATTTGAAGGCCAAGGCAACACCTTGAGCTCTTTGTCATGTTCCTTAAACTATTCCTGAATATTTTTTGCAGTGTGGCAGGGTGTATTATCCTGCTGAAAGAGGCCACTGCCACCAGGACACATCACGGGTGCTTTATTTAATAGGAGAATATCAAGCCATCAGATCAAAGGGGTAAGGCGGAGAGGCAAGGTCAAAGGTAGTCTGAAGGTCAGGTCGTGCAACAGGAGTCATTGTCAGAGAGAGAGACAAAATACTGGTAACCAGGAAATCACACAAAAGCTCCATGAAACAAGTTACTGAGACTGGGCTACAAAACAAATGAGCAATGACTGGAGGGAGAAAGGGGAATTTAAAGGCATGAACTGTCACATGACCGGCCTCTCCCTGCAAACAGAGTCTTATGACCCTCTTAAGGTGCCCGAGGGATTCAGCACCATTTTAGGATGCATCATTGGCCTAATTCCGCCCACCATGTTTGCATTCATGCTGGCCCTGTTTTCCGCATGGAGGCTGCCATCTTTGGAAGAAAGAGCAGCTGCCGCAGGTCCACGTCGCCGGATGGACCAGAGGAGGCGGCAGGAGGATCTGGGTTTGCTGACCTTGTGGACGCCACAGGCGCAGTAAATTGGCTGCCATGACACAAATTAACATGACTGCCAGGACCAAAGCTTTACCAGCAGAACATTGCCCAGAGCATAATCCTGCCTCCGCCAGCCTGCTACTTCCTATAGGGAATTCTGCTGCCATCTCTTCCCCAGATAAACGACACACACACACCAACCATCCACCTGTTATAAAAGAAAACATAATTTGTCAGACCAGACAACCTTCTTCCATTACTCCATGGTCCAATTCTGACACTTCCCCTTTAAAGGTGCTTTCAGCGGTGGACAGGGGACATCACGAGCACTCTGAGAGGCCTGTGGCATCGCAGCCCCATACGCAGCTAATTTTGATGCACTGTGTGTTCTTACACCTTTCTATCATAACTAGAAATACACAATTTGAGCTACAGTAGCTCTTCTGTGTGATCAGACCACATGGGCTAGCCTTATCTCCTCACATGCATCAGGGAGCTTTGGGCACCTATGACCATGACGCTGGTACACCAGTTGTCCTTCCTTGGTAGGCACTAACTATAGCACAGGGAACACCACACAAGACTTGTTGTTTTGGAAATGCTCTGACCCAGTCGTTTTGCCATCACTATTTGGCCCTTGTCAAAGTCACTGAGATCTTTTCGCTTGCCCATTTTTCATGCTTCCGACACATGAAATTCAAGAACTGATTGTTCACGTGCTGCCTGATATATCCCACCATTGTAACGATATAATAAATGCTATTCACTTCACCTGTCAGTGGTTTTAATGTTGTGGCTGATTTAAATATATATACGTGTGTGTATTAATCAGATGCCCCCGGTGGACTTAAGTTGTACTGCAGGCAGTCTTTATGAATCCACCACAGCTTAGACCACAGCATTTAGCCATGTGCAATCTTGTGTACGCCAAGCACACTTAAATTAATTAACCATGTTTTCCATAGTAAAAAGCAATCCACAAGTAAACATCTGCATTACATTCATGTAATAGTTTTCCAGTAATTATCCAGAGGAGAGAAGAAGGTCATATTTTATTAGACTGATTAAGAAATGTATACTTTGTTTTCCATATGAATTTCGGAAATATAGGTCATCTAAAGACTTTAAATCTAAAGATGTTTTGAGAACTGATGGCTATTCTTGGCAGGTCTGGGTGATCGTGAACTGCAATTCCCATCATGCTCTAATAGTCTTAATGGTATTTCACCAACATCTGGAATACCAAGTCATCACTGTGCAAGAAACGTCTTAATGCCTGCAACCAGTGACTCACCGAGTACTAGTATGGTCTGTGGAGCAATAATTAAAACAAAACATGTGATTAGAAAACCATTTCAAATAGTAATTAGGGGGGGTTTGTTTTTTTTGGTTCCTAATTCATTTCATTGGTCTGAATAGTTAACTACAGAGCTGACATTCACCCTTGGTGGGACCCTTAATGTATAAACCTCGCCAAGATCAGTGGAAAGTCCACGGTGAGATGCTAAGTTTGACTTGGATTCTTCCACTGGATGTCTGTCAAATCCACACCCAGTTTGTTTTTGTTTGTCAAAACCTTAAGACTCTTTTTGTCATATGTGTGTTGATAATTTATTTAAAGCGGCATTGTCATTTGTTGTGTTTTTTTTGGGGGGGGGGCGGGAGGGGGGGTCCTTTCCTTATGCTCCTTCTATTTTAATGATTATACTCCCCTTCTCGACATTTCCCTTTATTTATGTTAATTATAATTTATTATTATGCATGACATTGTCTATCACAGGCGCCTCCATGGACTGGGCTTTGCAAGGGCCCACAGTAATATGAAGAACGTAATAGGGCAATGTCTTGGTTCATGAAAATTTTAATAATTTCTCATGTTGTACAATGCAAAAAGAAATCACACCCCAACATTATCCAAGGGATACGCTTACCTAAAGGTGATGCGCAAAAAGAAAAAGAGGAGGCATCGGCATTACTAGTGATCAAATAAAATCCTGTTTTGTTATGCAAAGTATCAATGTGCTATGCAGATGTTTTTGGGCTGTACCTGTGCGGGTGATTAAAAAATCTGTACTGGGGGGGCGGAGCCTGACCACCGAGCTGTGCAGACGTGTACAGCACGAGCTCCTGCACAGCGGGCAAAATCTGGGGCAAAAGCAGCGGCTACACAGCCCAAGGACCCTCTGGGGTGCACCATCCACGTCGGGGGTGCACCACTTAACCGACTGATACCACCCCGGAGCCCGTCGGAGCTAGGGAAGCAGGAATCCACGTGCGGCCTACTGGGGTAAGAGCAGTGGTGTATCCTGGTTTTGTGCTGCCCTAGGCAGGACAAAACTCAGGCACCCCCCGCGCCACCCCCACCCACGCAACCGCCACCCAACCTTCCCCCCTGCTCCGCCTTCTAAATACACACACATTCACTGACAGATACGCATTCACTAGCTAACAGAAACACACAGTCACTAACAGACACACACTCACTAACAGACACACACACTCACAGGCAAACACACACACACTCACAGGCAAACAGACACTAACATACATACACTAACACTAACATACATACACTAACACTAACATACATACACACTAACACTAACAGACACACACACTAACACTAACAGACACACACACTAACATACACACACTAACATACACACACTAACAGACACAAACTAACAGACACAAACTAACAGACACACACTAACAGACACACACTAACAGACATCCACACACTAACATCCATCCACACACTAACATACACACACAATACACACTAACAGACACAAACACTAACATACACACACTAACAGACACACTAACATACACACACTAACAGACATCCACACACACTAACATACACACACTAACATACACACTAACACTAACACACACACACACTAACATACACACACTAACACTAACATACATACACACTAACAGACATCCACACACACACTAGTGCTTTTTTTTTTAACCCCCAGCTCTCTTCCTACTTTGGTAATGCTGGGGTTCTTTCCTTTCCTGGGCGCTGGGCGCAGCAGTGGTTGCAGGAGTGGGAAAGGGCGGGTGCTGGAAGTAGGAGCTTTCGAAGGCTAAAGCTTCGCTGCCGCCAGTAGTGAGGCTGGGAGCCGGAATAAGGACGCCATCAACCTGCCTCAGCTCACTCTGCTGGCGCCGCCAGGAGCTGAGCAGAGGCCAGGGCAGCCTCAGCCCGCCCCTGTAGCTACTCGCTTGTGTGCCAGAATGTCTGTTAGTCATGGTGGCTGGACAAGACATTTGCCTGGGTATTTGGGGGCGGCGCTACGCCCCTCGAAAATGCCGCTCAAGGCAAATGCCTTGTTTGCCTCGCTACACACCAGGCAGAGCTCGGGAGAGGCGGCCGCTCTCCCTGAAGCCAGAGCATTCCAGCGACCTCATACCAAATCACCCCCCCCCCCTTTGGACCGGTGGGGGATATCCCGGTCCTCACTGGACAAATTGATAAGGCAGGAGGGCAGACTTACCGACTACACAGCACACAGAGGCACCAAACCAACGTGGCGCAGACAAGATGGCTGCCCAGCACAGGCCTAAAACACGGTGCACAAACACTCAGCCACCCACACACCCTCTGGGATCTTTTGACCGGCTCTGTACAAGCTTCTGGGACATGCTGTACTGCCGCGGAATGGCTTATGACATAGCGATAAAAACCGTGGCTGCATGGATACGCCCGGCAACACGACGTCGCCACTACAGGCGCTTACCTCAAGCTTCCAGAGCGGCCATCAGGAAACTCAGGCATCAGCGATCCTCAAGGCGGGAAGTGACGCCATACTACTCGGGTGCACGCTTACACTTACAACAGCACAGGTGCTGGACCACCAAACAAGCGCTACACCAAACAACCCACTCGACCCGAAAATCAACAGGCTGCACGACCCTACTCTCTACAATCAACGCTACACACATAGTAGCTGTGCGGCTGCACATACTACAGGTCAACGCTGGAGCTGACCCCCAACACAGGGGCACCATCGAAAAGACACACCGCAACTATGAGAGAGACTTCCCTGCCCTGGGCATCGGCTAAAGCACCCGCTACCATACCTCTCAGTGGACATACCACCCTAGCATCCTGGGGACCCGCCCTCAGCAGTCGCTGTTTGGACTATGCTTACCACGTAATTACTTATCTCCCAGTTATGTCGGTGGTTATACCCCACTAGCAGGCAAACCCCATGCAAACCTACACATGCAGCATTAAGCGAGATGGTAGCTCCCTTATCCTTAGATCCACTGTCTTCCCTCACGGCTAAGATAGATATCACTATCAGCACTGTTTGTTCCCAGTGGTTTCTCATGTTGTCAGTGAACGTCAGTGTAAAATCATCTACAAGCTTGAACACTCTGTTATTAACCTAAATAACCCGCTTACATTTAACGCTTAAACATGAACCATTCATTACTTAAATTCGACACAGAACATGCAAGTTAGTCTGTACCTGATAATCGCATTCTACTTAAAAATGTGCTATATAATCAAATGCTTCTAAATGTTACGCTATGTCTAATCAAATGTTTGTCACTACTGTTGGGGCATTGACAAAACGACTGTAATTCAAATGCACGCAAAAATAAAGAATTAAAAAAAAAAAAAAAATCTGTACTGAGTGCTAAGTGTAGAAAATGAATGCTGTTAATGTGTGGATATCATCTACTATTTGTAGAGTATGATAAAAAAAAGTAAAGTTTGAAGAAACATGTCATTATTTTATTATATTGGTAGTTATTGCTCTGGGATCCATGTTTTGTTTTCTCTTAATCTAGTTTATTTATTTAAGAGATTAATATTAAAACATGGTTTATTGTGAGACATATATTGGATAAGATGTGTTTTTCATCTTCCATTTGTCTCTCAAACACATTTTTTGTTCTTTCCAGTTAAAAGTCTATTCTTCTGATCCAGTCTCCCCTCCATGTGGCCACTTTCTACACTTTATATCTCAATCATTTTCCAGTCTCCTTACTCACCATCTTTCCTTCTTCCCTCCCCAGGGTTCTGTTCTCCTATCAATCCTGCTTATTCTGCTCACCTCTCTTCGCTTTCATTTATCATATCCATCCACCATTCACTCTCCCACTCACCATTCACTCTCCTTACTTCTCTCTGGGTTTGATTGTGTTCCTTATCTCATTCTCTGTGTATTTCTCCGTTTCCTTCTGATTCTCTATGGTTAGTTAAGCTTGCTGAATAACATTGTGACTCTCCCCCTCCCCTCACTTTGTTCCCCAGGCTTGTGTAATGTGAACAGACAGAATAAGGCCGGCTTCACTCCACTCATGCTCACAGCTCTGGCAGCTTTTCGTTCTGATGAGGATATCGAGACAGTCAAACAGATACTGAGCCTGGGAGATGTCAACTGCAGAGCAAGTCAGGTAAGTACCACCAGTGACCAGGTGCCTCCCACACTGCGTGTCATACATTATCCACAATTCGAATCCTGGAATAAACACCATGGAAACCTGCCTGCTGACTGAGCCACTTTTCACATTTATCCCAAGATTGCTCTTTTTGCAGTTGGCTCTTTGTGCAGCTGTCTGTATTGCACCTGTTGCTGGTGTGTGTACAATATATGTGTAATAAGGATCAATGGCTTTCAGCAAAGTGCCAAGTAATAACAGTTCCACGTTTACCCCAATTCCACAGCATGAGCAGTGACAGCCCACCCTACTTATTCCATAGTAAGTGCAATGGCAACCTCACCGGCATTCTATTGTACAACCTGTGCCAACCTCACCAGCATTCTAAAGTATGAGCAGTGCCAACTACACTATCATTCTATAGTATGAGCCGTGCCAACTTCACTCACATTCTGTAGTAAGAACAATGCCAACCTCCCCCACATTCTGCAGTATTAACAAAGGCAAACTCCTCCCATTGAATAATATGAGCAGTGCCAACCTCCCCCCTATTCCATTTTAAGAGCTATACCAACCTTCACTTCATTTTAATAGCATACCAGCTTACCCTACAGTCAAGATTAAGAGCAGTGCCAGCCTTAGGAAGTTGGGTGAATTCCACAATTCACATTGTGTGCCACTCTGACTTCACTTGTACAGTGCCTGTCATCAAATTACATAAAGCATACTGTTGTTAAAAGACATTAATTGGCACCTTGGGCAGCAATTGCGTAGCAGTTCCACCTTACTTTTTTCTTCCCTGCAGGCTGGGCAGACGGCATTGATGCTTGCAGTCAGTCATGGAAGATTGGACGTTGTGCGAGCTTTGTTGGACTATGGAGCAGATGTAAATGTACAAGATCATGATGGCTCCACTGCGCTCATGTGTGCCTGCGAACATGGACACGCAGATATCGTCAGCCTGCTCCTGGCAGTGCCAAACTGTGACATGGCACTCACTGATAATGTGAGCAAAAGCAGTGTGGTTATTTCAAAAGAAAGTCTATTAATAATAGAAAGGAGCTGTTTAAATACAGATATTACTAGGATCCCACCCCAGAGGGGGCTGTGTTGTGTATAATGTAATAGATAGGAGCTGTTTAAATACAGATATTACTAGGATCCCACCCCAGAGGGGGCTACACTATATATAATGTAATAGAAAGGAGCTGTATAAATACAGATATTACCAGGGTTCTACCCCAGAGGGGGCTGCACGGTGTATAATGTAATAGAAAGGAGCTGTATAAATACAGATATTACTAGGATCCCACCCCAGAGGGGGCCGCGCTGTGTATAATGTAATAGAAAGGAGCTGTATAAATACAGATATTACTAGGATCCCACCCCAGAGGGGGCTGCGCTGTGTATAATGTAATAGAAAGGAGCTGTATAAATACAGATATTACTAGGATCCCACCCCAGAGGGGGCTGCGCTGTGTATAATGTAATAGAAAGGAGCTGTATAAATACAGATATTACTAGGATCCCACCCCAGAGGGGGCTGCGCTGTGTATAATGTAATAGAAAGGAGCTGTATACAGATATTACTAGGATCCCACCCAGAGGGGGCGCGCTGTGTAAATACAGATATTACTAGGATCCCACCCCAGAGGGGGCCGCGCTGTGTATAATGTAATAGAAAGGAGCTGTATAAATACAGATATTACTAGGATCCCACCCCAGAGGGGGCTGCGCTGTGTATAATGTAATAGAAAGGAGCTGTATAAATACAGATATTACTAGGATCCCACCCTAGAGGGGGCTGCACAGTGTATAATGTAATAGAAAGGCGCTGTATAGATACAGATATTACTAGGATCCCACCCCAGAGGGGGCTGCGCTGTGTATAATGTAATAGAAAGGAGCTGTATAAATACAGATATTACTAGGATCCCACCCCAGAGGGGGCTGCACTGTGTATCATGTAATCGAAAGGAGCTGTATAAATACAGATATTACTAGGATCCCACCCCAGAGGGGGCTGCGCTGTGTATAATGTAATAGAAAGGAGCTGTATAAATACAGATATTACCAGGATCCCACCCCAGAGGGGGCCGCACTGTATATAATGTAATAGAAAGGAGCTGTGTAAATACAGATATTACTAGGATCCCACCCCAGAGGGGGCCGCGCTGTGTATAATGTAATAGAAAGGAGCTGTATAAATACAGATATTACTAGGATCCCACCCCAGAGGGGGCCGCGCTGTGTATAATGTAATAGAAAGGAGCTGTATTAATACAGATATTATACTTTTTGTTTTTGTTTACTAAAAGCACGATTTTGTATCCTTTAGGATGGGAGCACAGCACTGTCCATTGCACTGGAGGCTGGGCAGAATGATATAGCTATGTTACTATATGCACATAATTCAAAGATTGGTAACCCGGTGAGTGTAATTTACTGCCAGACCCACCAAAGGGTGACACAGGCTGGAGTCAGCAATAGGACCATGTGGAATTATTCTCATCTATTTTCATACTTTTTTTGTAGGGTGATTCAAGCAATCCTAAAGAACTGGATACGGACCCATCCATTCAATCTCAGTAACAGAAGGAATTTTGTGTGCATTTCACCCAAATCAAACCCCAGTCCTGCGTCAAGTTGTGGGGAGTGTATGCATGCCGTCCAGTTGTAAGGCTGACTGTGGAGCACTGCATTGCAAAACCACTAGGATTACCGGCCAGCTTCAGCACAATGGAGAGAGGGAATGAGGACACGAGTTACAGGACAGGGTGGGCGATGGGGACTGAAACAGGAGAGCAAATAACAAACTGAAAATACATGTTATCAATGATAGATCCTATACATGTGGGATAGCGGGTGAGAGCTGTGAGATCGACATAGAATATATATGGCCTATAGTTTATAATAAATGAGACAGTAGATGGTAAAGTATTTTTTTTAAACGGAAATGGTGAGAAGCCCATGTGATTTGTGAAGGGAGATTAGGATAGTGAGAGAGATTATGTGTTGAAGAAAGAGAAGCCAAGTTTATGTAAATTCTCGGGTTAAACGAACAAAGGTTCCCCAAAAATCATTTTGGGGGAAAGTTGGAGTACTGGGAATTTCAGAAAGAAAGACAGACAGGTGGAAAAAATTGGGGGTAATGTGAGAAAATAAGTTTTAAAAATTGAGAGTAGGTGGGGGGGAATGGGAGTGAAAAGTGGGGAGAAAGTTGAGAGTAGGTTGAAAGAAAACCCAAGAGATGGGGTTAAGGTGGAGATAGACCGAGCTCAGAGAAAGGTGGAATTAAATAACTATAGCCTAGAGAAAGGTAAGGTGAGCAAGTTGTGAATCAGTGGAAAAAGTGGAGATTGGAAGCTATGGAAAAGCAAAAATGAAGGATGGACTGCAGACGGTGCAGGTAAAGACTAAAACTTAATGTTTAATGGAAAATAATTAACAGGTATTGCACTCAATCCACAAGCCAATTAGGTGCTTAACTAGACCATGGGCCAACACTAGTCCATCAGGACATAAATACCAGTCGAAGAAAGAAAGTCCATGCACTCCTATGCTTAAACGCAGCAGAACACAACATTCTGACCCAAAATCAGGTCATTCTCAAGCTTTGTCAACCCAATTTTGGGTTGAAACGTTACTGTGTTCTGCAGGGTCCAATAAAGGTGCTTTTAAGCATTGGAGTGCCTGGACCTTCTTTCTTCCACTGGTATTAATGGAAAATAATAATCTTGGAGACATTCAAAAGAAGAGATGTAGGGAAGGATTTAAAGAGAAACAGATTGCAGGGAGAAAGATTCATAGATAGACAAAGTCTGGGGGGAATGGTGAAATACAAGAAATATAATAGAAAGGAAAACGAAGGTGGATTGGTAAATTCAGAATGACACATTGTGGTATCACAGATAAATAGCCCTCGGGGAACAGTCTGATGTCCTCTCCCTCTCTTCCATACACCAGCCAATTAAGCTCATTTCATATGATTCTGCAATAATATTTCTGAATATCGGTTGTAATACAGGCACTGCAATATATATATTTTTGTTATCCATTATTATATGTTAAAATGAATTGTCTGACAATCTGTATTTTAAGAATTGTATCACTATAAAATATATATATGTATACAGATAGATAGCTATATAAATCTGTGGCGTGTCTTTCTTTCTATACTGAAGAG
Organism: Pelobates cultripes; assembly: GCA_933207985.1. Classification (NCBI taxonomy): domain Eukaryota; kingdom Metazoa; phylum Chordata; class Amphibia; order Anura; family Pelobatidae; genus Pelobates; species Pelobates cultripes. The sequence goes on from OW240914.1 coordinate 34,937,134, forward strand.
CAAATACGATGTGCTGAAGCGTGACGTAATCACAAGGTGCAGACTCCTCACTCATCAGGAAGAGACTCCTATCCAATAAATCTCTGCAGGACAGATGTTTGTGGGATATGTAGTTTATACCCAAAGAGCAGGTCCACTCATCAACATATCGGATTGCACATCACCTGTCACTGCTCCGTAGTCCAATACCTGCACTGAAAATGGCATGTTCTATTACCGGTATATATTCTATTCACAGAGGATTGGCAATATGAAAACCTTATTAATTACAGCGTAATTACGTTGTTCTATATCTGGATATAAGATGCGCAGGAGAACGTTCGCCCTGGAGCTCCCTCCCATAATCCACCAAAGTTTCTCTCTCTTCTTTCCCCTTTTTTTACTCGTCTATCCCCTCTATACTTTTATCTGCTCTACTTTTTCTGCCATGTCTTTTTATCCCTCTGCACATTTATCTCACCCTCCCCCATGCGTGTTCTCTGTTACAGTCTCAGTATACAAGAATATGCCAGTGTCCACGCCCTGCTGAGCTCAGTGGAAGCTGTAGATCACAGTCCATAGCAGCTTGGTTGGCACAGGTAGCCTATTCTCCAAGATAACAAACATGCGAGAAACTGGAGTTGGAAGTGGCCTCATGCTGCAGTTAGTCTGCGTAGACAGTAGGTGGCAGTCAATGATCGTCTGGCAAAGTAACCTTCCTGATTAAATCCTGTTTAACAGATGTAAACATTTCTGTTTTCATGGTTAGCAGTTTATTAACTCAGTGCTGCAGACAATGGTCTATGACATGGGCTGTAACCGTGGAAACCAATGGAATGTTCCTGCTGATTGAACCACTTTTGGTACTTTGCTACAAATGTATTTTTATACAGATACCCCCACACATCTGACACAATTTGAGTCACGCAAAATAATGGCAGTTTCTGTTTGTCTGCAAAACAATTTAGACATTGTCGTGTTCGTCCTTACTGACTGCAGCTCCATCTCCACTAGACCAGGAGCACATAGGACAGGGGAAAGTTCATCAGACCATTGATCAAGCATTGGAGCCAGGTAATGGTGAGCTGTGTTGGTATTTTACTTCAATAAAATGTGACTTTCGCTCATGTCCCCTGGGTAATATGTTTGTGACAAGCTAAATTTTATATTTTCTCAATTCTCTGGGATTTTATTAATTAAATACTGAATTGTTGTTAACTGAAAACCATCCATTAATTTCGAGTAAAACAGCCAAACAAAGGTAAATTAAAATCGAAATGGCAAAACAGAGGCAAAAATGACAGAAACAAATTTTTCAGCTATGCTGTAGTCACAACTTGACTAGTTTAGCAATGCGGTGGTGTGACTCGGAACCGGGGAACACAGGATGTAGTGGTTATGGTACTGTCCCTTTATGTGGTTAAAGCAACTTTGTCACTGTCTGCATAATTTGTACAAACCCCTAACAGTGACTGCTTCACTTGGTGGCCGCGGGCTGCCGGGACGGTTGTGTTTTACCTGAACCTGTCCCTCGTGGATGCCGCTATGGTCTTCCTGACAGTCAGTTTCTGGTGTCTCATCTGCCAGGAGTCCACATCAGTGTTGTATTTTCGCACATGTCTACAGAGGATCTCGCAAGGCACTGGGATCCTCCATAGATCATGTATTTTTCGCTACAATCGCCACTAGTGATGACTGGGGGAAATAACTAAACTTGATGGCTGTAGCTTCCGACTCTTGTCACGTCTTGTCAAGCGCTTGAAATATACTAATTAAGGTAGCCCCTACTTCGCCTTAATATGTCTTTTGACTGTTTTCATTTCAGTGAAATTTCATTTGATCTTTTTAAATAATTCATTTTGGGGGGAGTGGGGTGACAGAACCCCCCTAAAGCCTGGGTGGACGATATAAAATGTAACTGGTTAGAGCAGTTTCAAGTCACCTCACCAGTAAGTGTCCTTGGGCACAACACCTTATGATATATATCCACCTACCTCAAAACTTCAAAGTTTGGAAGCTTATTTGAGCAGAGCCTTCTATATATCTGCTTTCTATAATTGTAAGGCACTGCGGAATATGTTAGCGCTATATAGATGCAAATAATAAACTAAAGGTGACAAATAGTTTCGTCCTCCAATCCTGTTTGTATTGCACTTTGCCCTGGAAATTAAAACACAAATATGGCACACTAAGTGTTACGAGCAGTATTATCTCTGGCACCGTAGCACGGGCACACCTGTACCAGGTCTCATACAGCAGTAGGATATGGGACGGTATTTCAGATTCTCTCTCCACAGTGGTGTGATACTAAGCCCTCCTACCGCCCGGCCTATCTCCCCTGACTACTCCTTATGCTAATAGCGGGTGTGGATGATGTGAATCACTGCCAGCTGGCACCGGCATCTGATAATACACTCCCAGTGTATCTGCATGAACAAGAATCTTCCTTCAAACAGCGTTGTGGGTGGATACAAGGATAATATTGCCAGGAGAGGAACACGCCACATCCCACTTGTTTTACTCTGCTCTGAGCACATTCTCAGAGTAAATGAGCAGATTCTTAGGGGGAACAAGCAGATACTCCGGAGGGCTCATGACAACTGCTTAGATTCTCAGAGGGCAGATTTTCAGAGTGATTATGTAGATTTTCTTTAACGTCCTGTGTTGACTGGCACATACAGGTTAATACATTAAAGTGAGAATTGTCAAGAATTTAAAGAGAATTTCAAATTTAAGAAAACTCTAAGCGTCATAAGCACTAAAGCTCGGTTTGACAACTTACCTCGGTCATCTTAGACACACACCGCCACCCCTCCCTTGCTGCCAAAAGCGCTGCCAATGTCCTAAGCAAGGCCAGCTTAATGGCTGAGAGCGTAGGCTGAGCGAGCTTGTTGTTAGAGATTTGTCACCAAGGGAGGCAGCAACGGGTGCTCAGCAGGGACCAGGTCATTTGTCATACCATACTTAAAGGGAATACAAAGCCCTGCCCCCTCCTTCATCACGCGACGAGCAGAAACATGCGCATGTGAGGCAAATGCTGCGCGCTCATTAGACCTTCTCATAGGAACGCACTGAATCAATGCTTTCCTATGGAGAAAAATCTGACGCTGGAGGTCCTCATGCACAGCGTAGGTACGTCTAGTGTCAGATAACGGACCATTTAAAGGTCCATTTCAAACCAGACAGCCACTAGAGGCTGACTTAGTGCTGCAATGTAAACTAAGGGCAATAGGGACACTGCACCCAGACTACTTAAATGAGCTGAAGTGGTCTGGGTGCCTACAGTGTCCCTTTAAACTGTTCTCCTGGTACCATACAGTGGGCTGTAGTGGTTATGGTGCTTGAGTGTTCCTTTAAGACCACAGTAACCAAACTGGAAACATTCTTTAACTCAGCTGTGAAGTTCGGCGAAGTAAGCCTTAAATTTGAATTTACTTTTAATAACCCTATTAAAGTGAGATAAATCTTCAAGGCAATAATAGCTGTAAAGGCGTGACTACAGTTGAGTTGTAGATTTATTTTATAGATAAACTATTTTTTTTTTTTTTACCATTTTGATTTCCTTTGTGAAAATTCTGACTTTACTAAATAACACTGAGTGTGTCATACGGAATTATTTCTCTCACAACCCCCATTTATATCGTCCATCTAGTCTCCATCCAACCTCCAAGTTGTAACAAATTTTAAAAAATGGAAAAATTTAAGAATTTGTGTCTTAGTTTAGCAATCCAGGTCATAAAGGAGCACTATAGGGTCAGGAACACAAACATGTCTTCCTGACCCTATAGTGTTAAAACCACCATCTAGTCCCCCTGGCCCCCTCTTGTCTCCATAAATATAGTAAAATCTTACTTGTATTCTATCCTGACGCTGCTGGCTTTGTCCCTGTTTCCCTTTGACCTGCCCACTGACATCAGCAGAAGTGGTAGCCTGATCCAATTGCATTGCTTCCCTATAAGATTGGCTGAAACTGACAAAGGGGCAGCTCTGGGGAAGAGCCAGCACAATTCAAACACAGCCCTGGCCAATCAGCATATCCTCATAGAGAGGAATTGAATCTCTATGAGGAAAGTTCAGTGTCTGCATGCAGAGGGAGGAGACACTGAATGTTTGGATGCATTTTAGGCAGCCATGACCCAGGAAGGATCTCTAACAGCCATCTGAGGCTGTAATGTAAACACTGCATTTTCTCTGAAAAGACAGTGTTTACAGCAAAAAGCCTGAAGGTTATGATTCTACTCACCAGAACAAATTTAATAAGCTGTAGTTGTTCTTGTGACTATAGTGTCCCTTTAAATGCTTAGCCCAACACTTTTTTGCCTTTTTTTTGTCATATCGTCCTATTGGGCATTATTCCTTATCCCTCAACCCAAACTCTAAAATAGAGAATGACACCAACCGTCATGAGGTCCATAGAAAAGCATTTGATTGGACAAGCCCAAAGAACATGCGTGCACTCTGATCAGGTAAGGGGAGGGAGGGAATGTTTAAAAAAAAATCTAACAGAGGGTATAGGGATGTCAGGAGGGCTTTAATGAAAGTGGGATAATTGTGGAATAATTAAGGGACACGGTAGGCGACCAGACCACTTCAATTAGCTGAAGTGGTCTGAGTGCTGTGACCCTTTTGCACTTAGTGCTGCAATATAAAACATTGCAGTTCCAGAGAAAGTGCAGTGTTTACATTGCAGCTCTAAGTCTGCCCTTTGTGACTGTCTAACAGACAGCACTAAAGAGCTTCCTGAATCCAAACTGACTTTTGGTCTGTTATCTGATGCTGGACGTCCTCACGGACCTCCAGCGTCAGATTTTCCCCATAGGAAAGCATTGAATAATGCTTTCCTATGGGGAGATCTAATGTGCGCATGGCCATTGCCGCGCATGCACATTAGGTCTCCCACGTCGGTGGTGGAGTGTGGGCAGAGCCTGAACTAGCGCCGAGGGACATCGGCGCTGGATTCAGGTAAGTGGCTGAAGGGGTTTTAACCCCTTCAGCGCTGAGGGAGGGGGGCACTCCAAGAGCCTATAGTGCCAGGAAAACGGGTTTGTTTTCCTGTTACTATAGGATCCCTTTAGAAATGGCTACAACTGGAATTTTGCATTCTTTTAGATCAACAGCATAAAGAATTGGGTTTTAAGACTGAACTTGATAGACTTTGGTTTTTTTTTTCAACCTAGAGAGCTATGTAAGTCATGTGAGCCAGAGAAGCAACTAGCCCCGGGCACACATCTCTGGATAAGCCTGACCAAGCACACTCTTACCACTATGACCAGTTCGAAAAGTAAAAATGGTCACGGTAATTTCAGTACAATTCCTTAGTGTCTCAGAGTTACTCTATCTGGAGAGAGTCCCATTAGTTTAATTCTATTAGAGCGTCCAGATGTTGTTTTCTGGCATCTCATAATAATGAATTCATAAATTCTAAATCTATACTCTGGAGCTGCCGTAATTGACACCCCTGTTTGAATACAAATATTGGAATAAATAAAGAGTTAACACTCCTTTCGGCACATAAAGTGAAGCATACACTTCTAGTTCCTTCATTTTTAATGATCTAATTCTTCCGTATATTTGGGAACCAGCCAGATCTACCCCATAATCTTTAGGTTTGTCAGTGTGTTCAGCTGTGGGCACGGAAAGATGTTTTAACAACACATTGTCCCAATTTACCTCTTTATAACACGTGTCGCGTCATCAGTTTGGTTACATAAAAAAAATGCGCTGATAATTATTCACTAGAGTGAAAATTCTAATTGAATTTTAAATCAAGGCCAAATGAGCTCAACTGGAAGCACTGAATTTCTCGAATTTGGCTATTTTGACCTTAAATTTGAAATTCACCTTGAAATCTCACTGACGGTAATACTGTTACCTTGTATCATTTGCTGCCAGTTACAGTACAATCTATTCATGTTCTCCCTATTCTCTTTTTTAACTTTGTGATAAGTCTGTATTTCTTACAATAAGTGGGAGATAAGCTAACAAGAAATGTGTTTGTGGAGGCCGACGTCAGCCACAAATCACTGTACTCTGTCATATTGAGGCCTAATCTCGGATAATAGTAAAAATTAATTTTATGTTACGTGAAGACAATGTTATGTACGTTATTTGGGTCCCTCTCTCAAAAAAAAAAAAAATAATTTAAAACACAGGTTATGGGGGAGGGAATTTATTTTATTCTTCTTATGACCTGATTCCAGCCCTGCCTTAACTTTCCATGTTCCTGCTGTTTGACCCTTCATACCTAGAGCCTTGATTTGTTAGGCTTCAAACTAATATATGTACAGATGTCACCATTAAAAAGTCTGGATTTTTTTGTAGATAACTCATTTGGAAATCTTTCTAGCAGTATTGAATCATTTGGGAAGCATATTAAAATCAAGCCCATGGTTCTTTAGAAAACATTCAGCTTGGCATTTATTAGAAGTACGAGATCCACAGGTAGCACATACGAATAGGGTACGTCAGTACGTGTGGATAGATTGCGGTTTGTGGATACCTCAAAATTTACAGGAGAATTCCAATCACCATAATCACTATAGCACACTGTATTGGTTGTGAATGTCCCTTCTTACGGTTTGACTACTTACAAATCGGGAGAGTCAGGGCACTTCTGGTAACATAACCACAACAGTGTGCTGTAATGGTTAAGGTACTTGGAGTGTTCCTTTAAAATATGTAAAGATACGATTATAAAAATAAGATATTGGGATATAAGAGATACAGTATCCTTTGATGTATAATCCTTAGAGTGTTTGGATGCCGTCTCCCCATTTTTAATCACCCAAATCTCCCCCCCATGCAGTTACTTAGGTAGTTCTGGTACTTGCTATTTATCTACATGTGTGATTAATATTTATTTCTTTCAATGAGGACTTTTTACATTGTGGAATATCTCAGATGCCTATTCTCCATTACTTACTGGGAACAAATTGAAGACCAGGGTTTTACGGACATAAATGAGCAAGTTTCTGGTTTAACTAAATGTAGACAGAACCCAGGTGAAAATGTTATCGTATCTCACTTTTAACGAGTCCTGCACTGAAAAAAAGGGCTGTCCGAAAAGTAGTGACAAAAGTCACTAAAAATAAATAAATTTAAAAAGCAAATGTTTGTATTTTTTAAATATAGAGACTTTTAAAGTTAAATATTGCATTGTATGAGCAGACAAGGAATCCCTTTTACATTTTAATATACACCAAGCACTGTCTGAGCCTGTCCTGATAATCTGCCATCAGGAGGTCTCTGTATATTATATATAAACCCAGCACGGTCTCAGCCTGTCCTGATAATCTGCCGTCAGGAGGTCTCTGTATATTATATATAAACCCAGCACTGTCTGAGCCTGTCCTGATAATCTGCAGTCAGGAGGTCTCTGTATATTATATATAAACCCAGCACTGTCTGAGCCTGTCCTGATAATCTGCAGTCAGGATGTCTCTGTATATTATATATAAACCCAGCACTGTCTGAGCCTGTCCTGATAACCTGCAGTCAGGAGGTCTCTGTATATTATATATAAACCCAGCACTGTCTGAGCCTGTCCTGATAATCTGCAGCCAGGAGGGTTCTTTATATTATATATAAACCCAGTGTTGTCTGATTAGGTCCTGGATATTTTGTTGTATTATGTACTACCCCAAGTGGTTTGATCCAGGTTCAATAAAAAAAAAAAAAAATACCAGTACCACATAAATCCAGTTATTAAAATAAGCACACGGAATATATTCTGAAATAAATAAATTATATATTAAACTTTCCCAAAATGAACATAAAAGTACATACAGCAAAAAAATATAAACATGTGCAAGTATAACTGTACAGATACAAATATATATACACCCTTCACATAAAATAGCAATCTTTTCACAGGTTCAGGCAGGGCATTTTGATTCCAATACTGCAGTAAATTACAGATGCTTTCTATGCAGCCAGAAGAGAAGATGTAATGTAAGGCTTTCCACAGGTTAAAAGAAATCTCACATGCAACCAAGTACAATTGAAAGATACGGCATGTAAAAACAGGATATTATATTAGCACCACTTCCATATTAAGGCAGCAGTAGTCTACCCATGGGTGCGTTTAAACTACTAAGCACTAAAAGTTTTGCAAGAAACGCACTGGAAATCACAGGGTTAACCATTTGTTTGCGGTTCTTTGGATTACAGCATAATTTTTCATTCCTGATAAAACTGATTGCACATTGACCGTCTGATAGTAGAAAGCAAGAAGCTAGCAGATTCACCAACTGCAGTTGAACTTCAACAACCAATTCCTGTATTCGTTGGCTTGCAAACATGGAAATGGTATTGTAACAGCAGCTGTTGAAAGAGTGCAATTCAGAAGAAAACTCACAAATTTTTATATATTCCAAATGCCGGTTTGGACCATCATATCCTGCTAAAATATACAGGCTGATGGGAAGAAAAAAATTCCACAGCCCATCATACACACAGTCAAACAAATCTATACATAACCAATCAAACAAAAGTGCAGACAGAGGGCGGGTGTTGGCAAATTGGAGGTAAAACAACAGTTGCAGAAGAGGCACTTGTTGGTCTCTGATGGCCATTTGCTACATATTGTCAGGAAGAATAAACTTCATACAATGGCTGTAACTCCGATCCTGAGCATACTCCCAGAGATTAATGACGACCCTGAGATGTCGATATCCACAGTTCAACATGTTCTGCACACGTAGCTGCTAGTCACCATCCAGTTTGAATGTTTAGCTTTTTAGTGTTTAAGTACTTTGTGCTTTTAACTCAAGCCCCCAACAAAAAACAAACAGACAACACTAACATAGTTGCAAAAACATTAAAACAACCCCCCCAGAAGGATTGTTTTCTTAAGTTCTTCATGGTCCCGCAGTGCTTTGCAATATTATAGTTTTCCAACATTTGTTCACTCTCAGAGTCCTTTGTAAGATCTGTTGTGTGTCCTTCATGGATTCATTCTCACAATTGTGCAGAGGAGAGCGGAAAATAATATGGCACAACTTCAAAAATTAAATCCATAAATTATAATAAAGAAAAAAAACAAAAAACATAAAAGCAAAGTCTGTAAAATATCAATGAGACGGGGCAACTCGTTCAATAGGAAAAAAAAAAAAAAATACGGTGAGAGGGTAGAAAAAAACCCAAAGCTATTTAAATATAACTGCGAAGACACGGCACGTTGGTGTGGACGGACATGTATGTAGAATTTGATTTTCTGTATTCATTGTAGTCATTGCCCCTGATCTAGAACTGAGCAGCAGAGTTTGGCGATAGGCACAAAATGGGTAACAGTTCTTCAAGCGATATCATCTTCTAATCTCACCATCTGCCTCTGTAAATGCAGAAATAGTTAGTTAGTGCCTGGTAGCCACTCTGGTACAGTCAACAGCATAATATATGTTGGTACCAATACTACAGAGAATACTAAAAAACAATACTTCTTTTAAGTGTGTATTTCTAAAAACAAGACAATAACAGGTGTATCAGTCGAGCAAAGTGTTTTATGTTGTTAAAGTATTCTTAGCACGATTTGCAAACTTTGGCTGGTGTACAGTCCTAAGTTGCCGACAAATGCTGAAGCCTTGAAACAGGTATAGATGCTAATCTTCCTTCTAACCGGTCCTGTTAATTCCTGTTTTGGTTAGCTCAGTGGAGCTAAACTCAAGAGGCAGCAATTGTCCAGAACACCTGCCTTGCAAAGACTTCTCATTCAGCTGCATTGGGAAGTCTGTGATTGGAAAGTCACAGAAACTCTGGGCGTGGTTAAAAGGGGAGAGCTAGCAAAGGTTGCAGACAAGAGATTCTACAAATTGGTTTTAGATATGCTTCCAATGGAAAAAATAAAAAATAAAATGTAGATGCAAGCATATTTTCCTTGGTGCTATATCTACTTAACTGTTTTTTATTTTTTGGTTTTTTTTTGGGGGGTGCAGTGGAGTGTTCCTTTAAAGCAGTTTATAGTAAACATACTCTCGCACTACTTTCATCTGTAATAACATGACTCTGTATCAACATGTATTGATCAAGGTTTAGAAGATCAGATCTGTACATATTTGACCACGGTAAGAATTTTATTCCCACAATTTAGGAGGTCTATATTGTTGGCTTCTCTACAAAATAACAGTACTCAAGACAGAGTTTAAACAGACACTCTGATGACTTGTCCAATGAAATGCTTCTCAGAGAAACAATGGGGACATATATTCACAACCGAGAAGCATTGCACACATCCAGCAACAACATTTGACAGCTATTAGAGGTGCAAAATATAAAAAGTGCAAAGCTGTGAGGGACACCAAAATCAGTTCACTAAGATTAGATGCTTTTGGTGCCTAAACTGTCCATTTCACCCAACATATGATTAGTTCTTAAAGGACAAAACATATTGTTTTGGATTCACCAGAGTGTGATCTTGTGCATGTACTATTTAGTAAGCTTTGTCAGATCTATTCATCGCTGTAGGTTTGTTTTTGTACAGAGTAGATTGTTATTTACCGATGGGTAGCTGTATCCGCCTTGGCTTCGTCCTATGTGGATCTCATCTTCTTCTGTAGTTTTCTGATACACAGGATTGTCAAAGTTGATGCTGTTGGTGTTTTTCAGTCTCCAGTTTTTCCACAAGAGGTAACCACCAAAAGATATTAAACAAAGCAGCACTGGAGAAAAGAAACAAAAACAGAAAGATAAAGAGGATGTTAATTTAAAAAAAATTATCATCATTATGGCTTTCACATAATTGAATGCATTCTGTCTGAATGGTGAGCAATATGTAGTTCTGCAAAGTTTGTTCTCTCTGCCACGAGAAACTGTCCTTTTGCACCATCATACTATGGTAGGCACCATTTGGCACGCCAGATTTTGTGAACTACATCTCCCTTGATGCTTTGCCAGCATTGTGGCTATAAGAGCATTATGGGAGATGTAGTCCACAACAGCTGGTGTGCCAAATGTTGCCTGCCCCTGTATCGATATGTATGCCTTTTGAAATCAGATTAAGTCTCTTTTTTTTCTTTTAAGAATAGGAAAGTTAAATTTAAAAAAAAATTTTTTTAAAGTGTAAGCAAGCAGGCACCAAAAGACCCGAACCAATGCAAGTACGCAGTTTCCCATTGAGCATTTTTCAGTCACAAATATAATAATTTGTGACAAAATAAATATATGGGGGTTGAGCTAAATCATATCAACCAGGCTTAAATATAAAAATTGTGAACTACTGTAAGATTGCATCCACCTGGCCACAAATGCCATGTGAAACAGGCATCTCTGGTTTGTTCATTGTCATATATGAATAAGACGTACAGCACCATAAAGAGACTTCTATATCGGATACAAGAATGCCTTCAACAGATTCAGTTAGCTATGAAGATTTGCTTCAAAGGCTTCACAAACAAACCGAGATGTTGCCAGAGTAACAATGTTTCTTCTTTACAACTTACCAATTGGTAGCACAATATAGAGAGCCGTGGGACCAGAGTGGGAATTTGTAGTATCTGCGACAAGCACATCCCGATCTACAAAAATAAAATTGAGAGAGGGTGTTACATGGCAGCTCTCTGGCTTTTATGGGACACAAGCAATACGTTTGTGTTACTGAAATAAAAACAAAATAGTCTTCATCACATAATCCCCTCTACATACACCCATCACCCCATTGTAGTAATAATTGCAAAATTGTCCAGTGTAAATTTAGCTACCATTCTGCCATCTTCTATAAAAGCTTGATGATGCAATTATTAAAAAGGAGATAGGAGAGAGAGTGTGAAGGGTGAATGTACCTTTGTTTTCTTGTGTTTGAAACGCCTGTGTAGTGAAGTTCAAGGATTTCGCCGTGGTTCTTGTTGCAGTGGTTTTAGCAGCAGCTGTGGTGGTGGAGATTGTGGTAGTGGTTGAAGCTGTTGCAAGTTTTGGCTGTGGTTCAGTTTTTGGGAGCCTATTTGTGATCTTCGCAAGGGTAGTACTCCTCATTGCTGTGGTGGTAATAGGTGGTGATGTAGATTGCGATACTTCTGTAGGAGTAGATGCTGGAAAGCAAAGAAGACATGTTAGGAGCCTTGATCATTTTTACATAGGGGATAAACGAGGACTTTTATTACTCTGATTTTCTCAACACACTCCATTTGCACGGTTCTGTACAGGCTGCATGGCAAGCTCATGCAACGACAATGAAAGGATCTATTCACACCCAAACGCCTCCTGTGGCCATTCGTGGCATTACAAAAACCCAACCTACCCGTCACACATCTTCTCATGTCGGGCCCCAGTTGCAAGTCATCAGGACAGGCACATGTGAATTTTGGGGAGCGGGCACTGATTTGAGGGGCTGGTAGGCACAAATGCTCACAGCCACCATTTTCAAGATGGTGGGTTTCACACCAGTTTTGAGCTGTAATCAAGAGTGTGGATAAAAAAAAAAGTTTAATAAATGCACTAAAACAAACAAAAACTAAATTACTAAAGTAAATACAAAACACACACACACACACCTATAAAAACAGTTCTTTTCTGTTATGTCATACATTCTGCAGTGAGCTCAATACAATCCCATTGTATTCAGAGAATTTATGCAAATGTTACTCCCCATCACATATCTCAATATAACCTATAGATTGTGTTCGTCCCTACAATCTAGGGAAACTTGCAGACTCCTTTATTCCCTCCTCAACAACAATTTACAATAACCTAGACCTGGTTCAATAGGCAGCCCTCAATCTATTGGGGAACTTCAACCCTTAATAGCTGTCAAAACATCATAGGGATTGTAGCCTCTGGACATTCTGAGAGCTACACTTTTTGACCTCTATTGTTCTGGAGCCAGAGAGACAGATCTAGAATGCAAACCCATTTAGGAATGGTTCTCAAATAACCCTAAATTGCATCGGTTTTATCATTATCCCTATTGCTGGTTCCTTATGACTGGTTTAAACCACTAACCTAGAATTCATAAGAACCTTTCTTTCTCTGAAATGTAACGGATTAGATATAGATATAACATGGAAACACGGAATTGTTATTCATACCTTTTGGCTGTCTCAGGTTATGGTATAAGACAATATCATCGGGAGACTGAAGATCTTCAGCAACTTTAACAATGTTCTCTCCTGTGAGTCTGTTGGCACTGAATATTGCTAGTTTCTCATTGTCTGTCCAGAAAACAAGGTCCTGAAAAATACACCCAAAGCATTATTACATAGGTAGATAATGCTGACCCCAAATTACTGTTAATATTTGATCCAGTCTTGAAGATAACAAAATATCAGACTAAATAGATAGTGGGAGCAAATATTGACATAGACAAAAAAAAACAAAAAAAAAAAAACAGCGATTTGGGTCAAGGGCTTGTAAAGTCCTGTACCAGGTGTAAGTTTGATGCAATTTCTAAAAGTAAATAAGAAAATCCTACTCAAAATAGAGCAACTATTGCATGTGAACCATCATGTGGTATAAAATAAAATACATTCTTACTGTACATGGATTTTGTGTGCTTGTCTTTGTTTAAATATAAAGTCAGCTAGTACGATTAGCAAAATATCCCTGCTAATTTTCAGTCTTCATGGACCAGGAATAACAGGGACAATGTTTTAATGTAAACTTACTTCAAAGATCGTAAGGGAGAAAGGATGAGCCAAGTGCTCTTCGTCCACTAAAACAGTATGTCGGTTGTCTCCGGTAACATCGATACTGGACAGTGAGTGAAGCTTCGAGTCCACCCAGTATAGTCTTTGACTCATAAAGTCTGAAGAAAAAAAAAATACAATAGTGTAAAATAAATAAATAAATAAATAAATTTAAAAGGGGGATTTTAAAGAAAACAATTACCATAAAGAATCACACATTGTCCAAAGTGACACCATATGGTGGCATACAGATAAGGTATAACCTAAAAAGGTATGTTTAACCATTATAGAAAACTATGCCCCACGTAATTTTATAACTCGGTGCAGCTCAGACATACGTAATGAAAATAAGAGATGGATGAAGAAGAAGTGGATCAGGATGCATAAGGAGAACATATTCTGAGAAAACTCACCCAGAGTGATACCATTGGGCCATTCAATTCCATCTGTGACCAGAGTTTGCCTGTCTGCACCATTCAAGCCTCCTTTTTCAATCTTAGCAGGCAGACCCCAGTCTGTCCAGTACATGAAACTGAAATAGCAAAACGAGAGGATAGATATTAAAACAGATGTTCAACAAAGTCAACATTTTACAGTGTAAGGTCTTCTGAGTAAGAGTGTAAGCTCTAAGGTCTGTCATGTTGGGTTGACATCACACTTACCCTTGTGAAGGATCCACCACAATGTCCCGAGGTTTGCCCAGATCCTCCTTGAAGAGAGTTTTCCGCTTGGATCCTTCTGTGTTGGCCACCGAAATAGTGCTAAGGGCAGAGTCTGTCCAGTAGATATTGCCATGGATCCAATCAACTGCAATCCCTTCAGGAGTTTTTATTTCATTGCTAATTACTGTTGCATGGTGGGAAATGTTGTGGGCTTTGTCCATTAAAGCACTGCTCGAAAGAAGGAGGAGGGTGGAGGATCAGTTTGTTGAACAGAAACAAGAGTATATTCTGGAATTTCCTTCCTTGTTTGGAAAGGTTGACAGTTTGTGAATGAACTAAGTTCTACATTACCTGTAAATCTTCTTCTGACTCAGGTCAGACCAGTAGATTTTTTTGCTGTCTATTTCCATGTCTAAAGCCACCACGTTCTTCAGATGTGGAATGAAGCTTGAGTACTCGCTCTTGTCCAAGGTCATCTTCCTAACCTCATGGCGGTTAGTAAAGAAAAGATATGCTATGTTTCCTATATAGAAAAATAAAAGAGAAGACAGAAAGAGATAAGACATCAAGCATGTAATGTAGTTCCTGCGTACAGGACATATGAAGCACATGGACAAAAGGTTATTAAGACCTTTTCGCATGTATTATAAGGAACACACTCCACCTACCAATGGCTTTGCAGGATCTAGTCATAAGATCCATCTGATATCCCTCTTTACATTCACACTTGAAGCTGCCCTCCAAATTGATGCAGATTTGGCTGCACGTGTCAGGGATTTCACATTCATTGATATCTGAGTAGAAAAATCAGAAAATGAGACACTTATTAAAGGCATTTACATAGAGGCAACATATTTCGCAGCACTTTACTAAATTAATGTGGGGATATAATGAGAAAAAATATTACAAATATTAAAAAGGAAACAAGAGGTTATTGAGGATCCTGCTCATACAGTCTAGATGCATTAAACCACATTCACTTGCTACACAGAATCCAAACAGAAAAGGAAAAGAACACACAACACAATGATTTTTCTGGCTGGGCAAAACCATTCAGGATCACATTCTAATCAGCCTTGTTTACGCAGTTAAAGGAGTCTGACTTTCACGTTTAAATGTTATATTCCAAGGCAAATATGTGTGTGTTTGTTTTTCATTATTTTAATAAATGGCCAAAGGTGGTTGTCTTATTCAGAGCACTTTGCAATCTATGCAAAAATAACACTGGTGAATATACAAATAGGGAGACATATTTAGACACTATAACGAAAGGAGAAAGGCCATAAGCTTACAATCTTTAGGGGAAATGTACACAGAGACAAAAAGGTTGTAAGGAGAAAATTAAACTGAAGTAAGAGAATTGTATCCACGATTGTGCCAATATAAGGAGTACTTTCTAACAATCAGTATACCATACACAGTGAGTAGAATGAAGATATAAACAGCCAGGATCATTGAAATACGAGAATGTCTGTACTTCTAGTACAAACTAAACCCTTAAAATTAGCCTGCTGAAATATATCTGAATACACAACATATTCCTATACTATCAATTACCTTCACAGCGCCTTCCATTCACCAGTCTGTAACCATCAGGACACATACATTCATAGCCAATATTTAGGTCCTTGCAGATATGAGAACAGCCTCCCTTGTTCTTTAAGCACTCATTTTCATCTGGGGAGAAAGATAACCAGAATTAATACATAATTCTTTACGGCATAAGTTTGGTTTCTTAAAAGGTTTGAATCAGGTTTCCACTACTAGTCACCAGGGGCAATGTGTCCAGATAATTTGCTATACCAAAAAACAAATGAGCCCCCATATAAATGTTTAACTTTGTAAAATGTTCCTTCCCCAAAGCAAGACAACTAAGGGTCAATTCTTTGGGGCATAGTCATAAAACAGGTTATGGATGTATTGTATTCATTTAGTAGGGGGGCAACCATGAGACATTATGAGAACAAGGCCTAGTTATAGAGGACAAAAAATACTCACTGCACTCTTTAACAGGCTCATCTGAATAGTCTCGGCAGTCTCTCTTCCCATCACAGGTTTTCTCTATAGAGATGCACTCCCCACTGCGGCACTGGAATTTGTTGGGGCCTTCACATTTTGTCACTAAATAAAAAAAAAAAAAAAAAAGAGTTTAAATGGGTGCATAGTGCTATACTCATAGACATAGGATCATAGCTTAGCAATGTTCTGTGGGTGCAGCAGGTGAAAGCTTTTCGCTCTGCCCATGACCACCTCCTGTCCGAGATTAAATCTTTATCTTAAGGGAACAAGAGATTCTATGTCTAAGGGTGCAGGAGGTAACTTGATGACACACTTATGAACTGCATTAGGTAGTAATGTAACCTTTTTTCTCTCAGTACTCACCATTCACACAGCCCCGCTCATCGCTCAGATCTTTGCAGTCATATTCCTTGTCACACTGGCGGTTCCCATGAATACACTGCCCATTGTCACACTGAAATTCATCTGGACGGCAGGTGGGTTTGACTGGAAGACAGACAAGAATCACGATAAGCTTCATAAACAGTAAATCAAGCACGTTTTCTGTGCATAATTAAATTTTTAGCACTTTTGAACAAGAATTATGACCCTCGTGTGAGCAAGGGATCACAGTGAAACACGAGTTCTTGTCACTTTTACTTCCATTTGTTCTCTATACGTGGGTGTTCAGATACTTACTACAATCCATCTCGTCTGATTTATCCTTGCAGTCAAATGCTCCGTCACACTTCCAACTCAGGTGTACGCATTCTCCACTCCCACAGTGAAATTCCAGCTCGCCACATGGTTTTTCAGTCCTTGTGGGTGCCTTCCCATCACAGTTAAGCTCATCTGAGCCATCGTCACAGTCAGGGTCTCCATCACAACCCCAAAACTTTGGAATACACATGCCATTGTTGTGGCAACTTATATAGGCTGGACCACATGTGGGTTCTGCACAGGACACTTCATCACTGCCATCCTCACAGTCATGGTCATGGTCACACACATACTCAAGAGAGATGCACTTTCCATTGTTACACCGGAAAAAGTCATCGGGGCAAGTTTTGGCAGCTAACAAAGAAGCAATAGAGTATTAGTAACGATGATCATTCATGTTTTATGTAGAATATCACACTTGCACTAGCTTTATCTATAAAAACATAACTAGTGTCACAAGTAAACTTACGACAATTCTGTTCATCTGAGCCATTTTCACAGTCAGTCTCTCCATCACATTTCCAGGACATAGAAATACAACGATTTAACCGTCCACCACAGCTGAACTGGTCTTCGGTGCACACTATAGACACTGAAGGGAAGGAAAACAGAGCATTGAATGAGTGATAATAAAAATAAAAATCTGGACATATGTATTAATATATTTTCAGAAAGAGTAAAAAATAAATAAAAAAGTGGTCATTTCAGAATGTCACTGAAGAATATTCCGGGATATGAAATTTACTTACTGCAAGCCTCTCCAGACTCATCCGACTCATCGTCACATTCTGGGCTTCCATCACAAACCCATTTGTATGGTATGCATTTCCCATCTGAGCACTTAAACTCGTTTCGATCACATTTACTCCCTGTGAGAAAAAATAAATAAAAAAGATTGTGTAAAGGCATTGCCAAGGCCCACTAGAACTAATAACTTCAACTAAGTTACAATCCACTGTTACCTTGTATGTAATGCTTTACCCCCTCCAAAAAGTATCTAACCACCATCACTACCACCACAGACATTAACAGCCAATCAAAGGCCCTGCATGTTTGAAGGGCAGCGATAAAAAAAGTTCATCACATGTCTACAGAAATGCCACACATAAATCTTAAAACAATGTGACTCCAGTAATCACTGTGATCTTTACATTGAAATACCACCTTCATTTCAGGGCCACGTGAGCAAAGTATGGCAAAGATTAAAATAGCTTTATTAACAAGCAAGGTTAGAAACCCTTCAAAAACATTAGGGAAATATAGCTGTGTTAGTGCGGCTTTGCCATTTTGGATACCAATGCCATAACCCTCAGCCAGCCCTACAGTAGTCTAGGTGTTGTGGGAGGTCTAATAATAGATAATGAGCTTGTTGCATGTTATCAGTCATATATAAACGAGCAGTATGAACACGAGATGTCTGATCGCTTGTTATCGGGCTGTAATGAATGGAAAATTGAAGAAAAAAAAAAAAAAAATCAAAAAGGAAGGAGATTTCTAGAATATAGAAATGCCTCCAGGTTTGTGATGATAAACCTAATAACAAGGATGTCTATGTGACAGAGACAGATCTACAGCAAGCCTGACCTCTCCATTCTCTACAGATAAAATCTAGAAGTTTAACCCTTTAAGGACACGACATGTGTGACATGTCTGACATGTCATGATTCCCTTTTATTCCAGAAGTTTGGGTCCTTAAGGGGTTAATGAAGGCCTTCAAAAAGGAAACTACTTAACAGAGGGAAAAAGAAAAAAAGAAATATAATTTATTACAGAATTCTACTCTCTTGGTAGTGGTGATGGTGCAAAGTGTTTTTGAGTGCAGTCTCCCCAGTTACTGCATAACCAATTCATAAAATCAGGGTTACCCCGGAGCCTAAAATCCCATCCCCATGCTGAGGCTCGGCTAACACAAAAGTGAACTTTTGCATTAGTTGTCCAACTCTGGGTGGCTCATGGGGCAGGGGGCTAACTAGCCATAGATAAATGTTAATTGCGGATTAAACCAAACTGCATTCATTGCCCCACTATCATTGTCCAACTGATTTTTTTTACTGCTCTATTTGAGGAGTGGTTCTATTAGAAAGCAAGCAATTCAGTGTACACGAATGCAGGAAAGGAAGTCTCATATTTCAAATGCCAGAGCAGAGTACTCAGCCTGGTTCTAATTCAGTCCCAGTCGGTCAAACAGACGCCATACTTTCTTAAATGTATGGGTGACACAGGTTTAAGAAAGCCGTCAGATATTTTATTTATCCAACTTATGTATGAAAATTAAAGATACCATCTGCTCAACCAGACTTGGACAGCAAAGTGAGAAATTCCAATTCCTCATTAACCCTGATTAGCGAAAGTGCCTGGTTTCTTTAAAAAAACATCTACTAAGTAGTATTATGGATGCAACATGAACATTTTAGAAGTGTCCCAAACCATAAAGTGCAGTATACATGAAGGAATAAAATTCTAACTTTGAACGGTATTTCTGCATGAAACATCAGCTTTATATGATACTTTTTTGAATATTTGCAGCTTCCTTAATAAACCCCCTTTAAGAATAATGCTTAGATTACACGTTAATATTGAGACAAGATGCTGACGCCTGAACTTTAGTCCAAATATCCTGCGACAAAACTGTAAAAAAATTACCCATCGCGCATGCGAGTTTGTTCCATATTACACAATCACACGTGAGGGGATTTTGCATATAAAAAGAAATACAATTAAAATGATCCATATAGCGCCAACGTATTGCACAGCACTGTATTTAAAGAACTAAAGATTCCTATAAAAACATCTTGGTGATTAAGAAATGGATATTTAGCAGCTGTATTGGAAATATTAAAATAAATCTTAAAATTTGAACTTTGACTTACAAAACCATTAAAAAAAAAAAAATATATATATATATATATATATATATATATTTTTTTTTTTTTTAAAGGCAATACTTGTTTAACAGATCTATTTTTAAAAATAAAAAATGTCCTGTTGTGTTGTATGAGCAGAATGTACTGGTCTGTAAACGGGAAAATGATTAGAGATTATACGTCTGCCATAAAGAACATTGAGGTGCCATATAACCCATGATAGTCTATCGTACGGAGCTGAAGGTAAGCAGATAAGACATGGGAAAATAAAGAGATCAAAACATATTAGTATTGATCAACAAACTTCATTATTGTTTGTCAAACAATATGCAATTCTCAAAAGAAAACATGTTGTGGTACTTTCCACAGGAATGGGTTAGGCAGTGGCTGAGTGACAGGCAACAGAGTGTTGTAGTTAATGGAATATATTCGAAGCTTGGACTTGTCACCAGTGGGGTACCTCAGGGATCTGTACTTGGACCCATTCTCTTTAATATTTTTATTAGTGATATTGCAGAAGATCTTGATGGTAAGGTATGTCTTTTTGCTGATGATCCTAAGATATGTAACAGGGTTGATGTTCCAGGAGGGATAAGCCAAATGGCAAATGATTTAGGTAAATTGGAAAAATGGTGAGAGCTGTGGCAACTGACATTTAATGTGGATAAGTGCAAGATAATGCATCTTGGACGTAAAAACCCAAGGGCAGAGTATAGAATATTTGATAAAGTCCTAACCTCAAGGAAATGCTAGCAGAATGCTTGGTTGTATAGGGAGAGGTATTAGCAGTAGAAAGAGGGAAGTGCTCATGCCATTGTACAGAACACTGGTGAGACCTCACTTGGAGTATTGTACGCAGTACTGGAGACCGTATCCCCAGAAGGATATTGATACTTTAGAGAGAGTTCAGAGAATGGCTACAAAACTAGTTCATGGTTTGCTGGATAAAACTTACAAGGAAAGGTTAAAGGATTTTAACATGTATAGCTTGGAGGAAAGACGAGACAGGGGGGATATGATAGAAATTTAAATATATAAAGGGAATCAACACAGTAAAGGAGGAGACCATATTTAAAAGAAGAAAAACTACCACAACAAGAGGACATAGTCTTAAAGTAGAGGGGCAAAGGTTTAAAAATAATATCCGGAAGTATTACTTTACTGAGAGGGTAGTGGATGCATGGAATAGCCTTCCAGCTAAAGTGGTAGAGGTTAACATAGTAAAGGAGTTTAAACATGCGTGGGATAGACATAAGGCTATCCTAACTATAAGGTAAGGCCAGGGACTAATGAAAGTATTTTAAAAATTGGGCAGACTAGATGGGTTCTTATCTGCCGTCACATTCTATGTTTCTATGTAAAAGCTATTTAAGCCTTCCTGTAAGAAAGTGTGGACGTCTAACTACCATGAAAAGACTGTTGGCTTAATTTCTTGTCTAACAAATGTCTGAAGGAGTAACAGTCTGGTAAGAGCAAGTAACATCTAGTTTATTGGTACTAAGGAGTTACTCTTAAAGGGACAAAGGTAGACCTGGATATCGTTAAGGTATGCAAATAATCATGGCACTTGTAGCTGTGTTTCTACCTGTATTTTAACTACTGACCAAAACAAGTCCATAAGTCAATGAAGCATGGTGGTGGGCCATAGGCACCAAGCTGAAAGACTCCAGAGCCGTGACAACATGTACACTCTGAATACCTTATACATTTAGCTTGTGAGTAAGAAAATGCTTATGTCATATACTGTACTCAAGGCACAAAGAGGGTTTGGCAATATGTAAAATTATGCCGGTCATTGTTCAAGGTAACTTCCTGGAATGAGCTCTGAGGAAGTATGTGGGTAGGAGAAGAATCTTCCACCATTTTAGAACACGGTGTATTCTGCCTTGCTTTTTTTTTTTACCCCAAGATGTATCACAATACACCCAGTTATTTGTCTTAACATAAGACGATATCTTGGGGGAGGGGTTTTACCGACAACGTAAGGTTCCAAAATTAGAATGAGTCATGTTAAAACTATTGGGAGGAATCACAGTTTTTCTACCTAGAGTCAACACTTTAATCTACCAGAGAGGTTGAAAAAAAAAACACAAAAAAAAAAAAAACACTATTCCTGAGAGTTGTAGGCCTCAGTCTATAGAAAGACAGATAAAGTGGCACGTTTGATGGCCCAGAAGGTTAGCAAGCAAAGAGGAAAGTGTATTTAATCCCAAACTTGTATGGCTTATATGGGATAAATTAGATCCCCAAAGTCTTATCATGAAAATGTTCATTATATTAACTGTCCTAGAACAGCCTCTGGAGGGGTAAATATATGGCCCTAAATATATTACTTCTCTAGTACCAGTGAGGCCTAACTTTAGGAGAGATAGGAGACTTGCAGATATGGTATTATAGTGTCTAAAGCAAATGAAATTAGTTATAAGGAGCTGAGACATTATCTAAAAATGATAAATTGCTTTATTGCGATTGTTTGAATCATTAGCCGTATCGGTTGCTGTAAAAGCACTGCGATAATAGTAGTCACTTGCTTCTTTGTTTCCTGATGTGGTGTTTTCCTGCTAATGGCGTCACCGTTAAGGTTAAAAAAATAATAATTTTTAAATGGCTCAATAAAAACATTACGCAATCCCCACATTTCTGATGGTGGAAATTATTGCAACACATTGTACAGAGAAATTAAAGGTGCTTATGCTATTAAGTGTTTTAATAGTATAGGCCCTGCAAATACAGCCCATGGTTTATAAAAACAATATTTTTTATTATATCTGCTTGCACCATACAGGATGTTACGTTAGAGGGGAAATTATTACCTGTACATAACGTGCAAATGACGGCCCCCTTCTAAGGCAAACATTGCTTACTTTTGAATACTTTAGTTTAAATTAGTACAGTCTTAGATTATAAATTGTTGCCTTCTGCTGCCACTGTGTCAAACATGAATTGCGAGTGAGAAACAGCATGAAGGAGACAAAGTTTTGGATACTAACCCACCTACTCGAATTCAAATTTTGCCACCTTTTTAATTAATTAACTAACTTTCACCAGGGAATGCCTCCCCCTAAACCTCATCCCCAGCACACATAATGCACTGAACTGGCAGACACCAAAACTTGTGTATAGTAACAGGAGTTTTAAAAATGGCTGGCAAGCAGACTCCATTAGAAGAGGCACACCCAACTTGGAAATATTAAGAACATCCTGCTTCGGAGACCCTGTGTATCTGAAACGTGCCTTCCTCTATAATGAAATAAACATAGTAGTGAATTGAAAATGGCAAAAACGTCCTATTTTTACTTGCTCCCTTACAGCTGAGGTTGTGCCAGGGTAAATACCACCCGGCACAAAGCAAAACGTGTGCCAACACAACACTGGCACTAGTGGCAAAGGGTGGCATCACTGTAGGTTTGTAATGGCAACCATGCCAGGGCAATGCTTATGTAAAATAGAGTATAATCTGGCACTAGGTTTGGTCATTTATTTATTGTATTTATTGTTAAAAGTAATTAGTAGATAGAAAACTGCTATGTCTAATTAATTTGTTACTTTGTTACCACATCAGTTTAACAAATAGTAATAATGGAATCATTATTTTTACTAAATAAATTAGTAAAAATAATGATTCCATGTAAATAATACAAGCAGGGAATCGTTTCTTCTTTAAAATGTTGTGGTAAAAAAAAAGAAAAGTCAAAATATAAACCGGTGGATGTTTTAAGATAAATTTGAAGAGGAGGGAAGTTCCACACACTATGTTCGTGGGATAAAATTGAGACTTTACGCCAAATCCTGCGGGTTTTTTTTTAAACATTACAAGTTAATTTTCCCACTTCAACCACAATATTGTCTGCATTATTTTAAGAACTCGGGGCACAGAAACCACATTTACTTCATAAAGTGATTCTATAAGATGAGACTGAGGGAGGAAAAATAATGGCTTGTGATTTAGTTAAATCAGTTTTAATTTTAAATTAAACTCCACATGATTTGAGAAGAATAATAACCAAAATTTACTTCATAACTGGTTAGCAAAGTCGATTTTACTTCACTTTTTTTTATATAATAATTTAATGTATAAATTATATTTTTTTTTTAGCATTTTGTACGTGTTGAATTTATGGTATTTTCCATTTTACTCGTTCAGCATCATTTAAAAATTAAAAGCCATTATGTCTGCATAGCCCTATCCGGGCGTGTCTTTACACAGGACCCTATGTACGTGCGTTAAACTCTTATCAGCAGGGGCCCACGCCCTGACCCCATCCTTTGATGGAGGAAGCCAGACGTACTTGAACTTGTAAGGGAAGAGGGGCCGGCCATGGCCTGGCCTGGCCTTTCCCTCACGCCAGAAAACCCATCCCACAAGCAGGAGGAGTTTTCCCGCCATGCAGCCGAGCTGAGAAACAGTTATAATAGGGCGTGGCCCGCCACTATACGAGGAGAAGAAAAAAAAAAACAAAAAAAAACCGTCGCTAAGCCCCGCCCTATCATTACCCTGATTGGGCAGTCAGGCTGGGGCTCGCGATCGGCCGATTTGACGTCAGCCAATCAGCTTTGGTTCTAGCCGGCCCAAGACGGCATATATAAGGGCGGGGCTTGAAGGGGCATGCCGTAGTAGAGGAGGGGAAAGCCGGTTGTAAACGTCAGATCTGCGCTAATTCACCTCAGCCCCCCCCCCCCCAATAACCTGCATCCTAGCAACCTTAACTGAACCCCAGACAGACATAGAAAGGGGGGGCTTAGTATATCTCCCCCATAGAGCCCCAGTATATAACATGCACAGAGTTAGAGCACAGCCAGGACTCTCCCACACAACACGTTGTGATGAATGAAATCAAACAGTATCAGTGCTGCAATGGCAGGCTAGGGGATATCTCAATAAATATCAAAATAGTACAATAAGCAGCTGAAAGCAAGGGCTGGTTCTGTGATCATGCATCATTAAAAGTCCAGGCTCTATCCTATTACAAGCTCTATAAGGCTATATTGTACAATGACTGATCCTGCATTCATAAAAAGAAAAAGAAAGCCAAGACCAGGCTATAAAATGACTACTTGATATATAACAGACAATTCCAGACTCTATAATGAAGATAAAGATCTATAACATGATATACTGACTCTGTCAATGTCATCACTATGCAATAAATGCATTTTATAGAGTCAGCATGTCATGTTATTCCTCACATGGCAAAGTACAAAGCAGCTAAAATAAAAACACAAGTAAATTTAAATGTAAAATATATATATATATATATATATATATATATATATATATATATATATATATATATATCCTTCCTTAATCAATGTGCAAGCATGGCTTACCTGTATCTGCAAGCACATTGTTCAATATAATAAGCAGCACTACTGATGCTGTTAGCCTCATGGTGTTGCTGTGTTGGGTAGAATTAAATCCCAGTGTCAGGGTCCCTTTGGCTCAGCCTGGCAGGTCCTGCACTCACTCAGCTCTGCTCCAAATTGTACACTGATAGGGGGATCCCTGAGTGTGTTTGAATTAATTCACCTTTTTTTTTTTTTCTCCTTTTTTGGGATCACACCAGGAGGTGGGGTTAAAAGTGGTGTGAATGTAAAATTCCTCCCATCCACTCCCTCTGCCCTCCCATTCTGGGAGGATTTACCAACACATGATATGACATAGATGCTGAAGGTCCAACCCTGTGGTTTCTGTGTATAGATATTTGTCATAAACACATCCTCCCCATGAGGTTAGAGAAATGTTACCCTTTATCTACACATTGCTTAAATACCTTTACATATGGAGGCAGTGCCTACACTCAGATTATTCCAAATACCAACATACAATGACACATTGCCCACCCCCCCTCATAGCCAGTGCAAACATATATATATAGGAGGTTTCTTGTCCTTTAGTTTCATACACCAGTTTTCATATATATTTTTTTAGTTATTGTTTGTTTAGAATGTTGAAAATGTAGGCGTTAGGCTTCAAAACACAGTGTCAAACACGCATGAGACAGACAAAAATGTGCATGTATTCTGAAAACCAAACCTCTTGCCCAAAACCTCACATATGGTTTTAATGGATTTTTATTACATTTTTATTTTTTTTGCTGTTCTGGATTAGTTATTTATTGGATGACGGTTGTAATTTCACCAATCAATAGTGTTATAATGCTGTTAGTACTTAGCATTACATTAAGATACATTATTCTCACGAACATAGTTATTCATTAAACATATTCTACGATTTAGCTATTGTTCCTGCTTGACTATTTTGGCCTGAAAATGCAATATCCTGGTGATTTTCTGTCAATGCCCAGTTTGTTTTTTTTGGTACTGTAGACAGCTGACAGTAAATTAATTTTCATGTGACTTGATGACTTCTCTAAGGGAATATTTTCATTGAACTCCTCAAACGGCAATGATATGAAAATCCAATTTAAAAATTTAGGCAAAAAATTGTTGATTTGGAAAAATTCTTCAACTCAACTATTGTAGCAGCTCGATTATTCTAGCCTGACTTTTGCATTTCAAATTTTTAATTTGCCGCAAATCAATGTTTAGTGAATAAACCCCAAAAAGTTCATAGACCTCCCTGTAAAAAATAAAAATAAAAGCAGCATTTGCATAGGTTAGCCCTGCGGGATTATACTCGGGCCTTTGCAAAAAAAAAAAAAACTCTCAAATTGATTGTCTTTCCTACATACCCCATGGTAATAAATCTACAACGTTCATAACATGACACACTTACACACTTGTCAGTATAAAATATAATTTTAAATTATGTATTATTCCCTCAGGCAGTTTTTTATGTGATGTTACCTATGCAGACCTGACTGTGTTTCGTTACTTGAGTCACATGTAAGATTACTTAGTAACTCGGATAATCAAATCTGCATCTTTATTAATATTGTAGCAGCGGTAACAACAATTGTCGAGGCCTCTCACCTTTACGCAGGAAAGTGAAGTAAAAGTCATGTGCATAACTCTAGGAAAATTATAGTAATTTAATTGAACACGTCATACGTAACACAGAGAACAAAGTACTGCAGCTTTGATGATACAGTTATCCAATGGGGAGATGTAATAATTGCTCCGCAGCGATAAGAATGCACAAATTTGGCAGGGAAATAAGAGGCACAAAACCACCTTGTCAGCCTGCAACATTTATGGTCCTGGAAACATTCAGCAATGGATCTATGTTATCAGACCAAACACTGTAATATGTTTGTGTCCTGCCCTTTAGGATACCTTCTGTGATATCTCAGTGACCCATACAGTCTAAAAATGAGGATTTTCAAAGAATGATACATAGGGTTGTGTTCTAAATGGAGGGGTTGCAATGTATATGCACCACTGAGCGTACATGCAAAGTAATGTTCACTGACAAACCAACCATGTATTGTACAAATACTGTGTCTAATCTGCTTGTACTTGTTCATAAACAGGTGGCATGTGCATTCAATCGCCCCCCAAAAAGTGAAACTGACACATTTTATAAGGTATTTTTCTATACGTGACGTAGCAGAGTAATGTCCGGTGTATAACTGCACCGTATTGATTGCTCCACTACAATTTGAGCAGCAATGTCACCACCCCAAAAAAATTTGTATTTCATAAAGACAGAATCTTTTACTGAAACTCCAACCCAGTCGAGAGATATACTGAGACAAAGTTGGAACTGAACCACCAGGAGCTGAAGAGGACCTGCCCGATCAAGATGGCCACGCCTACGAGGAACAGGTTCAGGTCAGTAAATCTCACCTTTACGTGCCCCTCAGGCCTCTAGACCACCAGTGGCGATGTCACCTCCCCTTTGGGGCTTTTTGTGAATTTGCCCAAGTCCCAAGTCGGTGACAGTGTTGCTTTAAACTTTATCCATTAAATTATCAATTGTCAGGATTTCAAAGTGATTTTCAAATTGTGGCCAAAATAGACTCACAGAAAAATAGCTGACTTGGGGAATATAACCAGTTCCGCTATTGTGGCCTAAATTTTAAAAATCTCTCTGAATTATTATTAGTAGTAGTAGTGTTTTATTATTTATATAGCGCCAGCAAATTCCGTAGCGCTGTACAATGGTGGAATTCTCAATAATTCACACTTTACAATCATGGTGGCATTAGTTCTCTGCAGTAATATAACAAGTAATGTGCAAATCCATACAGTAATAAAATCCCAGTAATTTGTGATGTATCCCTCCCAACAGTCCTGGATCAGGCAGTACAGTCCTGGTTTTAAGGTTCCTGTCCCACTGTCTGAATTTGCTGCCTTCAGCACTAGTCCACAATTCACGAAATTGCCATCAGATCTGGGACGGTCAGGAGGCAAGATGAGATGATTAAATAAAGAAATTAAATGGAGAAAGAGTGAGGTTTCCTATCATTGCATAGGAGGAACATTTAAGAAAAGTGATTGGGATCAATAAGGGGAGATACATGTGACTTTGTTTACATTTGAAAGTTGAACATGAACTTGTATTACATGCATACTCCATTATCTCTTAGTGCAGGTCTTTCCCCTCTGAACAGTGTGCTGTTTGCAAACACGGCACAGGACTTTGACATTTTAGACCTATAAGAGACGTAAACATATACAGATCATTCAAAACATGCAATTGCACAAAGTGATCTACAAGTTAAACAAATTAAGTTCCCAATGTGATAAATATACATATTTATATATATATATATATATAATATAAACTACTGAAAAAAAGGCTTGCACTCACGGTCTTGTAATATTAAATTAAGTTTTCTTTATTCTGAATTATTCCATAAAATCATCATATCAACGTTGTCAATTCATCCTGAAGAAAGGTTGTCAATTCAATCTGAAGAAAGCCCCGGACGAGGGCTGAAGCGTTGATATGATGATTTTATGGAATAATTGAGAATAAAGAAAACTTCATTTAATATTACAAGACCGTGAGTGCAAGCCTTTTTTTCAGTAGTTTATTTTTGATGGCTATGGCTTAAAGAGCACCCGGCTTTCAAATTTACTGGGTTGGTCTGAGTGCAAGGACATATGCACTGTGAAGAAATCCCTATTTATTCACCTTAGTTCACCTTTATTCATTCGGTAGATCTAACTACCGAACAAAGACCATCCTCCTGGCTCATTCAGCTTCAAAGGATTCGTCAATTAACCCCTCTATCTGTGCGGCCAGCGTTCGTACTACCGAACGCCACGTGGCTGAGAAAACCGCGGCCATTTTTTTCAGCCAAACAAAGGCAACGGGACTTGGTCGTCTAGTGTCTGGAACTAAAATTGGACACTCGACTTCCCGAACACCGGTCTCCAACAGACGAACACTGGAACTACATTTCCCGAATAGCTAGAAGAGCGCTATTCGGTACTTTTGTGCATTTGACAGAGGGGAACAATCGCTGCTGAGAGCCAGGGGGATCCATTCGGTATTTTATTCGTTTTTTCCCCTTTACTGAAGTGACCGGCAAAACCACCCAAACTCATGGAACTATTTTGGGCAGCCAGCCCACGGTTAGCCGGTCACAGAAGACTTCCACCTTTTTTGAGAACCCCTGAACCGATCTGGGTGAAATTTGAATATGTTGGTCACCCAGATCGGGGCTATTAGGGGACATATTTGTCGGCGCTGGGGACTCTCCTCCTCCTTCGGTCGTCCTTCTCCATGCTTTCTATGGACGCTGGCGTCTTTTCACTGTTAAAATCACAGTGAGAAGTGCAGAAGCACTGAAACTGCTATGTTTACAGCAGGCAGGGTTAATCCTAGATGGACCTGGCACCCAGACCACTTCATTAAGCTGAAGTGGTCTGGGTGCCTATAGTGGTCCTTTAACAAATAAATTACAGCTTTTTGACAGTGGAAACTGAAAAATACTACATTGATTACAGCACCACTGGGAAGATTCCATGTAATATTTACTGCAAAGTGACTGGATACACTCAGTAATTTAGGCAAAATGTTCAAAAATTTGCCAAAGTATTTGTAAAACCCATGACAGTACACGTGTCAAATGTCATGGAGCACTTACTTATACTATAAATGAATAAATAAATAAATAAATAAATGAAAATATGACACAATTCTGTACAGTGTATTTTTAGGAACTACAGACTGATTGAAGCATCAGAATGAATGTATGTATCAATTCATTAAACACTTGAAGAATGATAACTAATTTGGGCATTTTAGACTTTTAAATAGTTTCATAGTTTGAGCAATATTTTAATATTGGGATATTTTTTATATATTTTTACAAATGACTTGTTTTGATATTTTAATATTTTGGGAAAAAATAATTTTAAAAGTTTATCCAAAAATATTAAGTCATTTGAAAAGATTATTCAAAAATATTAAATCAAGGTCTTCGTTCGCTATTTTGCCGCTACTATTCACTGTTTAGTGGATAAACCCTTACACGCATACACACTTCTTTGACCTACTGACAACATGGGAAGGAATATATCATGTTTCTCAAGCTGTGCGCATCTGACGTTACACACATGTGAGTATTCATGAATAGTTTGTCTTGCACAAAACAGGGAGGTTGTGCAATAATACACTATGCATACAAATCTCCAGAAATGCAATATTCTTCAGAAAGAATCCTAAACATATTTTAGAGATAAGAGTATCAGACACATCGTTATTATTAATTTTGATAATATTTCCTCATTAAACACCATGTGTGGGGTGGTGGAGCTAGGACCCAACTCAAGCGGTCGCAAGTCTGCGGAGCTCTTTGCATGCGGCAGAAACTGGACCAATAATGGCAGTAAAGGGGACACCCCGACCAAATTCACAGTCTACGGGTGCTTGCCACACGATAGGGAGGAAAAACAAAAAGTCGACACCAGATCGCCCAAGGTTTTTAGCCAATATAGGGGATTTACTGTGAAGGGCACACATGGCGAGAGTGGGCCCAAAATGGCGGTCGGCCTCAACGACTTTACAGATGACTCTGGCGACTCACCTCTGCACAGTATGGAGGATCTGAGCTATAGGGGTCCACCTTCTCCAACAAAAGAGGTAACATTCCTTCCTGTCACAACAGCCATACTCACCAGTCTTTTGGCAGATCTCAGACACTCGCTCTTGGCTGAAATATCACAGGTGAGGGGAGGATGTCAAGGGGTTCAATGCACGCATGGTTGCAGTGGAACACACCACAGAAACACATGCCTTACCTCAGCCCAAGTTCACCTAACACACCAGCTGGCAGCACAGGAAGATAGGAGAAAGTGGAAAGGGGCCTGTCTGATACCATCACCATGGCAGAAATGCCACATCTCCTTCGCAGGATGGTTACAGCTCTACTACCCCCAAAACAAGCAAAGGACATAACACTTGACGGCATACTTCGTCTGACCAAACCTCAGCCGAACACGGCGTCCACGTCCAGTGATCTACTGATAAAATTCTAGGGCAGGATAAAGCAGATTTTCTAAACACAACTAGGGGGAAGACTCCGCACCGATTTGAAGAGATGGATCTCACATTAATCTTCGATCTCTCCCATACAACCCTACAGTGGAAGAAGACTCTGCGACCTCTAATGTCTTCCTTTTCATCTTATTTTTCATCTAAAATACAAATGGGGATCTCCTAGCTGCCTTACGTTCCACAACAGGAAGCAGAGCATAAAGTGTCCGATGCCTCAGAAATGGACGCTATCCTTGCTCAGCTAGGCCTCGGCATTAACTTCCAGTCTGCCACCTCTACAGTATGGCATCCTGCTAAAATTCTTCCTTTTATCCCAGCAACCCATGGCGCTACGACCGCAGCAATTACTTCACTTTCTGTTTTTGTTTCTTTCTTTTTTCTTTTCTTTTTTTTAAATTCTTTATTTAGGTTGTGCATGGGTAACAATCATTTGTGCACTGCCACAACAGCTGGTGCAATTAAAGGACCACTATAGTGCCAGGAAAACATACTCGTTTTCCTGGCACTATAGCGTCTCTAGGGTCCCCCTCCCGCCGGGCTCCAGGGTGAGGAAGGGATTAAACACATACCTTTTCTCCACCGCTGGGCTCCCTCGGTGGTGGGGACTCTCCGCCTCCTTTCCCCGTCAACGGCTGAATGCGCATGCGCGGCAAGAGCTGCACACGCATTCAGCCAGTCCATAGGAAAGCATTCTCAATTTCTCTGAAACTGCTATGTTTACAGCAGAAAGGGTTAATCCTAGATGGAGCTGGCACCCAGATCACTTCATTAAGCTGCAGTGGTCTGGGTGCCTATAGTGGACCTTTAACACCATTAAGGACCAAACTTCTGGAATAAAAGGGAATCATGACGTCACACATGTCATGTGTCCTTAAGGGGTTAAAGCATGAAACAAAGCCGAGTACAATTGTGGTTTCTGAGACATAGCACATTTTTTTTATTTTCAACAGCAAAGGAAAATTGGCACTAAAGATTCTGGTTTACATTAGCTAAGTCGTGCCGTTTTATATGTGGGTAATGAGTTAGGCTGGAGTTGACGGGACGTTAAGGGTACAACTTATGCGGATTTGTGCTAACCGCTCTATACAGGCAAGTATTATGATGGCTTTGCATTTAAGGGGATAGACAACAGTGAAGACATTAAGAAAAGGAAAAGTAAAATAAAAATTGATAAACTATAAGGTGGACATGCGTTGGACTTTGTGTGTCACGTCCCGCTTCGTGCTACCGCCTGGGTGATTGCGTCTGGTCAGTTAGTTAGTAGTGCCCAGGCACATTTCTACTAGGCCACTTCTTGTGGGAGGGGATGCACATAGTGCTGTTAATAGTTTCGCCTGGTTATGGCAACGTTGTGCCCGGCTGGATAGTTAGGCTAGGTATGGGTGGGGCGTGACTTGGTCGATGGACCTTCCATTCTGAGGGATGAAATATGCATGCTAGCATTTAGTGACAGTGACATTACTGTGATTGTGCAGCATGTTAATTATTCATGAATGTTTATGCTTGTGGTGGGAGGGGGGGTAAGTTGTGTCAGTCCGCTTGGCCTAGAGCCTCTGCACCGCGGATGTCAGTCTGGGGGTCTTTTATGTGGGAAACCCCAATGTATGTCTCGTGGTGGGGTTTGACACTTATATGGGCCCCTGTAGTTGAGGCCTAAAATGTTAGCAGAAAGTGAAACAATAACAGGCATAACACCATGCAAACAGTGTGTTGGAGTTTGTATAGGGCTCTCTGAGGAGAACAGTAACGGGCGTTCAAGTGGTGGCAACCGCATAGGGTTCCGCAGGGGGCCTCCGGGGCTCAAATGGAGCTGTGTTGGCCGGGTCCCAGGTGTGTTTCGTAGCCGTTGGCGCTGACCTCCCAGCTCCAATCATGCATTCTCTTTCTACATCTACTTGGACCTCTACTGTCTCAGTTTAACCACTAGTTTTTTTAGAGAGATAATCCAAATGTTTACTCGTAGTTTGTGTTCCCTTTTAAAAAAAAAACTAAAAAAACACAATTACTCTTCTTATTGTGTAAGTACGATATTCACTTCATTGTATTGCCTCATCCTTGCTTACTGTTGTGATTATGTTTGTCCGAGTGGGGAATAAAAAAAGAATAAAAAAACAACAACAAAAAAACCCCACCATGTGTGAGCAAGTTTGCACATTGACGAATGAGTGTACACCATCACTTCAAAATGGAAACACTCTGTGAGTTTGTTCAGAATTGGGATGTCATTTAAACTGTACCATCATCAGCCAGCAAGCGAATTCTGAATATAAACAGAAGAATGGCCACGAGCAAACAAACACAGCAGATGTCTTGCTAAAGTGACAAATATCCATGCCACGTGTTGCCGTTGGCAGGATTTTAATCAATATGTGTTTATAAATGTCTAAATGCTGATTCCAACATTAGTTTTAACTCAAAAGTGAGAGATTTGTATGAATAAGTTCTGTAGAATGTATAGAATGCCGTATTGTTTTAAGCCATTTGACTTTCAAACAGGCTGTTTATTAAAATGTAAACTGTCAGGAATTCAAAGTAGATTTCAAATCTGAAGTAAAAATAGCCAAATTGGAAACATTTCAACAAGTCATCAATGTTTTTAGTTCACCTATTTTGGCCTGAATGAAACCTGAAATTCACTTTGAACTCCAAACAATTCACGTTTTAGTGATTTATTCATTGAAAGACGATTTACAGTGAATTAAAAAACAAATTTCACATTTCCATCAAAAATGCAATTCTTCTACATTTCAGGAACCACAACCGTCTCAAAATCAGTCCCGATATTGCAGTCCTGTCCAGATTCACTTCCCTGTTGTTCAGTTTTAACGTAACCCCTTAAGGACTGAGCCAAATGTACACGTTGTGATCAAAACAAAACGTAAACAAAAACTTGAATTTGCGCTATATGTTCAGGCGTAATTCGCCTCTTTCATATTATGTGCACCCACACTTATTATATATCATTTTATTCAGGGGAAACAGAGCTTTCATTTAACATCAAATATTTAGGTATAAAACATAATTTAATATGAATAAAATATTTTAAAAAATGGGAAAAAATAAGAATTTTACAAATTGTTTTAGTTCTACATGACATTCTAACTGTGAATGTCATAATACTGTTTGCTTTTACTGCATAAAATACACATATTTGTATTCAGCGATGTCTCCCATGTAAAACAGTACCCACTATGTACAGGTTTTATGGTGTTTTGGGAAGTTACAGGGTCAAATATAGCGTGTTACATTTTTCATTTTTTTCACACTGAAATTCGCCAGATTGGTTACGTTGCATTTGAGACCGTATGGTAGCCCAGGAATGAGAATTACACCCATGATGGCATACCATTTGCAAAAGTAGACAACCCATGGAATTGCAAATGGGGTATGTCCAGTCTTTTTTAGTAGCCACTTGGTTACAAACACTGGCCAAAGTTAGTGTTAATATTTGTTTGTGTGTGAAAAATGCAAAAAAAAACATTTGAACGCCAATTTTGGCCAGTGTTTGTGACTGCTAAAAAAGACTTGACATACCCCATTTGCAATACCTTGGTTTGTCTACTTTTGCAAATGGTATGCCATCATGGGGCCCATCATAATTTTCATTCCTGGGCTATCATACGGTCTCAAAGGCAACATAACCAACCTGGCGAATTTCAATGTGAAAAAACGGAAAAGCAAGACTTATATTTGACTCTGTAACTTTTGAAAACACATTATAAAACCTGTACATGAGGGATACTGTTATACTCGGAGACTTCGCTAAACACAAATATTAGTGTTTCAAAACAGTAAAACGTATCACAACAATTATCTTGTCCGTGTAAGTGCCATTTGTATGTGAAAAATGCAAAAAAATTAACTTTTACTGACAATATCGTCATTGTAATACATTTTACTGTTTTGAAACACTAATATTTGTGTTCAGTGAAGTCTTCCGGCGACCGGGTAAGTAGAAAGGACGGTATGGGCGTTCTATGCCACCCTCCAGCGTTTAGAGCCGGTTCCCTAAGGACGGCATAGAACGCCCGCGGTCCTTAAGGGGTTAAAGGACCACTATAGGTACCCAGACCACTTCAGCTGGACGTCCATAGGAAAGCATTAAGTAATGCTTTCCTATGGGCGGTTTGAATGCGCGTGCGTCTCTTGCTGTGCAGCAACATTCGGATCTGACACGGCAGGGGATGTAGAGTTCCCCAGCACAGGGGGAGCCCAGCGCCTGAGAAAGGTAAGTGGCTGAAGGGGTTTTAACCAATTCAGCCCAGCGGGAGGGGGCCCTGAGGGTGGGGGAACCTAAAGACCCTATAATGCCAGGAAAACGAGTTTGTTTTCCAGGAAATCTAGTGGTCCTTGAAATACAACTTACTGTATAGTGAATAATCCCCTTTTAGTCAAAAACACTGCCTGACTCAAAACAGGCAACATGTACACTATACAGTCATGTAAACGTTTGTACATTTGCTCTTGTTTTCCAAATGGTATTTCCCCATGCCTACATATTGTTTCAAATATTTTTGCCACTACTCGGAAAGTAATAACTATTATAGATGAGTTTTTATTCAGGATGTGGGTATATGTAGGTGTGTACCAGAAAGTAAAAAAATGCAGTGTAGTTTCTTATTTTTGATATTGTTCTGACAATCCCAGCAAATTCTCTACACCCCTTCACGTGCAGGAAGACAAAAGAAGGAGTGTGATATTAGGAATCTTGTCATGGAGCCAAGAATGGATCCAGTCCCACACTTGTGCTATGCAGTGTCAAGCCCTGGACATCAAAACACATCCTAAGAAAAAATGTGGAAGGACAAACTGTTTATATGTTTTTTTCCTAAAACACTCATTGGTCCTATTTGTGATGGCTCCACAATACACTTTTGACCCATTGAAACATACCAGATATTTATATGGTAGAAATCACCGTATATTTTTTTCTCTGTATTTTAGGATTGTTTTAATATATTTTATCTGTATCCATGCCACTGGTGTGCACATAGAATTGGTGCATTCATGCATTCTCTTCGTTAGCTGTGTTTACAATGCGGCTGCAACCCTGTCTTGCGTGTGTTATGGACATACTGCAGGTGCAGCTTCGTATAAAGATGAGGAGTCCAGGCTTATGTTATGATCGTAAAATAAAGCCACATAGTTCCTTGAGAAAAATATTTCAATAAGGTGGAATATCTCACTGTTACAGTGTATCTGGGCGGTGTGGCTTCATAAAGGATCGGGTTCTCGACCCAACTGGAAGTTTCAAGAGAGCTTTTCACAAACCCACACATATCGGCATATACACACCCCGTACAAACACTATTCACCACATGTTCAGCCTGTACCTTGCACAGCATTGGACACACATCCACACAACACACATGTTCACGTGTGTGTGTCTGTGGTCTCCAAGACAATGGTTTATCACTAGTCATTAGTACCCCTCCTGTCCTTAAGAATGGAAGAAGCTGTGGCTAAAATAAAAATCAGCATCTCACCCCTCATATTAGGAGAGAAAATGCTTGTTTTCTGCTTTGCTGTTGGGTCCTGATGATAAAATAGTAAATCAGCCTTATATATTGATTGAGCTCCTAAGGCTCCCTAGGCAAAAAAAAACAAACTAACTTGGTTAGAACGTTGGTGAAAGATGGACATTGAGTGCAGCTTTATAAATTTAATTTTATAACATTTGGTGCTCAGATACAGCTTGTTGACATGGAAATCCAAGCCTTGCACAACATAGTTTTATGTAAAACCTTACGATTATGCCACTGGCAGCTCCACTATTTGGCCACGGCTTCAGAATGATCTTCTATTTTTTTTTTGAAAATATGTTTATTTAGTAAATTGGAGAGTCAGCAGTTAGAACAGTATAAAGACTCGCAGGTCTAGGTACGCATACATTGTAAGTGTAACAGAGGTAGGAAAAACTGGTGATCCATGAGAAAAGGAGAAAAGAAATAAAACATAAATAAAATAAATTATTAAATAGATCCACCCCCTACCAAGCTTGCATGCCTATGAGTCAGCTTGTTTTACGAAATGAGTGGACACGCAGGTCCGTAATAACTATCCAAGGTGTATATCTAGGTACTCTTACCCCATAGTGAGGGACAAGCATATCCATTTCTTGTATGACAGTACAATTTCATGTGTAACAATTACAGGTGGGAGCTTTGTGTCATTTATAACAGGTATTCACTATTCGGAGCACCAGTATTCCCCTGATTGTTACCTATGGCTGAGCTCGTGTAGCGTTCGAGAGTCCCTTCACCCAATTGTGGTAGCCAGATGCTCGTGTCTGGCCCCAGTGTGGTACTTATCGTGGTGTTATTTAGCCTGAGTGTTACCCTAGTGTATGAGGAAGATATGGTTGGCGGCTATCTAGTGTTATTTATTCACAAGTGTGTCATAATCCTGGCTACTCGTCAGGTATCTGAGCCACATTGTGACCCGTGTCTCCCAGGCCTATTCGTATCTCTGTGCATTTATTAGTATCCCTCTATTAGTGTACGTTGTGCCTCCCTGGAATCCTTGTGAAATGTTGTATTGGCTATCCATCCCACAGTCAGTCTACTCGGCCCCGACCCCCCCTCCACTCGGTCCCGGTGCTCAAGGATAAGGGGTAAGGAAGAGGTGAGGAGCAGTGGCGGTCGGGCCTCTTAGGGTGTGGTCCCCCTGGCACTGTCTGACCCAGCCTGCGCCCCCGGTGCGGGCCCCTGTGCGGCTCCGTCTCCTCGATAGCGAGATATGTATAGGAACCATGGCGTCCACATCTCCGTGTGCTTGGTCCCTCTTCCCGTTACAATAGCATGTGCTTCTTCTGCTCCTTGGATCTCTTCCACTCTACGGATCCACTCTTTTTTGGTCGGGATTTCACTTTTTTTCCAATGGACTGGAATAGTGGCCTTGGCAGCATTAAGCAGGTGTCGTAGTATCGATTTCTTATATGATCTTATGGGTTGTGTCGAGATGTGTAGCAATGCCAATTCCGTATTCCATTCCGGTAAGTCTCCCAGGATGATCGTCACTTCTTCTCTAATCATTTGCCAGAATGGGATGATAACCCTGCATTCCCACCATATGTGCAGTACTGTGCCGCGTGTTTCCTGGCATCTCCAACACATCGGAGGAATTGAAGGGAATATGCGGTGCAGAAGAACTGGTGTTCTATACCAGAAAGATATCAACTTATAATTCATCTCCTGGTAGTATGAGCTCATAGAGCTCTTATGCTGCCAGAGCAACGCCGTATCCCATTGCTGTGTTGTAAATGTTATTCCTAGTTGTTCTTCCCACTGCCTTTTGAACGTAGTAGCCGTAGGGGTGCCTCCGATTAGAAGATGTTGGTATAACGCTGAGATGGCATGTTCTATGTTGGTGCCTCGGTCGCAGAGGCCCTCAAACCACGTGAGGTCTCTATGCAAGCGATCTTTGTGCGGGAAGGAATCGTAAAAGTGTTTCAGTTGTAGATATCTAAATTGGAGGATAGGCGTCCGTGGTCTATCGCCTAGCATCGAGGGGAGGTCTCGCATCCTCCCGCCTTCGAGTGCCTTATGTATGGGTATGTATGCCCCAGTATCCTGGAAGGGAAATGCTGCAGGAGGGAGTCCCCCCCCAACAGCTGTGTTATACGTGATCGGTATCATTGGGCTGGGCATAGGGGACACGTGGTCTTGAGTCCTCAGTGTTTTCCATCCACATATTGTCTGTAGGATCAATCCCTCCTCCGCCGAGCGGGAGGGCGATCTTTCAAGATCCCCCCAGATTTTCGTCTCCAACGTTGGTCCAATGAGGCCCCTGTCGAGTACCACCCATTGTTTAATTTCCTGTGTTGCGTGCCAATCTAGTACGCGATGCATGATCGTGGCCTGATGATATTTCCTAAAATCTGGAAGCGCTAGTCCTCCGCAGATTCTAGGTCGGCAGATAATGTCGTGTCTAATCCTGGATCTTCCTCCTCGCCAGACGAATTTGATCACCGCCGTTTTCAGGGTGGAGAAAAAGGTTGGAGGTAGTACGAGGGGTATGGTTTGCATGAGGTATAGGATTCTCGGGAGGATATTCATTTTAATCACCGCTATCCTCCCGTGCCATGTTATGTTAGGGTGAGACCACTTGGACAGGTCTGCGAGTATCCTCTTTAATAAGGGTGTAAAGTTATAGTGATATATATTCCCCGGGTTCGTGGTTACCCAGATGCCCAGGTATTTCATCTTGTCGTGGCACCAGTGGAACCCAAATTCCGGTTCTAAAGAGCGGTATTCATCTGTGGGGATTGTTAAATTCAGGACCTCGCATTTCGAGATGTTAAGTTTAAATCCCGATATCTGGCCAAATCTATTAAACTCAGAGAGAAGGCACGGCATAGTGATCCTAGGGTTATGGACAAAGAAGAGGAGGTCATCCGCGTATGCGGCAACTTTGTGCTGTACTCCCTGCCAGTTATATCCTTGTATGTCCGGATTCTGGCGGATTGCCTGTAATAGTGGCTCCAGGGTCATTGCAAACAGCAACGGTGACAGTGGGCATCCCTGCCGGGTCCCATTGTTGATCGCGAAGTCCGCTGTCGTAGCCCCATTGATCTGCACCGATGCGCGCGGTTTGCTATAAATGGCAGATATCCACGTGAGGAGTCTCTGACCACAGCCTAGTTGTTTCAGTGTTGCCAGCATATATGTCCAATTGACCCGGTCAAATGCTTTTTCTGCATCTGTTGATAACAATAGCAACTGGGTCCCCAGTTTCCTCGCGTGGTGTTGGATAGAGAAAAGTCGTAGGGTGCTGTCCCTAGCTTCTCGACCTGGGATGAATCCCGTCTGGTCCTCGTGTATCAAATCGGGGAGGAGATGTTTTATTCTGGTCGCTAGTGTTTTCGTGAACAATTTAGCGTCCACATTTAGTAGCGAAATCGGTCGATAGCTGCTGCAATGAAGTGGATCTTTCCCTGGTTTAAGTAGGACTGTAATGATGGCTGATAGGGACTCCCCACCCAGTTCTCCCCCCTCACCAACCACGTTGAGTGCCTTGGTGAGCCAGGGCAACAGTATTCCCGAGAAGGTTTTATAGTATCCCGTGGAGAAGCCGTCCGGACCAGGAGCCTTGCCAGTTTTAGATGACTTAAGGGCTGTGGCTAATTCTTCCACTGTGATTGGTGTGTCCAGTTGTGTTGCCGAGTCTTGATTGATTGTGTTTGTGATTGTGTTGGATAGGTAGTCCTGTATTTTCTCAGTTTCTCTCGCGGCTTCGGTGGCCTCTTTAGGCGCATACAAATTGTAGAGATGCTCGTAAAAGGCCCGAAATTCCCCAGCGATTTTCTCAGGAAAGGGGGAGATCTCCCCAGAAGCCAGGCGAATCCTGCGTATTTGTCTATGGGGCAAAGGACCTTTCAGCAGTTTCGCCAGGTATTTACCTCCTTTATTGGCGTGTACGTAGTAAAAGCTCTTTGTGCGTTGTACGGCTCGAAGATGCCTTTTCAAGATTAGGTCTTTGAGTTTTCGTCTGTGTTCCATCAATTCTCCGTAAACTGCATTTAGCTGGGATCGTTTGTGTTGGCGTTCCAGGGTCGATATAGAGTGGTACAAATCCACCATTTCATGCATAAATGCCTTCCGTTTCCGAGAGGCGATGCGTATAAGTTCACCGCGTATCACACTCTTGTGGGCTTCCCATATGGATATTGCGGAGGTCTCTGGAGAGTCATTTTCCCTAAAGTATTGTTCCAGTGCTTTTTGAATTTGTTCCTTGGTATCTGGATCTAGCAGTAGAGCTTCGTTAAGTCTCCAGGTCCACGCCTTTGGTCTGTACAGGGGTGAGTCCAGTTCTATCTCGACCGATCCATGGTCTGATCAGGTGCCAGTCTCGATCTTAGCTCCGCGCAGGTGGGAAAGTCCTTCCTGAGCAGTAAGGATATAGTCTATACGGGAATATCGATCGTGAAGGGCGGAAAAGTAGGTGAAGTCCTTCACTGTGGGGTGAAGCGTTCTCCAACAGTCCACTAGCCTCAGGGCCTCCAACGACTGTCGGATGGATCTAATGTTATGTTGTGAAATGCTGCTATGACCTGTAGAGGAGTCCAGTGTAGGATCGAGTGGGGTGTTGAAGTCGCCTCCTACCAAAAGTATCCCATCCGTGAAGTCCTCCAGTTGTTGTAACACATTTCGGAGGAATGGGGCCTGCCTTTTGTTGGGCACATAGATGGTTGCTATTGTGTATATCCTGTCTGCTATGGTGCCTTTAAGAAAGAGGTATCTTCCTTGTGAGTCTTGTAAATGTTCTAGTTCTTTGAACTCCAGCTCAGCGGCTAATAGTATGGCAACTCCAGATTTATGAGCCGTCGGATGGTTGCAGAAGTAGTTGTTAGGATAATGCTTGTTCCGTATTCTTGGGGGCGATCCTTCCTTGAAATGCGTTTCTTGGAGCATTGCTATCGCTACGTGTTTTTTCCTCAATTCTCGTAGCAGGTGTGTCCTACGTCAGAATGATCTTCTAGCGTGTTCGTTCTGTACCCTTAATATTTGTTATAGATAACGTGTCAAGTCACCTGCTAATTCAGAGGCATGGCTTTCACCCAGAGGGCCTGTCACCAAAGCACCTCCACAACCGTTTATCCAAACTTTATCTTTAAAGGGACACTATAGTCACCAAAAGCTTAAGCTTAATGAACAGTTTTGGTGTATAGATCATGCCCTTGTTGTCTCACTGATCAATTATCTACTATTTAGAAGTTAAAGCTCTTGTATACAGCCCTAGTCACACCTCTCTGCTTGTGACTTGCACAGGCTTCCTAAAGACTTCCTGAAATTTCCTGTTAATAGCATCCTAGACCCTCCAGTAGCCTCCTGTATATGATTAAAGTTCAACTTACAGAGCAGGAGATAAAACTTCTAAAGCAAGTTAACATCTGATTTAACATGTAACCCGTTTTGTTTCATGCAGGCTGTGTCAGTCACAGCCAGGTGATGTGTGGCTAGGGCTGTATAAACGGAAACACAAGTAAAGGAGGAGACTATAATGACTATAGTGTCCCTTTAAGAGGAAGAAGTTTACATTTACGCACAACTATATGCTAGAAGAAGAC
Organism: Pelobates cultripes; assembly: GCA_933207985.1. Taxonomy (NCBI): domain Eukaryota; kingdom Metazoa; phylum Chordata; class Amphibia; order Anura; family Pelobatidae; genus Pelobates; species Pelobates cultripes. The sequence goes on from OW240914.1 coordinate 34,979,451, forward strand.
CCTATCCCTATAAACAAAACTATCCTCTATGTAACAAATGTAGCATTTTTAGCACCAATAATATCATTACACTACTGTGACTATTGGCTAAGAATAAGAGGTCTGCTATTGTAGGGATCCTATAGACTGTGAGACTGAATTGTGATGTTTGTTTTTGGCATGTTGGATGATGTCCAAAGTAATCACATTTCTAAAACAAAGTTTCATAGTCTCTCCCTTGTGCCCACTAATGTAGTGGGTCAATGACTGATGGTCAAAGAGAATGACTGATGGCAGAACCTGGAATAATTAAAAAGTAATAGAATCTACATTTTAGCAACCAGTCCTCTATTAAACCATTTGTTGCTAAGGAACCCAACAGTCCATTCTCTAAACCTGTAATATTCACAGAACTAGATTCTAAGCTGCTAACGAAATCTTTCTTATGAACCGTCCATTCTTCATAACATCATAACTGTTAAGGACTGAATACGGAACACTGTGAATGTGTTTATTTTTATATATAGTATATATCACTTTTATCCAGAGCACTTTACAAAATGATTTAGGTGAGTTTCCAGACAGAGAGATACATACAGGTGTATTCACTAAAGGGAGAATTCAAGGTGAATTTTAAATTTAAGGTGAAAAATAACCGAACTGGAAAATTCTCCAAGACAGATATGCTTCCAATTCAGGTATGCTGGCCTTTAAAGGACCACTATAGTGCCAGGAAAACATACTCCCGCCCGGCTCTGGAAGATGCAATGTCCCTGCGCCCCTTAGTCCTGTGGTTTTTGAGAAACTGCAATGTTTGCAATGCAGTGCTAAGACAGCTGTCTACCAGACAGCCACTAGAGGTATTTCCGGCAGTTTACCGGACTCTGGGTGGCCTAAGTGACATCAGACACCCTCATGCTCTGCATTAGGACATCCTTTGTCAGTAAAATCCCCAAGCATTGATTCGATGGTTTCCAATGGGGAGGGATGCACTTGCGGCACTTGCCACCCATGCGGAATAGGTCCCCCTGTCGGAGGAAAAGAAGCACCGACCCACTGCTGAGGGAGATCGGAGCTGGGAGAGTTCATAAAGTATTTAGTAACTGTTTTTCTGCTATGGGGTGGGGGGAACCACAATGGAAGGGGGAAACAGAGCTCACCATAGTCTTAGGAATACAACTTTGTTATCCTAACACTATAGAATCCCTTTAAATTTGAATACTCACTTTAGTAAATAACTTTGGTAGACACACTGATACAAGGAGCAGAGCACTCTACCCATGGCTTCAATCCAAGGACTCCAGCCCTTAAATTTACAATCCATTGAATCTTTATGGTCTGTGGTTTTTGTTTGAGGTATCAAAATCCACAACATTCCTGTGGTTTCTATTGGGTTAGAAATAGCCAATTTTTTCATCCATTTTATCTTTATACGTACTCATGTCTTGGTTTTCTCTCTGATGTGCTTTTGTAGGCAGTTGAGGGCAGTAATTATTTTGTGTCCCTTGTTAATTGGAGGCTAAATCTGGCATTATACCATGCAATCCGCCTCAGCTGTGTAAATGCTGGTAAGTCTCTTGTGTGTTCTTACATGTTCTAATTGTGTATCTCTGTTATATGTAAATGATACACAACGGTTAAGCATGTATTATAAGTGATTGTGGAGACATCATTATAAAATGCAATCCTGATGGTTTAGTGATTTATGACTGTTTCTAGGACCCCCAAATGGCTTTATTTTCCCCTTAATTGGATGTGTGCTTTATATTATATGATTTTCTAAAACTGGGGTCAGGCATATGGTTGGTGTTAGAATTAGGGCTAAGGTAAGGATTAAAAATACAAAAAAGCGCAAAATTGGTGCTTATACTTTTCCAACCTATATTTGATGAAAAAGCAGCATCAACACTTGTTTGGGTTACCCTCCTGTGCACCACACCTAAACAAACATGTAACTCTCCCAAAAACATGATATTGGAGCGCTTCCACTCTGTAATTAACTTACCCCTATATTTTTAGCGTATACATCTCCATTTATAACATGAAAAAGAAACAAACATACCATAGTGTGATACTATATCGACACCCAAATTCGCTTCAGAAACCATAGATAAAACCACTCACACATGATGGAGCCTGATGTAATGGCTTTGATCTTTCAGGCCTCTGTGCCTTTGAGGTCTGCAAGAGCAGGTGGCGTGCCCCTTTAAAGCAGCTCTTCCGGACATGGAGCAGAATAAAAGCCAATCTGGTGTAATATCCTCGGAACACAGAAAGAACATGCATATAAATATAGACACTATGCTCACCTGATAAGAAGCCTATTAAATCCCCACTCCAGGTGGTTGCTGTGTTGTGCCAATAAATAGGGTGGCCTGGCACTATCCCTTGAGCAATATAGGTGACCCAGGAATAGGACGGAAATATCTTCAACTCCAATGTGCCATATGGTCACAGATTTATTGATACACAAAACTAAATTACAATTCATCTGTCTGATTTTCCAATGGAATAGCCACACTATTTAAGCAATGGAGAAGGGGTGCAGTGCAACCCATCTTCCGAACAGCCCCATCTTACTGTCACCATTAGTAGCTTGGAGGAGCACTGTACTAGCGGTGGTACATTTATAACAAGTGGTGCTTTGATAGCCCCAAACCCTGATTCTGGTAGAGCCACTGTAAAATGTGTTTTTTGGTTAATAATAATATTAATAGAATAATTCTGCTTTTTAGAAATTAGATTTTTATTTTTTTTAAGTCAGCACAAACAGCTCCATTGTAATCACTGGTCTCATTTCACATTAGCAGTGGGCAGAGTACAGCAAACATTGGCATTTTTGAACTGGTCAGCAATGTTCAGTCCATTCCACTAACCGCAGTTAATTATCCCTAAAGACTGCATCAAATTAAACCTTGGATTTGTAGTTACTCAGTCACTAGAGTCCCTGAGCCCACTTCAAGGGCAGCTAATGTGTGTGCTCATTTCTAATGTCACGAAATAGTACTGTAACTGTCTATACAGCATGGTATTGGTATGTGCTGTAATGAGAGCTCTTATATAGAGTGTGGGATGTGTTATACAGAGACTGCTAAAATGGGATATGTTATACAGAGACTGCTAATAAAGAGCATGGGATGTGTTATACAGAGACTGCTTATATAGAACATGGGAAATGTAATACATAGACTGCTAATATAGAGCATGGGACGTGTTATCCCCGCAGCAGTATGTAAAGGGTGTTACAAGCCTTGTATTGCCTGCGACAGACCAATCCAGTAGGTTTTTCTGTTTATACACAGAGGGTATGGAATTGCAGACTTTGGTCAGTTATGAAATCCATGAAAATATCTCCACAAAAGGCTTCTAACGCCATAACAGCCTTGGCTTGCTGACCTTAGCTACGTCAGTAAACTACCATAACAAGGACACCAACTAGGGCAGAATCAGAGATTCCCCTTGGCCTTTCCATTTCACCTACAAAGCCAAAATTTATACTAAACACTAACAAAGAGCGTTGCCGAGGGCTCCACTCCTCCTCTCACATCAATGTCTATATGAATAAATAGTTAATAATAATAATGAAATAGGAAAGTAATGTATGCAACTTACCTGTATCAATCATCAGCAAATGTCTTACAACTGTCTCTGTAACTTAGAAAGTGTGCCATGGTACATAGAACTTGTTTTCATATTACTGAGCATACCAGTTTATTTAAACATTGTGTTAGCAGAATTGCTAGGAAATGTATAAAGTAAAACACTACCAGATTACAAAACAGCCTCTTGGTGTAGGCCTGCACCTGTGTTATATTCAATGAATCTTTATTGCTTAGATCAGGCACATTATATTTCACAGGCCTCAGGCAACCACAGGGTAAAGTGAGGCAAACTTAGTCAGGGGTAAAGTCATGTTTTAAATGTGTAATTATACCATTTAAAATATTCAGCATTTTAAAAAAGCATCATGCCTTAGCAAGCCTATAATATCTTTACTAGGGGGTCTTTTCAATACTCCGTAACGTGCTGTAGTGGTTTTGAAGCTTGGAGTACCCTCGTACCGTTCCCCGTTTTGCAAAGGTTTGCCCTCTGAACTGGTTCCCTGCCAGGTGGCGAAGGACCTCCAATGGCTGTGGATGTGCATCAGGCTTGTGAATAGCTGGATGTTGATTCTGTCTGCCATTCATTGGCTAAGATGGTCAGCTGAGTGCACTCAGTCAGTGAATGCAACTCTGTGCATAGGAACATGTACAGAATTGACATTAGACAGCTCACAGTTCTTGTTCCAGGCCAGCTAATGATGCCCTATCGATGCTGCTGAAGGTGAAGTTACACCTACATCAACAAAGTGCAGCATTTCATAGAGATAAGCTGTAGACATGTGCAATTCATTTTGAATGCAAATTCGGAAATTTGGATGCTTCTGAATGTCCGAAGTGGTGAAGTGACGAATTTTGAAATGCCGAACTTAAACCTAAGTGCCGAATTGCTGAATTTCTGAAGTGCCGAATTTCGGAATGCTGAACCGAACCGAATTTCCGAATTGTCAAAGTGATGGGTGAAACACCCGAGTGGGCGGCAACACTACCCCTTCTACATATTTCAACAATGTCGATTGCCGCATACAAGAAATCAATTCTACGTCATCTACTTAATGCAGCCAAAGCTTTGATCCCGCTATACTGGAAACGGGCGGAGACGCCCCGACTGGAAGAATGGATTCACAGGGTGGAGGACATTCAGGGGGCGGAGGTGATCCAGGCTTCACTTCTTGGGAGGAGAGACAGACACGCAGAAATGTGGCGACCATGGTATACATTCGTGTCTCAGAGCCACTAGAGATAAGCAGCCTATGGGGGGACACCCTGGGAGGGAGGGCGACTCTCTGGGGCATGGCCATTTATACCTCCTCTCACTCCCCCAATTCGAACTGCATCCGAGGCGAGCGCCAACTCTTCTTTCCTCCACTTCTTTCCCTCTTACCCTACTACTAAACATTTCTTTAATTTCCACTTATAATTTTTAACACATAAACGCACTTATTAGGATGGGGCATGAACACCCCAGCAAAAGGAAACTGCCCTGTAATAGGAACGCATCAGATCAAATATGTACAACAAATACGGTAACCATTCATCCCTGCCTATCGGGTTTCTTGGAACGACCCACAAACATAAGCGCACCCATCATCCCCTTCTCCCTTTTAGGGTAGGCTAGAGGAGATGGCCCATTTCCAGAATGACCACACACTCACCAGCAGTGCTCACGGACCCATAATGAATTTCCGAATTGTCAAAGTGATGAATTTCAGGAAGTGCCAAAGTGCTTCAGATTTCTGAAAAGTGGCAAAACAGGAGATGGTTGGGGTTAGTGGTTGGGGTAGGGTTAGTGGTTGGCATAGGGTTAGGTGTAGGACTAGGTTTAGGGGTAGGGTTAAGGTTTGGGGTAGGGTTAGTGGTTGGGGTAGTGTTAGGGTTGGGGTAGGGTTAGTGGTTGGGGTAGGGTAACCCTAACCCTATTCTTAACCCTACCCCTAACCCTACTCCTAACCCAATCCTAGCCATAACCCTACCCTAACCCTAACACTACTTCTAACCTAACCCTACCCTTAGCCTAACCCTACCCTTAACCCTACCCCTACCTCTCACCCTAGCCCTAAACCTACCTCTAACCCTACCCTAACTCTAACCCTAACTCTACCCCTAACCCTACACCAACCCTACCCCTACCTGAAGTCCTGAAGTTCCGAAGTCCCGAAATGCTGAAGATCTGAAGTGCCGAAGTGCTGAATTTCAGAATCCCGTACCGAACCGAATATTTTTACCATGCACATCCCTAATACGCTGCACATACAGATTCCAACCAGCATGACCACTTCAAATCAATGAACCGGTCGCAGTATTACAGCCCTGATCCCGAGAGCCTACACAGCTCTTTACACACTGGCACATCCCAGCTGTAAGGATGTCCTAGAGCATCTCTCATGCTGGGACAAGAAAACATACTAAAAGAGAATTAGGACCTTTGATGGTTAAGATATGTTCTTTTAAAGTGGAAACCACCAATAATGGGAATGGAGTACTTTGGCACAGTGGTGGTAGAGTAAAAAAATGACGACTATTTTACATGTTTTAGAATAAAAATAGCTTAAATAGCATTGTGAGATCTGAAACTGTATAACATTAGGAGGCTCTTTCAAAGATATATACATTATTGGTGATGCCATATGAGCTGACACCACCACCTGTATAGGGGGGGAGGTGTCAACCTGCCGCAAATGTGCATTGTTTGTGTAGCACAATAAGTCTAATGACACCAAAGTTGGGACTAAAGGAAAGAGGTCCAGGCACTCCTTGGTTCAAAATAGGCGCTTTATTAGAACTGCAGCAACGTTTCGACCAGCTTGGTCTTTTTCAAGCTAACAAATACACCAACTAACTCAGTATATATAGGTAAATTATACAATCAAATAAAATACAGCACATATGTGAACAAATATACAAGACCAGAAAATGACAGCTGTTGATCGTAATGAGCTTACATTGATAATCAGCATGAATTAATGCAAATAAACTACTAACCATGTATGTGAAGAGACGCCAAAAAAGCTTCCCTGTGGACGCCAAGGTGAAAAAATAAAAATAATAAACATTAGGTATACACAATTTAAAAATGCATAAAAACAAACATTTTAAAGTAACGATATGAGATCGAATTCCTGATTCAAACCCTTTGGGTGGAGGGCATCTAATTCTTGTATCCAAAAAGCTTCTCGCAGTAATAATCGCTTCTGTCTATCTCCACGTCTGGGGCTTTCATGAACATGTTCAATTATTTGAAATCTCAACTGAGAGACATTGTGATGAGCTTCACTAAAATGTAGGGGTATAGGTAGTTCTAAAAGGCCCATCCTAATTGTTGATTTATGTTTACAAATTCTATCCTTCATTTTTTGTGTAGTTTGGCCAACATATAACAACCCACATGGACATTTAAGAATATATACCACAAAAGTAGTCAAGCATGTCACAAATTGTGTGATTGAATATTTTTTACCACTACGTGGGTGGCAGAGCACTGATCCTTTGATCCTTGAATTACAACAAATGCAATTAAAACAAGGAAAATTGCCACTCTTTTTAGAGCCCTGTTTAGATAATTTTGGTAACTCCACTTTTACCAGCTTGTCACGTAATGATGGTGCTCGTTTATAGACAGACATTATTATTATTTTTAAATTCTTCAATATCAGGATGGCATTTGGAGAATATATCCCAATGTTTATTCAAAAACCTCTTTATGTCAGTAGACAGAGTACTGAATCGAGAGATGAATTTAACTCTTTTACCTATATCTCGTTTTGGTTTAGATATAAACAGATTATGTCTAGTTAAAGTTTTTACCGAGCCTAATTGATCCTGTAGTATTTTAGGGGGGTGACCTCTCTCCCTAAATCTTATAGCCATCTCTGTAAGATGTTAGTCGGTTTGTTTTAGTGTGGAATGTTATTTTTATATAACGGCTTTCTATACACACTCGTCTCCAGTCTTCCATTTGCTTTGGAGACCAAAATGTCCAAGAATGGAATTGATTTGACATCCATGGTCACTGTAAATTTAATCGTAGCTGAGCAGCTGTTTAAAAAGAGAAAGAATTGGAATCTAGGGATTCCAATGGGCCATCTCACAAAGACAGCACATCATCTATATAGCGCCACCACCTCAGAACATGTTTCTGGAATAATGTATTCTTTAGATAAGATATTCTACTACTTTTATGGGAATCTGGTACAGCTAAGCACCCTGGCTCAAACTGATGGTAGGGAGTGCAGTTCCCTACACACTCCGGAAGGACCAAAGTTGGGACTGTCCTGCACAAAGTGGGATGGTTAGGAGGTATCCAATTAATCAGATGGCCATTGTTCTACATTTTGTGAATCATGCAACAAAGTTGTGTTTGTTTACCCATATGAGGGGTCCCCTCCTAGCCACTCCAACATAGCCAGGTCCACGGCACCGAAATCCTCCTCTTTCCTAGGTCGACATGCCAGCATTCGTCGAGGCTCTTAATCTTTTTGGAACCATGGAAGTCTCTGTAGCCTCTGTCAGTATTTAGCTGCTCTCTAGTTGAAGGGTTACTCCAATGTCCATGACAACTTCTGCTTTTTGAAGTGTTCATGGAGGAAAGAATCTGTATGTATGCTGCATATCCAGAGTTATTAGCACTTGTGTACCAGGGGCTAGCTACAACCTCGGCTCACGTAAGTTTGGCAGCCTGAAACTCTGTTCTGGACTGCTACATGTCAATTCTCTACATATTTGACATCTGCCTGCAGGGCACACTGCACACTGGCAACCGACATTCTTTTATTATTATTTATATAGTGCGATCAGATTCTGTAGCGCTGTTTAATGGTTTGCAGACAGTGGCGTACACACAATCCATGGGGCCCCAGTGCAAAACTGATTTGTGGCCCCCCCTATGTCTCCCCCCCCACTTCCTCCCCCGACAGACACACACATGCACACATACAGACACACATACATAGAGACACACGCACACATATACACATATACACATATACACATACAGACAGATACATGCAGACCCATACAGACTCACACACACAAGAAACCCATACATACAGACAGGCACACATACATACATACAGACAGACACATACAGACCAACACACACACAGACACAGACAGGCACACACACATACAAAGACAAATACATACAATCAGACACGCACACATGCACACATACATACATACATACATACACACACACACATACATACAAAGACACATACATACAAACAGGCACACATACATATGGACAGACACACACAGATACGCACACATATACAGAGAGACACACACACACAGACACACACACAGACAGACACACGACTGCCATCAACCTGAACCATCACTGGACCCCAGGGAAACTGGACCCTGGGGTCCAGTGGTGGTTCAGGTTGATGGGAGTCAAAGTTCCCACTCTGACTCCTTTGCTTCCTCCCGCGCGGGCTCTGTGTGTTAGCTGAGAGGAATGACATGCAGTCACTTCCTCCCAGCGTGTGATCTCATCACAGGGGGCCCGTTCGTGCTGTTAAAGCACCGCAGCGCTGCCCGGTCCCCCTGACAATCCATCTCCATTGGGTGGCCCTAACAGCATAGGCCATCCGATGGACCCTTTGGACTGCGGCCCCGGTGGTTATACCGTGCAGCCCAGGGCCACAAAAGATGGTGGCGGGTACCCGGTGGCAGGGGTCCGCAGGGTGGCCGGGCCCCCTGGAGTGACCGTGGTATGTACGCCACTGGTTGCAGACAGGGCACGTGTCACCCTTCCCTCCCTCACCTGCTATGATTTAAAATGGAACCATTTTTTTTTCATGTAAAATGCGTTAGTCACAGCTAGGACAGAAACAAAAGGGATTTAACTCCTAAATGGCAGAGAATTAAGTAGTGAGTTTGCAGTGTAATGATTTATACACCAATATGGCTTCATTAAGATAAAGTTGTTTTAATGCCTATAGTGTCCCTTTTAGTAACTGCAAATGCTGCTAAATATACCGTCCATAACGTGGCATCTCCATTGTCAGGCAGAACATATCGAAGAACGCTGCTTACGCAAATTACTGGAAGACTCAAATACAGTATGAAAAAATATGATGTTAAATTATTTCCAAATGTTCTTTATGTACAAGTGTAATATGGCAATTTCAAAATGACACAGGAACTGAATTTCTAGTTCCCACAGATTTGTTGTTAGAGCAGTAAAGCTTACGTAATTTAAAAACTTGTGGCCTCGTGGAAAAAATGTTGAGTAATTTGTGTATTACAAAAAAATATATAAATAATAAAATACTTTTAAGAACAATACGTCACCTCATCACCTACTATTCCAGTATGTCAATCATGTTTTGTTAGAATTTAGTGTCTGTTTTGTTTGCCTATTATAAAGCGCTGTGAAATATATTAAGGCGATATAAATAATTGTAATTGTACATACTGGAACCCTAGTTGTTTGAGTTGTTGATTGCTGAAATGCTTTATGTGTGAATAGCCCTTTTTTTCATTTTACAAAAAGTGCAACTTGTAATAGAAATTGACAGTTTTATAAATTTACCTTGTTACAGCCTCCACCGCTCTGGCTGTCAATCATCCTGTTACTTCCTGCTTTGTCTAGCTCAGATAAACTAAACTCCAGAATCAGCAATTACCCAGAGCTCCTGCTTTGCAAAGACTTCTCATTGAACTGCATTGGGAAGTCTGTGATTGGACGGTCACAGAAGGTCTGGGCAGAGTCAGAAAGGGAGGGCTTGCAAAGGCTGCAGATTAAAAAATAAAGAAAAAATAGATATATCCTTTGTCATTATTTCATTTTTATTGATGTACTTCTATCTTTTAATGAAGAGACTGGTTGTTTCAAGTTGTGATTTAAATGTAGTATACCATTTTAAGGTCATATATGTCTAGTCCTTTTCATATTTTGTCCTTATCTGTCCCAAGAGTATTTTTACCTTTAGTGGAGAATAAAAGTTAAGATTTTTCTGCAACAATGTTTTTAAAATATGTTGATATAGATTGTTTCCATTTAGTAACAAAAGTAACAATTCCTGGGTCATTTTGTAACTTACTAATAAAGGATTAATAAGAAGGATACTAACTATCAAACAAGTAGTGTGTGGTTGATCGCCAGTATTCCCTGAAATAGGAGCAGTCCTATGAAACGCGTAGGAATTGGTAAGGTCAACTGCACCCATACCGGCATTCTATAATGGCCCAGGTCATATGAGCAGGACATAGAGTGAACCATCGAGGGACATGATAAATTCAACGGGGAACAGTGAAGTAGATGCAAACTTATATTGTGTTGCATTATACTGCCTGTTTATCAGCACTTCCATTGAGAGTAGTCATTTGGCATTTCAAATTACCTCTAGTACAATAAACTCATTACACTATTCTCTATTCATTATACACTTTGTGCTGGTTTTTCAGATTTCCTACGTAATTGACTGATTTGTTGTAGAGTATGCACATCAAAAGGATCCATATGGGACGCGTGTACTAAACATATTATAGGAACTTTATAAACATTGCCATTTACTCATCTTACATATCTCAAATATTCAGTGGAGAAACCCAAGGAAAAGTTTTGTTGTGAAGAATATAGAGGGGTATTTTTTGATCACCATTTGGTGAAAACAGGATATTGTTATACCCCCAATGGAAACAACAAAACATAATTAAATGCATGCAGAATTCTTTGGATGTAAGTCTACTAAATAATGATTTATTTATTTTTAAGTATTGTATTTGGGCAGTGTAGTGCTGACCATTAGTTTAATCAGCCTTCATACACTCTCCTCACCAAACTGGGATTGTTACTTGAAAGGTTTGGAGAGATGAAGTTACAGGCTCAACTAACTATTTAGAAAATAAATAGGCTCTACAACACCACTCCCTTTAACAAATGTACAAAAAATTGAGTTTGTTTCAAAACATAGAGATGAGCTAAGCCAGTAGCCAAGTTCTCATTCACACTGGTCCAAAGGCCTTGAGTATGTCAGTACTATGCGACACTGACAGACACACCACATTGAGACGAAAGATGAACAATGTACACATCCCGGAATTGATTCAATAACAGAGTAATGAAATTATCAGAGTTATTCTCTAAAAAGAGAATTTTGGGGAATTTAAAGGGAATTTGAAATTGAAAGCCAAAAGTAACCGAACTGAAAGCATAGTTCACTGCGAGAACCTTTCGGTTTCCTCCAGTATGTGATGAGGTCTGGAGCCTTCGAGCAACTAAAGTGTTTAACTTTGACCTTAAATTTGAAATTCACTTGGAATTCCCTGCAATTCTTAATTTAGTGAATAAGTCTGTAAATGAGACAAGGTTTCTGAACATATCTAGGAACATGCTGTGAAAGCCGTGGTAACTTTGTGTTAACATATTTTGGGGTCCATTTCAGAAGGCAGGTAGTCATTGATCCTGCAGCAATATTCCTGGATGCTCCGAACAGGTTTAGCAATCTCTCTCTTTTGCCATATTAACATATCTTCCTCCTGCATTCTAGATCAGAGGTATGCAACCTTTTAGTAGTACCAAAGCTTAATCTTGAAGTCCCTTGACTTGGCGGTCCTATTTTTTATTTTTTTTAATTGAGGTGTGTATGTTGCCATATTGTGTTTGTGTTACTTAACACTATTGTGTTTGGGGGCTATTAGTATTATTTGTATGAGGGAGAGGCTTCACCCTCTAGCAGTGTGGGTGGCTTCCCTGTGTGCAGGATGGACCAGGCTGGCCACGTACAGGTCAAGGGTAGGAGTAGGCTGCTCTACTGAAGTGTAGATTCCTGTTCACAAGTGCTGGGAAGAGGAAATCTGAAATCACTTCCTCTAAGTGCTGCGATGTGTAAATTGAGGATTGTCCCTCACCTCTTGCAATCTCTGCTCGGGTTGCACTAGCAAATATCAATCAAACTGGGATTTCTTATAGGCCAGACCCTGTCTGTCTCTGGCAGCATTGAGTGCTCTGCATGGTACACGTGCCATAGGTTGCTGACTCGTGTTCTAGATCATTGTTCCCCCTCCTCACTCCTCCAGCCCTTATTGTCCACCCAGGTCTTTCTACCTGTCCTTCAGCCCTCCTGTCATTAGTTATCTCTGTACAACACATGCTCTCTCTTTCTATTCCTGCTTTCATGTTTCCAGTCCAGACTAATCCAACCCCACTTCTCACCCTTACCCACTCTCTTTTATTTGCGCTCTTTCCCTCCTGTAATTCTATTCTGCCTTTCAGTCTGTTTCTGTGCCTCCTATCCTCTCTCACTGATTTTAATCTACGTCTCCTCATTTTCTGGATCTGCCTTTTCCAGTATGTGCTGGAGGTCTGCAGCCTTTTAGCACTAAATTGTTTAACTTAAAGGACCACTATAGTGCCACGAAAACAAACTCGTTTTCCTGGCACTATAGGGGCACCCTCAGGGTCCCACTCCCGCCGGGCTGAATGGAGAGGAAGGGGGCTCCCTCGGCACCTGGGACTTTCCTCCTCCTTTGGCCATCATCGGCTGAATGCGCATGCGTGGCAAGAGCCGCGTGCGCACTCAGCCAGTCCATAGGAAAATATTCTCAATGCTTTCCTATGGACGCTGGCATCTTCTCACTGTGAAAATCACAGTGAGAAGCGCGGAAGGGCCTCTAGCGGCTGTCAATGAGACAGCCACTAGAGGCTGGATTAACCAATATGTAAACATAGCAGTTTCTCTCAAACTGCTATGTTTACAGCAGAAAGGGTTAATCCTAGAGGGACTCATTAAGCTGAAGTGGTCTGGGTGCCTATAGTGGTCCTTTAATGCATTTCAGCTGAGGACTGGAGGGAGTTTGGAGTGGAGTTTGTTGTCATAGCAACTGTTAACCTGCAATAGTGTAACAACACTGGCTGGTCCTGACTCCCCATTTATTTCTCTGGAGATCTATGATGGCCATATATAAATCGGGGTTTGCTAGTGGGAGCTGATTGGATGTCAGTAGAAATTCCTACCAAGTGGTTTTCCTACACATATAGTAAAATCCCTACTTGAATTTCAAAGGCCAGATAAGACCATCTTTATTGCACAGTTCCTGTTTCTTTGAAGATCGATATGAGAACCATTATCTTTACGCTAAGCTGTGAGTACTACACAGTGTTTTTGTGAAAGGGTTAATGTTGTAACGAGTTTCAGGGTCATTCACTCAGAATGTTCCCAGATAAACTAAGCAGTGACTTATCTTGATAATTGTCACTGCATCCGGCTTTGACTTGAGGTAGGTGTGTCAATGTTCATAGTCTCCCATCCCTGCCTTTATCCGCCTTCACATATAATACGTGTGACGTAAAACCTGCTCTGTACCTTCCATTCTGTATACGGTCTAATAATAAACATAGTTCTGCCTTTAGTCAATAAAAGAGATTTTCACCTCCTGTATTTGGCATTCTTAAAGCGGCACTGTCATCGTCTGGGAATTTTGCAAAATTTGCAAAGACCCCCTACGGTGTTATCACCACTGGGGGTCCGGTAGCCGGGTAGGGGCAGGGAAATGTGAGTTCTACTTACCTGCACCTGTTCCATCTGCCTCCAGTGGAAAGTGCCAGGAGGAGACTCTCGCGCATGCAGCATTGAGGTCTGTGGAGGATCCTTCATACACAGAGCTAAAGCAGCCGTCAGTGACTGCTGGGGGGGATTGACACTTTTAGGTGGCAGTAGCTGAGTGTCTAAGAAAGTCAGCCGTATTAATAATATACAAGACAAAGTAGTCACTACGTTGTTTTATGTTTTTAGTTAAAAATAGATGAAAAATGCAAAAAAAGAAAGACAGAGTGAGAAAGAGAAAGAAGAGGAAGTGATTGGGAAAAGGTAAGTACGGCCTGACAGTGCTGCTGTAAAGCAGTTCTGTCACCAAAATAAATCTAATCTGCTTCTATATTGCTGCCTGTTTCTGGAACTCTTGTTTTTATAAAATACATATGGAATCGTAGGGACTGGTTTTCCTTTTGTATAGCAGTCAAGTTGACAATAGTTGACAATGAATGGAGCTTAAAGGGATACTATAGTGTAAGGAATACAAAACTGTATTCATTTCATGCAGTGCGGGAGGACGTCCACTGTCAGTTAGGCGACCAAAAGTCACCTAGCAAGCAGGAAGTGCCTCTAGTGGCTGTGTCTGATTGACAGCCACTAGAGGCAGTCTTAATCCTGCAATGTAATTATTGCAGTTTCTCTTAAACTGCAATGATTTACATTGTAGGACTAAGTGGGACCTAACAGTGCACCAAATCCACTCCAATGAGCAAGCAAGGTTTTGTTTCAGGAAGAAAATATGACAAATTTAAATAGAGGGCAGATAGAGGGAGGAAAACTTTCTTTAGATCCCATGTCCATAACAAGTTCTTCCTGCAGCCAGATCCTCCGGTGATGTTACATTCCCTCATTATGGAGGACTTGGACAGAATATGCCCTTTCACCCAGCCCTGCTGCCCATTCTCCAAGAGGTTTTTATTGACAAACAGAATTTCTATAATGAAACTGGAGAATTCTCAGATTTCTCAGATGAGCAATTTTTGCCTATATTGTGTTAGAATTTAGTTCACTACAATTCAGTGTTTAGTGAATAAACCCCTAACTGTTGAGATGTGATCTGTTTATTAGGCAGATTGACATCAGAGTTCTAAACAAAAAACAAACAAACATGTGTACAGGAAGTAAACCTATCATATTTAATTGAGACTGCTAGTGATTGAAACTAGACAACAATAATACAGTACTATTAAAAGTTATTTAAAGCGGCTCTGTCACCATTTGGGGTTCTTACATAATTTGCAAAGGCCCCGATGGTGACATTGCCTCTGGCAGGGAAAGGTGAATTATAATTACTCGAACATGTCCCTTTGGGTGTCACCTTAATCTTCCATCTGTCCTCTTCAGCTGCCAGGAACTAACATCAGCGCTGTACTCTCGCGCATGCACCAGAGTACACCACTGTGGTCTATGGAGGATCCCACAAGATCGGGGGATCCCCGATAGGCAGAGTCTTTTACAGTCAGGCATCACTAGTGACGACTCGGGGCATGACAATCTTTAACAAGGCTGGTCTCTTACTTTAATTTAGTATATCTTTTGACTGAGTCTGAATTTCAGTGAAATCCCAACACTGTCAATGTGAGTTATTTTTTGTATTTTTTTTATAAAGATTTATGAAATACACATTTTGGAGGGGGGGAGTTCACAGAGCCACTCTGAAATGAGAGCTTCAAAATTAACAAAACGAACAGCGAGCCTTCCCATTTAAGCAGTAAGGAGAGGCACAGATTCTTTAACACTTGAGTCTTGAAAATGGCCAATTGTCCTGAACACCACTCGTGAAAGCAGGCGTTTGAATTTCTGTTTACCTAGTCATTGTCTACAGAACCTCTTGTGACAGAAGCACGTGTTTCTATTCTGTGAGAGTTCCTTTTAGAGATACTTGATATAGGACAGAGAAGCTGCTGGCTGTGTTTGTCCCTTGTGCATTGTGTATCTGGCCATGAATTCAAACACAGCCACAGTTACCAAGAAGCTCTAAACACGCAGATTATAGTCACAGATCACACCACGCTCCATCTCCGCCTCTTTCCTGTATGAATCACTGATAGCGGAGAGATATGTGCAGCGTAACACTAACCGAGGGGTTAAAATAACAACAATTTAAGATTTACAGGAGATTGGAAGGGTTAATCGCTAAAGTGTAAATTGTCAG
Source organism: Pelobates cultripes (assembly GCA_933207985.1). NCBI lineage: Eukaryota > Metazoa > Chordata > Amphibia > Anura > Pelobatidae > Pelobates > Pelobates cultripes. The sequence continues at coordinate 34,995,725 of OW240914.1, forward strand.
TATTTTCAAATTAACTCAAAATTAATTTCCAATTTCATGTCAAAACAGTCAAACTACAAGTAAAGTTTAATAGATACAATTTCTCGAATCAGCTAGTATGGCATGAAATTTAAAATTCCCGTTTATTTCCTGACAATTTATAATTTAGTTATTTCTCATTATGTTCGGCTGAGTTGATTTAAATCTGGTTTTCACTTCACGGTTTAGATAAATAATAATTGTAGAGAACTGACAAATTAATTAAACATTTCAGGCTAAAATAGTCAAATTGTAAAGAAAAATCTCCAGCTATGCTAATTTCCCTGCATCTCTATTTAGCCCTGAACTTTTCTGTACCACGGGGGTGTCCAAAATGTACAACTCCTTCCCCCACCTACAGTTACCGTAGAACAATTGACAATGCTTTTCCAGTCTTATGGAATGCAAAGCATTATAGGAATAACTATTCTATAAATACGATTCTACCTTCCAGACACTCCTCCTGCATGGATTACTGGGAGAATTCAATGTACAGTCAGTTTATATTCAACCATTTTGGTTTGAATTATTTAAACAAATTGGTTCAAATCATCTTGGTGTGTATCTATTCTATATCTATATCTGACTATTCTCAAACTACCAAGTACAGTTCAACTGACAGCCATGCAACAAAAATCTTACATCCAGATATCTCCAGAACTATCCACTTATTTTCCATAACGTGACGGTGACACACTGTTATGTAAATATATATATATTAAAAAAGATTACAGAATCCAGCGCTCGCTTATTCACTAAACAATGATTTAAAATCTTAGAGATTGTAATAGTTTTATTTAAAAACACTGCGCCTAGGCAAAAAATAATGGGGGTTTAGTTACATTATATGATCATACATTGCATAAGTCTGCCAACTACGTCAAAGTACCCCATATTCGGCAGGTCCTATCCTAGCAGCCTAATGCTCGCTCTTTTTTTTGCCTAGGTGCGGTGTTTTTAAATAAAACTATTACAATCTCTAAGATTTGAAATCATTGTTTAGTGAATAAGTGAGTGCGCTGGATTCTGTATTTTGTATATTTTGGCCCCAGTAGCTCCCTATAATGTATGCATGTTCAGGTGAGTGCAGCCCTCTCGATTTTTATATCTATATAATATATGTGTGTATGTGTATGTATATATATATATATATATATATATATATATATATATATATATAAAGCACATTAGAATTTTGTCATTTCTGAGAATTTATTATATATATATATTTAATACATTGCTAAACACAAATATACACACCAGTCAAGCCATAAAGTGAGATTTATGTGGGAAAAGCAAATCTTGTGGCTTGACTGGTGTGTATTTATTGTTTAGCAATGTATTAACTATCCATTTACTACAGGTGTAAGGGGTTTTCATCCACACGTTTTCCCCCACCACAACTCTGTTGGTATGTACTTTACAAGTAACGCCAAGCCTCCATAGCCAGTAACCAACTTCACGCTGATGAGTTGCATTGACATCGAAACAGCTGTCCATGAGTGGTTCACTGGCTTTGCTCCTCTGCCTGAGTTGTGTTTCAAAGCTGTTGTATACAGCAAACACAGACTCCAAGGAATCCATGAATAAAGTGGAATTATGAGGCAAAAATGTTGTTCTTTGTTGAGCTAATTTGCATATGCTTACCCAGAATCCCGTGCAGTAGTGAGAGCACTGTTAAAGTGAGATTTCTGTGGGAAAAGCAAGTCTCATGGCTTGACTGGTGTGTTTATTTGTGTTTAGCAATGTATTAACTATCCACTTACTTTAGGTGGAAGGGGTTTTCATCCACACTTTTTCCCCCACCACAACATTTTTCTCTCTCTCTCTCGTCAATACAATGTTAAACAAAACTCTGCACACCAGTCAAGCCATAATACTTGCTTTTATATACAATAATGAAATACTAATTTCACTGAAATTTGAACACAGTCCAAAAAAACATAAAACAAAGTAGGAACTACTTTATCATATGGAAAAATCTGAGGTTGACAACAGGTGTCAAGAGGGGGAGTTCTGCTGTCCACTTTGTCCAATCCATGCACCTGTCACAAGTTACGGCTGTGGAATTCGGGCATTGTGTCGCTGATCATCAGACGTCATCGGTGACGTTTTGGGTGGTTTTACAGGCCTTTGTGTTGTGTTCTACTGCATGCGTGAGGCTAAATCGGTGATGTTACCTTTGGCAAATGAGCTGAAGAGGGTCCCCTGGAAGAAGATAGCAATGGCTGTGAGGAACGGCTTCAGGTAAGTAAACCTACCTTCCACTGCACCCCACGGCACTGGTCCCTAACTGGAGATATCACCGATATGTAAAGACCTCCAAAAGTGATCTGCTTTAAAAGGATACTCTAAGCACCAAAACAACTTTGGCTTAATGATGTAGTTTGGGTGTTTATATCATGCCCTAGCACTCTCAATTGAGCAGCGCACTTCATAGTGATGAAGCAGGAATAAAATTAAAATAAACCAATTTATTTCATCATCAAAGTAAGAGCCATAACGTGGTAGAAAAAAAAAAAAAAGCAGAGATTCTTTCACATATAAACTCAGCAGGTGTGTGTATCGTTCCCCGTGTCAGTTTGTTTTAAAACAGGTGCATTGCCATAGATCAGAACACAGAATCAGTGTTTTGCCCCGAGGTCGATAGGAAATCGGTCTGTGGATAACAAACAGTTCAGCAAGAAGTGCAAGCTCCCGGCAAGCTCTTGCAACACGAGTTCGGTCTTGTTCATTTGGTATAAGTAGAAAAAAATATCTCAATTTTTAAAGTAGAACTATGCAAATGATCAGGCAAATGCAAGTATTTCTTAACTGAGGTTTATTTCCAAAACTCCGTGTCATTATAGCTCGCAAAGGTCCTTTTACCAATCGGAGGGCCACCACCGGACATTGTGGTACTGGGTTTCCTATGTGGTTTGGCAATGCTGTCTTTACCTGAAACTCACTTGTTTAAATCAGAACTGTCACATCTAAGGTTTTGATCCACTAATAAGAAATAAACTATGGGTTGTGCCCCACCCTCCATCCACCAGGAGGCGATGTGGAACTTTCCCCGGAGAGATATTCCCGGGCATATATCTTGGTGCGAATTTTCACATCGCCTCCTGATGTCACCCGTCCTAGTGTTGCGCTGTCCAATCAAAGTCTTTACATAGAGAAGCCTTCGATTAGACCATTTAGCTGGCTGAGTGCGTTGATAATGTTATGCTGAAAGGGTTAATTCGATTATTTATCTAGCTCCAAAATATTCCAAAGCGCTGGATTCTTTAAACAGTGACCTGGCAATCTGCAACATTTCTGCCAAAACTGCAATACTAGAAAATAATCCAATTCAGATATATTCTCATCTTCGCTATTTCCTCCTAAACTTCATGCAATTTAAAACCAACAAGTTTAACAGGTGAAAAACTAGCAAATTTAGCACCATCTTCCAGTAGAATATCTCCCAAGTGTCCCTGTTTAGGTAGGACAGTCCCTATTTTGGCCCAAATCCCTCTTTTCTAGGAGCTCCATGTTCTTGGTGTGTCTGAGTGAATAACAGAGCTCCACATCCTTTATACTCTCAGTAATGTGTCTTTAAATTACAATAAATGGGTTTAGAAATCAGTCTGTATAAATAAGATACATTGTTCTTATTCTAAGTTACATTTGCATAATGTGTTAATAGTAAATCAGTCAAGATTTCTCAGAACGGCCCCCCTGGCCACACCCTTACTTACACCCCTAAAATTAAAGTGTTGCCCCTCTTTATCCCCTGGAAATATTGTAAGCTGTGCATTAACAAACGAGATGGAGACTCTTAAATGTGACGCTTATATGGCCGCTCCCTGAGAGAGAAAACTGAAGCATTAAAGCTTAAAGGATATCCCCCATGGGTACCCAGGTGAAGGAATGAGCTGGGTGAATAAATCTTACAGTGTCTCAGAGCACAATGTCTGAAATCTGAAACAGACAGTAACAGGCTTGCCATAGTTTCCAGTAGGAAAGAATCCTCCTCACCCTGAAGCCTTTTTTCTGATTTGATCCAATTTTAGTTTTCCATGTACAGAGTAATTAGATACATTCAACAGAGCTGCAGCGCCCTCTTCTGGCATTTTATATAGATATATGTATTCACTAAAATGAGAATTATCGGGAATTCAAAGCAATTTCAAATTCTAGATCAAAATAGCCGAGCTGCAAGCACGACTCGGAGAATATTTTCAGTTCAGCAATTTTGACCTTCAAGTGTGACCTGTCAGGAATTTAGAGTAAATTTTAAAATGAATCCACAATATCCAAATCTGGAAAAAGGCATAAGGCTATCCTAACGATAAGATAAGGCCAGGGACTAATGAAAGTATTTAGAAAATTGGGCAGACTAGATGGGCCAAACGGTTCTTATCTGCCATCACATTCTAGGTTTCTAAAAAAACAATAAAAGTTTATGTTTGGCCCAAAAAAAAATTGAAATTCACCTTAAAGTCCGAATAAATCACAGTTTAGTGATAACTGAAGTGCTGATAATGTGTAGATTTTAAAGGAAGATAGTTAATTAATAGTGGCTTTACTGACTTTCATTATTTGGTTTGAGCAGAACACATGCTCTGCCTCTGTCTATTCATTATATAAATTCATAGATATTTTATATTGCTTTATTATTTATTTTACTAATTGCATAGTAAGTTATTGACTTATCAGTAAAATAACAATATGGATTTCCCCTTCTATTTCAAAGAGTTTTTTTTTTTTCACAAGCACCAATCAGGCCTCTTATAGCAATATATGAATATTATGGGTATACCTATATTTCTATTCAATGCACCGCTATGAGGAGATGCTGATTGGCACAGCGCAGTGTTTTGAAATTACCTGATATTACTAATTTCATAACGTAAAATCATGTTTTTATAAAGGACACGGAGGCCCCTCTTACGCTTAATCTCTTTCTTTATTCTTCAGCAGCAAAAGAAAGGATATTGTAGATATTCTATGAAAATTCAATAAACATCATTTACCCTAAAGGGTTAACTATATATAACATATTAACCAATGAGAGTGTTCCTAGCACAATAATGTCCCATGTGACCTTAAGCCACTCCTCTTTCTTGATGTCGATGAACACTCCCACAGACAGAACGATGTAATCCAATAGATGTACAGAAACCGTGATTCCAGGGAGATTATGGTAACGGAACTCCAGAGAAAACTGGCAATCTTCTGCTTGAACTTGTATGGACAGCCATAGACCAGTATGACAACCCAATTAGGAGGCTGTAAGACAGAGAAACTAAATGGTAAAATACGTTCTTGGATAGTATTTCCATATCTATTTTACAACATTAAAGGACCACTATAGTGCCAGGAAAACATACTCTTTTTCCTGGCACTATAGTGCCCTGAGGGTGCCCCCACCCTCAGGGTCCCCCTCCTGCCGGGCTGGATGGCAAGGAAAGGGGTTAAACTTACCTTTTTTCCAGCGCCGGGCGGGGAGCTCTCCTCCTACTCTCCGCCTCCGATCCTCTTCTTCAGCTGAATGCGCATGTGCGGCAAGAGCTGCACGCGCATTCAGCCTGTCTCATAAGAAAGCATTTACAATGCTTTCCTATGGACGCTTTCGTCTTCTCACTGTGATTTTCACAGTAAGAAGCACGCAAGCGCCTCTAGCGGCTGTCAATGAGACAGCCACTAGAGGATTTAGAGGCTGGATGAACCCATTTATAAACATAGAAGTTTCTTTGAAACTGCTATGTTTATAAAAAAAAAATAAATAAAAAAAAAGGGTTACTCCTAGAGGGACCTGGCACCCAGACCACTTCATTAAGCTGAAGTGGTCTGGGTGCCTAGAGTGGTCCTTTAACCAAAACAATATGTCAGTCCAGTAATAGTCAATCGGGCGAACGAAAAATCACATTACCACACGGCTCGTGCCCCATTATGTGACAGTATATTCACAGGGAGGGCGCAACTTACCTGGATTGGGTGGGATAATACTCGCCTCCGTGTCCTTTATGAAATCATGACTTTATGTCATGAAATTCGTAAAATCTGGTAATTTTATTAAAGGACACGGAGGCTCCTATTATGCTAGTTCAAAGCTACGTGATCACTGAAGTGGAAAAACTGGACAAAAATAAAATTCCTGGAACGTAGATTCGCTGAACCAATCAGCTGCACGGAGGAGATCTTCCAGTCTACAACCTAAAGAAAAGGCTTTTGATGCCATAGCACCCCTCACTGAGTGTGCTCCGTACGTGGAGGTATCAATGCCAGCCGACTCCATGATCCATTTAACCCAACGAGATATGGTAACTGTAGAAACCGGATGGTGCAGTTGTCGAATTGCCAGAAACAGATCTGGATACCGGGAATCACAAACCGAAGCTGTCCTTGCTTCATATTCCTTGAGGCAGACTACTGGACACAAGTAAACGTTATGTGGAAAAGCTGGGTAGAAAACCGATGTAATGGATGTCTTTGTACGTCTCGATATATCATCGGAAACGCCTTCTGATTTAAATGAGCGTGCCGCGAGGTCCAGTGCTTGGACATCTGAGACACGTTTATAGGAAATTAGACAAAACAGCATAACAATGAGCTGTTTGATTGACAGGTCCTCATTCTTTGGCCAATTTTCAAAAAGTCGGAGAACGAGACTAATGTCCCACAAGGCGGAATATGTAGGTTGTGGTGGGCGTGCAAACTTGATGCCATGTAGAAGTTGACATACCAATGGGTGTTTCCCTGTTTGAAGTCCATTCCAGCTTTGGTGGCCTGCCGAAATAGCTGATCTATATAAGTTGATTGTACGATATGCCAGGCCATGGTTGAAAAGTGAAGTAAGAAAACTTAAAACCTGACTTACATTTGCAGATATGGGATCCACGTGTTGTTCCATGCACCAACTATTCCATGCATTTTAGGCATGTAGGTATGACCTCCTTGTTCCTGGGGCCCAAGCCCCTGCCAGGAGGTCCTGAGTTGTTTGTGGAACATTTGGGATGTAGCAGGGTCCCCTGAGAGGAGCCATGCCAAGAACTTGAGATGTCACTGAAGTAGGAAGGGGTGTGAGTTCCCGTTGGGATCCAGTACGAGGTCGGTGACCACCGGTAGTAGCCTCGGGACATCTATGGACATTTCCATGAGTGTAGGGAACCAGGGCTCAGACGTCCAGACGGGGGATATATGAGGATCAAGGAGGTTCGGTGACGTCTGAGGTGTAGCAAAGTCTGTGCGATGAGAGAGAAAGGAGGGAAGGCGTAGTGGCAGGTGTTCGGCCACGGTTGGAGGAAAGCGTCCGTCGCCAAAGCTTCCGGGTCCGGCCTCCAGCTAAAAAACTTCAGCAAATGTGTGTTCAAGCATGATGCGAACAGGTCAATGTCCAAGGGGTCCTGAAGTGACTGTAAATGGCTGAAGATGGCAGGGTTCAGTCACCAATTGCTGGCATCTCGTAAGTGTCTGGAATTCCAATCTGCCACTACATTGGTCATTCCCGGAATGTACTCCGCTTGTACTGAAAGGTTGCACTCCAGACAGAATTGCCAGAAATCCTTCGCTAGTTCCGCTAGTATTGTTGACTTCGTGCCCCCGAGGTGGTTGATATAGTGGTCCGCTGATAAATTGTCCATGCGTAACAGAATGGAGCAGTTGGTCAATATACTTAAAAGACTCCGTAGGGCAAACGATCCTGCTAGCAGTTCGAGGCAGTTGATCTGCTGTCCCTGTTCCTCTAGCAGTTGATATGCAGTCTCCATTTTCCTCCGGTGGAGGTAGATCCCAGCACGCACCCTAGCTGAGCATACTTGCATCGAATTCCACTATGATGTCCGGAGTGGTTCCGAAGATCGCTCGGCTGTTCCATGCTTCCCATGTGCTGTAGCCACCACCTGAGTTTTTCTTTGGCGAGAGGAACAGAGTCAGAGTATGAGTGCCCCAAACAAAGGTATTTGGCCTTCAGTCGTTGAAATGCTCTGTAGTGCAGACGGCCGGGAAATATGGCTTGGATTGATGCTTAGAGAAGGCAGACAGTCCTGGCCAGTTGTCTCAGGGTAAGAACAGGACGAGCAAATGTCCGCCGAATTTCCTTTTTGATGGATTTGACTTTGGTTGTTGGGAGTAGGAGTGCTCTGTTCACAGCATCTATGGTGAATTCTATTGATGACGGACTTCTCCCAATTGGTTAGGAAACCAAGGTTGTCTAGCAGAGTCCTCGTCCAAGAAAGATGTTCATGGAGCAGATGCAGATCTTGCGCCATTATGAGGATTTCGTCCAAGTATAATATGAGTCGAACTCCTCTGCTGCATAGGAGGGCAACAACTGGTTTCATGAGCTTTGTGAAGCACCAGGGTGCCGACGAGAGGCCGAACAATAGGCATTTGAATCGCCACACGGTCTCCTCCCATTGGAATTATAGGAATTTTTGGCAGTCTTCAGCCATTGGAACCGTGAGGTATGCATCCTTCAAGTCGAGCTTGACCATCCAGTCCCCTGTAAGCAGGAGATCTCTGAGAGAGTGTATACCTTCCATCTTGAAGTGGTGGCACGTGACAAACATGTTTAGAGGTCGTAGGTTGCGGCGCGGACGCCTCTGCTTAGGAAACCTGGTGTGAGAGGGTGAATAGTGAAAATTGCACCCTTGGAGGCTAAGGCCTGAACTTCTTGTGATATCAGATATTGATTGTGAGTGGGGAACACCTTGCGGTTGGGGGGCTGTATTTGAACAGGGTATTGTACAAAATCTATAGAATAACCCTGGACAATGTGGAGGACCCAGGCATCTGAAGTGAGCATGCACCATGCATTGACAAAGTGACACAGTCTGCCCCCAACCATTGTTAATGAAGACAGATGAAGTGGCATTGAACTTACCATAAGGTCGTTGGCCAAAGGAAGAACCTCTGGGTCCCCGAGACTGCCATGGTCTACCCCGAACTGGGAAGAACTGTGAGGTAGGTTTGGACTCAGGTGCTGTAAACCTGGACTGTATGGGGCCTCGATAGCCCCGATATCTGCCGGCCCCGCCAAAAACAATGGTGGAACACTAGTTTCATACTGGCTTGAGCATTATCAAGTGCCGTAAAGGTGCCTACATACGTGCCTAGTTCTTTGACAAAGTTATCTCCAAACAGGAGTGCTTTTGCCTGGGGTCCAGGCTCTGAAAAAGCTGGGTTCACTAGCTTAGGTTCTATTTTAATAAGGATTGCCTTGCGCCTTTCAGTGGCCACCGCAGTATTGGCTGGATCGCTGGATCCACCCCTGATGGCTTCCAAATCTACCGGTGTACCACCTGCTAGTGCGATTTCGACCATTTTTGCAATTGGCCCCAGGACATCCAGGACCTTATCCTGGCAATTCCGCTAGGCAAAGTCCAGGACCTTCTAGGCCTTCCAACCAGATTTCCCCAAGAATTGGGCGATCTTTGGGTCTACGTCAGGGGTGGCGCATGCCACATCAGGAATTGTGGGGCGTGGGCATTCTGCCCGGAGTTTGTTTCGCGCCACCTTGTCAAATGGCTTTTTAATGCGAGCAGCGATATATTTCGCTACATGTTCTAGGGGATACCACTCCGAGGATCTTGAGTGTTGTAAGGCGTCGGGATCAAAAAGAGGGTCAATCAGGGTGTAGTCGTCGTCATCAACTCCATCTTTGGGGTCTGCTCCCGCTACTGTCAAGGAGCTGTGCTCCGGAAAATAAATGCTGGAATCATAAGAGTCCTCCTCATCGGACTCGCTCTGTGCCTCCTCTTGCTCCGATTCAGATTCAATCAGGGCTTTTGCCATCTTCCAGTTCCTCACCGATTTTGCCCGGTGGGGGGGCTCTTAGTTGTGGTGCAACCACAGGTTCTGTGACAGGACATACCCTGTCTGTCTGTCTGTAAGATTTTGGAGGCATCCTCATCTAAATGGCCACCGGTTTACACTCCAGGGGTTAGTAGTGAGAGTTGGTGGTAACTGAGTGGACCTCAGTGCATTGGTGATTGAATGGGAGATATTATCTGACATGGCCCCCATAGCAGTACAGATGGCTTGTGTCACAGACTTCGCCATAGCAGCGTCTAGAAGGGAATGCAACTCTTCAGAGTCCATTTGCTCCTGTGATGCTTCATTTAATGTGGGTGGTTTGGACCCTGATGGGGGCGTATTGGTTATGGTGGCACTAGTGGCAGGGCAAGAATTTTCCAACTCTTTACTTGACTGCATGGCTCAGAATTTAATTTGTATAAGTGTGACAGGCATAAAAAAATATTTTAAGGAGGATCAGGCACTACAAGGACTGTAGAGCAAGGATGATTTTATCCTAGTGACAGGATGTGGAACTACAGTGGGAAAGAATTAAGGCTAATAGGCACAATTAATCCGTTAAATACTTAATTCTGCCCCCAAACGAGCAGCAAAAAGCGCGGCAAAACTGCCAACCCCAAGATGGCTGCCGCGATGTGCACTCGCAATGTGCGCATGCGTGAGCGGCACTAGCCGCGTACCGCCTGGATCGTGGGAAGACAGTACCCGGTGCGAGGAGGGAGCCTCAAGGCTGAGGCTGAGGTTCTCAAATAGACAGGAGGCAAACCTGGTTGGAAGATAATCAAACCGACTAGGTGACTGAGGGAAAACAGGGGTGGGGGAGGCAGGGAAAGGGAAGAAACAATAATTCTCCACAGAGGGCAAGTAAAATGTAGAAATAATGCAAAACAAGGGTAAAGGAGGAGGCAGCAGCAAAAGAAAGAGGAGTGGCTTAGGGTCACATGGGACATTATTGTGCTAGGAACACTCTCATTGGTTAATATGTTGTATGTAGTTAACCCTTTAGGGTTAAATGATGTTTGTTATTGAATTTTCGTTGAATATCTACAATATCCTTTCTTTTGCTGCTGAGGAATAAAGAAAGAGATTAAGCATAATAGGAGCCTCCGTGTCCTTTAATAAAATTGATGATCTCAGCCATGGAGGCGGAGCCAGCTGCAGCATGGGGGGTGGGGGAGAGGTGAGTAAAATCACATGTTTACAGAGACTGGAAGAGGGCCAGTCGCATACAGCCACTTGAGGGCTATGGTGTCAGGAATACATGTTTGTATTCCTCAGGGCCGTCTATAATATGATTAGGGCCCTGCTCCTTCCCCCTCCAACCCCCTAATTACACCCAACCCGCAATCACACTGACAGACATACTGACACATACGCACACAGACAGACATATTAAAACATTCTCAGATACATACTGACATACACATATATACTGGCAGACATATTGACACACATTCAGACATACTGACACAGACACATAAACTGACAAATATACTGACACACAGGCCGACATACTGACAAACACACAGACATACTGACACACACACACAGGCAGACATACTGACATATACAGACACACAGACATACTGACACACACAGACACACAGACATACTGACACACACACACAGACTTAGTGACACACAGACACACACACACACACAGACAGACATAGACACACAGAGACATACTGACACTCACAGACATACATACACACAGACATAGACACACACACACACACAGGCATACATTTAGCCACCCTCCAGTTTCTTACCTTTTTCTGGAGGGTGGTTTCCCTGGTCCAGTGGCAGGCTGAGGCAGATAGGAGTTCTCCTCTGTAACTCCCCTCCTCCCTGCCTTTCTCCTCCCGCGCGGTTGTGACCTCCGGTGGGAGGAAGTGACGCGCGGCACTCACTTCCTCCCAGCCAGCTGCCGGACAGGAAGGGGCCCGGTCGCGCTGTTTAAGTGTCACAGCGCCCGACCGGGCCCCTGCTGACACATGCCCACCGGGTGGCCCTTAGTGCATGGGTCACCCGGGGGCCTCCTTAGTGTGCGGCTGGTGTGGCTCTGTGCAGCCGCCCCGCCAGGTCCATGGGAGCTGCTCAAATCGCGGGGCCCACGAGGCAGCTGCTCTGGGCTCCTCAGGAGCAACTGGGCCCGGGGCAGCTGCCCCGTTTGCCCCGCGTTAAAGACGGCCCTGGTATTCCTGACACTACAGTGTTCCTTTAACTTGAATATTGTTTTTATGCACTTGGCACTGGAGCCGCTTCATTGAAATGGTTATAGTGTCTGGAGTCAGAGAAAAGGCAGTGTTTATATTACTGCCTTGGAACACCTCTAGCAACAGTCACTCAGAGAGTTACAAGAGGTGCTTCCTGGGTCAGCACTGATGTTCGGCGTCTCCACAGAGACGCTGAATGTTCCTCATAGACAGGCTTTCCCAAACTCCGGCCCTCCAGATGTTGCTGAACTACAATTCCCATGATTCTCAGCCTATTTCATTCATTAGAATCATGGGAGTTGTAGTTCACCAACATCTAGAGGGCCGGAGTTTGAGGAAGGCTGCTCATAGAGATGCATCGATTCCTTTGGGAAAATATTGGATTGGCTGAGATCACAAAGTTTGCAAAGGGTAATTAAAAGGTACTGACCCACCTTGTCCCCTGTTAAGGTGGTTTAACTCAACTTTTTTCCATTTCTTCAGCTGTCTCCGTCTTCTTGAGATCAGTAATCTTTGTGATCTCAGCCAAGGAGACAGAGCCAGCTGAAGCACTGGAAAAAAGTACAGTAAAACACCTTAACAAGGTGGGCCAGTTACCTAAATGGCATGTTTTGTATTCCAGACACAATAGTGTTCCTTTAAGTTGTAGTAGTTCAGGTGACAATAGTGTCCCTTAAAAAAAAAAAATGAACATGCAAATGTTTTATCTGCTGGCTGATTGCGTTATCTGTTTACATGACTATTATTGTCATTAATTTCTAAAAGGCGCCTTGGATAAGGTTGCCATACAATAAATATTAAATAAATAAAAAAAACAAATAAGTCACATGGGATGCTAAGCCTGTCACATTGAATCCCCATGTGAAGTTGGGATAGTACAGCAACCAAACAAGTTCATTTCACAGGGATCTCAATTACTCTCACCTCCAGATTCCCAGGGACCATTACTCTCAAACAATATCAGATTTGATGATTTTTTTTTTTTTTTGTAGATTTATTTTGAAGTTTCACGTTTTCAATTCCCAATTCTAAAGAGTTCGTTGTGGGAACTAAATGACCTGCTCTTCACTATCAAGCACTTTTTGATTGCTTCAAATAAATGTTATGATAAGATTCTTTCAAACGATACATAACTAGCATATAAATATAACACAGCAACAATTTTTCATTTTTCATTTTCACTTATTCGTTCGTCCTTCATAAAAATATTTAGGAAATTAAAAACTTTAGACAGTATACAGTGTCATTTATCTTGCAATATTTCACACGTGGTCTGAGATGGCAGCAAAATGCAATGTTTCTGGAATTCAGTAGGTGTGACAAAATAGCTAAATAAAAAATAGTCAACATTTGGGAGACCAACTCCAAAACAGCTATATGTGTCACAATGCAGGAACAGTCATACAAAACGATGTTCCGGTGGTATACCACCCCAGTCCAACTATACCATATGAAAAAGACACCTACCGACCTCTGCTGGCGAAACTGTGGAGAGAAAGGGACGCACATTCACATGTGGTGGCACTGCCCCAAAGTAAAACTCTTCTGGACGGAAATTCTCCTTGCTAAAACCAATGACAACGAACAGCTGCAAAACAAATGTACACCGAATAGACTGTGTTATGAGCCTCTGTTTTTTCTGATTACGAAGCCAATATATGGATTTGAACCACAAATGGGTTTTTGCATAAGCCACACTGTACAAAATGTATACCCTTTTGTCATCGCAAAAATAAAGAATCATAAAAAAAAAAAAACCTTCACCCCCTGCACATTGTCACTCCCCTCCACACACTCTCAATCCCCCCTTCCACGCACTGTAACCCTTAATATAAAAAGAGGTACATTATGGTAGAACATATAGCACAAATCCCAGGTTTTGTTTTGGTCAGAACTTGGTAAATGGTTTCTTATCAGGCTAAGGCTTTGATTGCTGGAGTTTAAAGGATCACTATGGGGTCAGGAACATAAACATGTATTCCTAACCCTACTGTGAAAACCCACCATGTAGGTGGCTTGCCCCCCCCCCCCCATAGCCCCTCAGAATGGGTTAACACCCCCATATTTTCAGCTCTCCACAGGTCTGCCGGCGCTGGCCCTGCTCCCTTGGTGACATCAAAATTGCCAATTTATAGCCAATCCAATGCTTATTGGCTAAAATTGGCAAGGGGGCAGTGCCAACCGCCATTTTGGCCAATCAGCACCTCCTCATAGAGACACATTGAATCAGTGCATCTCTATGAGGAAAATTCAGCGTCTCCAGGCCGAGCATGGGGACACTCAACGGCAGGGCTTCTTGCTGTGCAGCCCTGAGCTAGGGAGCCCCTCCAGTGGCCATCTAAGGAGTGGCCACTTGGAGGTGTGCCTAAGGGCAACGTAAACACTGCTTTTTCTATGAAAAGGCAGAGTTTAAATGAAAATGCCTGAAGGGAGCCAATATACTGACCACAACAACTACATTAAGCTGCAGTTGTTCTGGTTACTATAGTGTCCCTTTAAAGGCTTATTTGCAAAGTACTCAGCTTCCTATATCTTTTGTAGGCAGGGATAGATTTTCCATTAGGCACAGTAAACACCAGTCCTGTATGGGGTGCCAGTTAATATCCCCCGTCTGTACATCCTGCTAGATGCAGGACTTATGTATTCGGTCCGAATAGCCCCCTCAGAATGGACACAGCTACCTCTGCATGGCTCTGCCCCTTCAGAATGAACACCGCTATCTGTGCATGGCTCCGCGCACTAAGAATGAACACAGTAATTGGTGCATGGCCCCACTCACTCAGAACGGCCACCTACCTGTGCATGGCTCCGCGCATTCAGAATGGCCAATTACCTGTGCATGGCCCAACCCATTCAGAATGGCCAGCTACCTGTGCATGGCCCCACCCATTCAGAATGAACAGCGCTATCTGTGCATAACCCCGCCCCTCAGAATGAACAGCGCTATCTGTGCATAACCCCGCCCCTCAGAATGAACAGCGCTATATGTACATGGCCCCACCCCTTCAGAATAAACACCATCTGTGCCTGGCTCCGCTCCACCCACTCAGACAGAACACATCTTTAAGAGAAAGAGGGGAGAGGAGTAGAACCCAAATCAAAGGTATACAAAAAATTTTTTAACAAAAAGGTAGATGAGGAAGGTAATGGGATCACCACTTTGATAATATACTGCTATTACTTGGTGGACTGTTTAGTCTTGTACTGATATAGTTAAACAGTGTATAATGACAAGAATATGAAAGAGGAAAAAGAAAAAAAAAAAGAAAAAACACGCAACCTTTAGTTGGATTGTTCCCTAGGGCAGTCAATCTATTTCAGTAAATTTAAAGATTTGTCATAATAAATAGACTACACAATCAATATGAATAGGGCTATATTGTCTAGTAGTGATCCCATAGCCGTCTTGTTTAATTTTGACTGATTATTAATAGTGTAGGCCAGGGGTAGGCAACCTAGTGCCGAAGGTTTCCCTTATTATGCTAAAGTTGTTTTGGGGACTATAGTGTCCCTTTATTGTGCTTGTGGGGCATGTTGAGCACTGGTGAGATGATGATGATACGGATAATACTACTCCTAAACACTTATAAAAACAGTATTAGCCACAAACCCATATGGCTACACAAACATACACACACTATGTGAATATATACACACGTTTTATATTTAAAAGTCCAAGAACTTTTTTTTTTTTTTTAAACTAGTTGTTGTAAAGTGCTCTTGATGTAAATCCATGCCAGATTGAGGATATTAGTGCTGCAGGAGTGGTTACATCACCTGCTCCCCATGCAATGTATTTACCATGTGAAAAATAGTTTTTTTAGCACTGCTATTAAGGCTGACTGGAGTAGAGAGAGGAGAGTGGCCAGTGCTCCTTGTATTTCTATCTCCACCATCCTATTTAAGCGCAAAAGGGCACATTAAAAGCTGCTTAAAACAGGCAACCCTTAGTGGTCAGACGCCTGCTCTGCCTAATGGGGAATCCAGCCCTGTACTGTTTGAAAGCAGGTTGTGTGCTGACATTTTTAGCTACATTCATTATAAATCAGAAACTAGGGTCTTCTGGCAGATACATTTGTTACGATTACCAACCTGTAGCAAACAGTATGAATGAGGCATTATGAACAAGATTTTATGCTACCAAAAAAAAAAAAAAATAACTATTCTGTAGTGAAAGGGTCCTGTGGTGCAGTTGCAAACCTGAGAGTACCTGGGTTTGAGTCCCAAGTAGAAAATTTACAACACAACACACATACTAAGCACCACACCCACTACAGTTTAATGTATACCCCACCCCAACTGCTACACAGTGAAGTCTGCTTTGGAAAGCAAATGCTATATTGGGCTGGGGTGTCTAATGCCACTGCTTCCACCTCTCCATTCAGCTATTATATTATTATGTAACAGAATGATAAGATTTCCCTGGGATACCATCCTTATAGTCCCACAATGAAGGTTTTTATAGACCATTCAAAAATACACTTGTTTTGTTGGATACTGTCTTAAACTACAACTAGATTGTTGTTAGGAGTACATTATTATTATAATTTGTATTTTTGGCATTACATATTTGATGTTCATTATGCATATATGTAATGTACTTATTCTTTTATTAAAAAAGAAATCAAGGGGGGGGGGGGGCGCTAACTGTCATGGAGGACAGACGTGTTTCATAGGAGCTCCTCCACAATCCTGTCATGGAAGACAAAACACGGCCTCATTCAGCCTGATTCAGGGACCACCTTGAGCCCACACCGAAGCCCGACAATGTTGGGCCTGGTAGTAGGGGTCGGTGACCTGGTAGAAGCCGAGAAGCCACACCTGCGACAACATGCGGCCTTGTGTGCACCGGGCAGGGGATGCGGCCGCTCTCCCGCTCCGGGGCTACCCAGCGACTGCAATGGTGGGACGGGCAACCAGTTACCCCCCCCCCGGGACCGTTGGGGGGTGAACACGGTCCAACCCAAGAGAGCTATACCCAGCAGGGGAAAGGGAGAGGTGAAGGCCGGCAGACAAGCGACTAACTTTACTACTGAATCACTCCTAATGGCGGACACCTCTTACCTCCCTCGCAATCAAGCTCACAACACGGAGACCACGCTCCAGACGAAGCTGGAGGTTATCCTGGCGGCATTCTGGCATAAGCTGGAGAGTCGGGCACTGCAAAAAGCTCCACCACAAGCAAGCGTCCCCTTGCCTAAACGGCACATGTCACACACAAGGAAAACACTTGTGGCCCTTACAGGCAAGAGGAACCCACGGAGAAGGCGCACCAGGCCCACAATCACCCCGGCATAAACAGCAGCACAATCTGGTGTTCAGCATCCGAGACGGGACCGGAGCCTGGAGGCTTGAAGCACCTCAATAAGTTGCCCAACAGCGGGATACCAGTGACGGGAGTCAGCTGATAATAGACCAAGAGCCGGGCGCAGGGACTTCCTCTTAAATGTGCCCCTTTCAAACATATAGCACAGAAGGATGACCCAAATTCTAATTCTGCTTTACAACTGTGTCATGATCTAAGAGGGAACCTCATGGGACATTTAAATCATCAGCAAGCCTACTTTGAACTCAATCTTTAAGTATATGACTGCATTACACTTGTTAGCTAATGTAATTCATTGAAGTTTATACTGCATGATGTTCAACCTCTAATAACTCAGCCTGATTACAATGCCTACACAAATTATACAATAGCTTAGCTGTTTCAGCATCATAATTGATGAATATCTCACCTACCCTGATGACAAAACTACATAGACACGCCTGGCATATGTAACAATTGACTCTCCTCCTGCTGATACCTGATCAAATATGGACATCAAACCTGATCGGCTCAACGCTCTGCTGCCCCGTGGTGGTTGAATCGTATTCAGCATTGTTGAACCTAACTGGGCATAGTTGACCCTTCCTAGGCGTGGTTAAACCTTACTGAGCGTGGTTAAGCCTGACTAGACTTGACTCTAAGCATGGTTAACTCTTACTAAGCAGGGTTGAATCTTACTAAGCATGGCTAAATCCCATTAAGCACGGCAAACTCTTATTAAGCATTACTTTGTTTATATAAAAAAAAATGTGCAATGTTTCTTATGCCACATTACTGTTACCGCATGTTTCTTTTATGTTTGCACCAGCTGTCGTGGCAGTGCAAAACTGCTTGTTAAATCTATGCACGAATAAAATAAAGAATTATAAAAAAAGAAAAAGAAATCAAGAATTTCCCCCAAAAAGTCTTCATTGCTGGCTACTAGTATGAGTTGTATGGATGAAAAACATTTATGCAGAATATTTGGAGAAGTATAAAAAAAAAAAAAAAACTCCTTATCTTCCCACCCACCCCCACCACCCTCACCAGTGGTTTGGAAGGAGAAGGCAAAAAATAAAAAAAAATTATTGATGCATGTCTGCCTCCAGGAAGCACGATCACCAAGTTCCAGCTATACATATTTGATGGTCTTTTCACATACCATTCACGGTGGTGAAAAAAAGCTATTGCATAAAAGGAAACTAACAATTAAAGGCTTTTAGTTTCACATTATAAATTGCGTGTGACTTGTTAAGTGTACATACATTTTTCTCTGTCGTACTAAAGTGACAAACCAATTCTAGATACTTCCAACCTTTGTCATTCTTAAGAGAACCAATTTTAAATCCTAAAACACATGTTCAGCAAAAGCAGGATGAGGGACAGATAAAATTGTGTGTACACACCTGTATATTGTATACTGGCGTGTGTTTGTATGTGAGAGAGAATGCAGGTGTGCTGTTGTGTTCATTAGGCTGGTGCTTGTGACTAGCTATATTGGTGTGTGGCTAATTAAGGTTTGTATGTGTAGTTAATCATAAAGGTTTGTGTGTATGGAGGGGTGGCATGTAAAATTCTTTACTAAGGCCGGTCACTATGAATACCCAATAAACCTACATGCCACCCCATCCTGAATTGCACAGTATTGGCCAGAGTTTGCCCAGATGATCCTTGTGAAGCCAGGTTATTCTCTTTTTTCTAAGTCAGGGTTCTCCAACCCCCATGATTCTTTGAATAAAATGGATACGCAGAGAATTATGGGAGTTGTAACATGTGGTGGAACAGAGTTTGGACAGCCATGTTTCTCAGTCATTAACAGTTGTCAGTTGTATGGCTAGGCCTACCAGCAGGATCAGGAAAGCACCCAAATGACCAAATAGAAAAAAAAAAAATACAAAAAAAAAAAAATACAAAAAACCCCCCAAAACTGGAGCTTAAAACACACATTTCTATAACCAGGCAATGCCCGAATCAAGACAGACCCATTTCTCTCCTCTCTTTACTAAAAAAAGAACATCTTAAAATTTTATTGATTTTTTTTTTTATCTCCCAAAAACATAAAAAATTAAATGCATTTAAAAAGATACAAGTCAGAGCAGGCGAGGTATCCCATCTTGTTTTAATTTATAACTGTTTGAAATCCAGTGACACTGACACACATACATACAGCTACCACTGCCAGCCCCCCTCCCTGTGCAGCGTGAGAGAGGGGACCCTGGACTTTGTTTTGACCTGTTTTTGTAAAATACAGTACTAATGAGTGGACTGCTAATTGCATGCATCCACGGCCGATACTACAGTGATTCCATACTGTAACTCAAACAGTACTGCCATTAAAAAAAAAAAGAAAAAGAAAAAAAGAAATATATAATCAAAATTCATTCTCCTTTTAACCTATCCTGAGAGGCCTAGTGGCCTGGCCAGATAGTTAATGCTCTTAGAAGATGCTACAAGCAGAACTTCCCTAGAACTCCTCATTTATATAAATATGGAAGAAATTTATTTTTTACAATTCACTACATTTCTGGCTACCCGTTAGCGACCTACGGAATTAGGGAATAAGAGGGCACGTGGTTTGGGGGATGGAATAGGCCTTTTCGTGGTAGGCCATGGAATGAGACCTAGTGGTGGAAGAGGGGGGTGGGCTTTAAAAGGAATGGTTTGAGGGACTTAGTCTTCTTCGCTTCCAGTTGCCGAACGATCCTGGAAAAAAAAAAAAAAAAGGAAAAAAAAAAAAAAATCAATTAAAATTTAAAAAAGCACAACGTTACAAGCTGAAGCAATGAATGATGTGTGTAATAATTCTGAAATGTTTAAAGATCAAATGTCACAGTTATGATATTTTACAGAATAGAAGATCCAGAATGCTCTGACTCATATTGCATGGTGTGGGAAAGCTTTAGAAGGCTCAGTCTGCCCCCATTATAATAACTATTTATTCAATAGCCCCTACACTAGGACCATCTGCTTCTATTTTGAAATATTACATGGAGGGAGTTGCAAGCCGGTAACTCCCTCCTTGTAACTAAAACAAATCAGCACGGACAAAATTTAGTCCAACCAGTGATTCACTTTTCCTTTCATTTGCTGTAATTTCTATTCATTCTTCTTTCAAACAAATGGACTAATAGCACAAGTCTACCATCAGTAGAAATGACACACGAAAATCTCGTATGGCATCGGAGGAAGGACAGGCAGGAAGGTGAGCATGGTGGGAGAATTTTCTGTGACAAAGGAAGTGGAGCTTGGTTAAGCTCCACCTTTTTGTCACATTTGTCAAGTGAAAGAAAAATACATCCGGCAAAGTAGTCCCTACTTTGTATTCAGTTTTAAAGAGAAACAGATTGTAAATTATCAACCGATTCTGAGAGAGGAAGAGAAGAGGAAACCATATAAGAAAGGTATTTTTTAGGTGACAGACAGTTTAAATAGGTTTTAGTTTACCAGTCTTTGACATGGCAATTCACTTCTTTAGGAATTCACCTTGCGGCTACTAATAATATGGCTAATGGGTCAATACTGAAAGCAAAAGGAGACTTAAAAGAGTTACCTGACAAATGAAGCCACTACAGATTTCCAGGTGAATGTGAGAAATGTAACCTACTTAAGTGCCATTGGCAAAGAGCTGCTATTACAAGCACTTTGTGAAAAAAACTATGGGAATTAAACCAGAGTAATCACACATTCTAGGCAGTCTGAATATTGATACTAATTACATTAGACCACACGTGTTTATTAGAGCAGAGACAGGATTGGGGACTTTGCTACAAATTGATAACCTAACAATGTGGGGCAATCGTAAACAGACGTACACCTCTACATCTTCATTTAGCAATCAGAATAATAAACTGGCAGCGTGATCATAGAGGGATTGGAGGGGGAAGACAGAAGGCAGCATGCACTCACCTCCTCCTGGTCCTCTTCACTGTCATCATCACTAATAACAGGTTTGGCTCGGCACCCTCGGCTGGTCCTTCTACGGCCCTTCATGCGTTCCTGTATTTTTTCTTTTCTTCCAAGTTTTATCTTCACCTTCACCGAGCGAGCTGTTAACAGAGGAGAATTGTATATAAATTAAAGATAAACTTTTTTTAGGTTTTGCATTGCTTCAAAGAGTACATATATGTTAATCTGTAGGACATGGTCATCTTTGATTAGGTGTCTAATCACTAGGTTGTACTGGTAAAATCATCAACAAATGTAAAGAATAAAAAGCAAGTTTAGGTGGGCAGGACTTGGCAGCCATGCTGACCAGACGTGCTCTGTGAAAGCTCTGCGTAAACTTTCTACTTTCAGAGGCTACAACATATTTATGCTAGCCTGCAGTCTCATTGCATACTTACCCGTTTCTGCATTACCAGGTGCTCTTCCTGCATTTTTGTGGAAAGCGTGCGTCTTCTGCACAGAACACTAGAACTTGGAGTATAGGAAAGACGGCAGACCTCCCTGCCTGAAGTGGCATGTTAATCAATGGCGGATGCTCCGTACCACCATTTGTTTGGATGGGCGGATGTTATCCCGATCCTCACCAGAGATGATCCCCTTTAGTGGATCTGATTTACAATGACTCCTACTACCAGTTGTCACCTAAGAGGACTTTTTTTTTCTTGGAGTCCTCAAAACCCTTAGTAAAGCAGTTGCAGGGTCAGCGGAGAGTAGCCATCATGGAGTCATTTGATACACTGTGCTTGAAATTTTGACAACATCTCAACCAGTGGCAACGTGGCCTTAATTGGATTACAGCAGAAGGGAATAACTCATGGGGAATCACTGTGTATAGGGTCCTACCTGGGCCTAAAGCCACGGGAGGTACTCACTCTGCCCACAATCGCAGGAGACGCTTGATGCACAGAATGGAGTGGAGCAGGACGAATCTGCCTGGGGACATCGACAGACGACGCGGAGAGGGCAGAGTCCACGGACAATGGGTTTATAATCAGCTTGGGGGATGCACTGGTACTCTCGGGATGAATCCCCACCAGTGTTTAAGCCGAGGAAGGCTCTCTCCAAGATCGTGAATAGGCTAAACAGAATTTCATTATTTGGGGGCTCAGAATCTCCAAATGTGGGACTCAGTCTATTGGCATTATATGGATGATTTTATAGAGGTTTTATCTATTTGTTCCAATAGTGGCTATCTAGCCCGTATAACTCTCATGCCTTTCTGGTGACGATTACTCGCTTTGTGTAACATGGCTTATTCAATGCCCCAGTAATCTGCTAGTGTAGCCCTGTTACTGGTTAATGGATTATCCTCACAATATCTATACCCGAGTAATACAGTATATAGTGACACTCTAGAAATTCCTGACTGAGCTATTCGCTATGTATATCTTTGTGCTGATTTTTAACTAGTGAGAATATCCATGTTCACATTCTCTCTATTACTTCCTAAACATTTCTATAATCAAACAAAAAAGAAGGTGCCTTACTCTTGCATATACATTTGTAATGTGTTTTGCTGTAATCTGCGGTCATTGCCAATATTCTTTTATCTATCCTGATAAACACCTCAAGAAAGCATTGACAAAAAAAAAAAAAAAAAAATCTATTGAAGTTTATGTGAAGGTGGATTCTGCCTCCTTTGGGAGGCGACAGCAAACAGAGGGGATTGTGTATTGTCCAACCACCATATGGTATCTATCTTATGGAGACACTCAGAGGATTGTGGGACTTTAGCAGCTTTTGAAAACCTTAAGGATACGTGCATAATAGTTATCAGCCTAATTGGTCATTTCTACCTATGACCACAGCACTGCCATAAGAGTATGGCATTTAATTCATTTAAATAAAGTGTAAGCTATAAATCTGGAAGTAAAAACAGAATATAGGTCGTGACCTATATTCTGTTTTTACATTTGTACTTTTTGTTGATGCTTTGAGGGAATAGCATGCCTTTAGGTTGCGGCCTATTTTTTCCATTTATTTTAGCTGTGTATTGGTTACTTAGCGCTGATCCTATTACCATTTACCATATACATCTGGAAGACATGACCAATTTATGAACAGATTCCCTGGGAATAAACCATATTCTAGCTTGACTCACACTCAGACTCTGAGCCTTCCTCCTCCACTTCTTCCTCTTCTTCACTCTCCTCTCCTTCACTTTCCTCCTCCTTCTCAATCTTCTGCCGTACACTGGTGAAGACTGACTGTAATACGATGGAATCTTCGTAGATCTGAAAGGAGTCAAAGAATAAGTCTACATGTGATGAAATAAATAAATAAATAAATAGGTGGACACCTGGCTTCCTTTCTGGACCATCTAAAACAATGGTTATTAAAGGGGTACTCAAATTAATAACAGTGTTTTAAAAACAAAACATTTTTTTGAACGGAGTAACCATTGCAGGCACAGTACCTGCCCCCTCTTAAATAATCAAAACTTGCCTGCGATCCCAAACGGAGGACACGTTCTCTCGTCCCCAATATCACTGCCTTCAACTGCAATAGAAGGGAAGACATCCCACAATGGGCGTCCATCACTCTGTGCATGCGGACACTGGATGCTTTTTATACACCAAACTAACATTAGTAGCCTGGAATTAGAGTATTACTGCCGGAGGTGGACTTTGCATATATGCAGTGTTTCTTACGGAAATGCTGCACAGACTCCAAAGCAGTGAAGTGGTTATGGCTCTTGCAGTAATCCTTTAAACCCAGGGTCACTGCATTAAGTGCTCAACTATTGAGTATTAGTCAGTTATTTCACTAATAACAGATCCCAATGGACACGTGCCTACACCAGCACAGCTCTCTATAGAGTATTATTGTGGGGATTTAATTCAATCCTTAACAATGGTGTGATGGTAACGGAGATACATTTTCATAGCTTTAAGTGAGTTGTCACCTTTAATACAAGCATCGGTTCAATTTACTAAAACTATGACTGTATTGTCACCAAAAAACAAAAAAAAGTTAGTTTTACCATTGTGGAGGTCACTTCTTGAAAATGCATCTACTATAATGTGATGACTCTACAGTTACTGATGAAATTACTTTTTTTTTGTAAAAATTTATTTTTTACACATCAATTGCCTCAAACACCTAGTCAGAAATATAAACTATATGTTACTTTATGTCACTTTATAGGTTTTAATTTTACAAACATTTAAAATTGACAAATTATTGC
Organism: Pelobates cultripes; assembly: GCA_933207985.1. Lineage (NCBI taxonomy): Eukaryota > Metazoa > Chordata > Amphibia > Anura > Pelobatidae > Pelobates > Pelobates cultripes. Next base: position 35,020,182 of record OW240914.1, read on the forward strand.
AATTCCACCCAAGGGAACCAGCATAAGACAGTTTCACAATTCAGCCTCAATAACAAACTGTAATTTATAGCCACACAGTGGTAATGGAAGGACTCGATAGTACGTACTAGAGAACCTTCAAGGTTAAAGGTCTGGGCGTTCTGACACAGCAACATGACATCTTTTTCCAAGTCATTCAGACTGCGGTACTTGTGATTTCTGATCCGCTCCTGCAAAGACAGAAGGATTTAAATCAGTTGTATGTAACCGTTTAGAAGGTACAACTCATGTACAAGAGTGCTCTTTCTACCCACCTTTATTTTTCGGAAGTCTACTGGCTTTCGGATCAGTTCATAGTATTCTGGAAGTTCCTTACGAGATGGCAGCTGGATGAAAACTTCACTAAGCTGGCGGCCGGAACCACTTTTTAGGGGGGTGAGAGGAAAACAGAATAAATCATTAAATTTTTATTTTTTTTAAAGAAATTGAATTTACCTTTTAGTAATTCATGGTACAATTGTAAAGAAGTTTTTTTAGGAAAATCTCTTTAAAAAATAGTCGTACTTGTCTTTGTATTTTATGACTGCATCCACAATCTTCTTCATCTTCTTGGTTAGATTTGGAGGATTAGGTGAGAGCTTCTCAGCTGGAGGACGTCCCCTCTTCTTCTGTTTCTTGCCTTCGTCATCCCGTTCCCTGCTTCGTGTACTCGTGGTCGGAGTTCCCAGCCCTGGGTCCACATCTCGTTTCCTTTTTCGAGTGGTCTTTTTCTGACGCACCTCCTCCTCAATTTCTTCTAACGTGCCTTCTTCTATAGCCTGATGACAAATTATATTGGTCACAATGTTACATACTACTCTACTAAAACACAATGGCAAAGCAATTTGGGCAAGACAAACCATCCTCCAATAAGCACAAGATATTTTGTGTGGCATTTTGACACAAATTCCCTCAAACAAAAAAGTTGAATAGCTTGAGTACTAGAGTATAAGTGCTTTCTTCTGATGACATCTCTATCTAAAAACGTTATGCTTTGCATAGCAAGATTCCCGCTGGTTCAAGTTTAGGGTAAATTAAACATTCTATAGATCAGTGATAAGCAACATGTTTAGCTACAGCTCATTGACATTCAGCTACAGACAGAATTTCTCTGGGAAAATTGCTGAATATTATGGGAATGGTTTTCCACTAGCTGCCTGTGGATGGAATATTTTGATTTCTAACTAGTAAACAGGAGTCCATCACTTGTTTACACTCTATGCCTCATCTCCTAACCATTCATCATGCCTTTATATATGGAGCTTAAGGCAAACTTACCTTCAGCCACTGTTTCTCCGTGAGGGAGTCACTGTAATCCACTTCTTTGCGACTTCGAGAGCCACGGCCAAACATTTTTTCTTCCTCCTCTTCACAAGTGAGACGCTCAACTTCAGCATCATCTTTAATGATCCAGGAAGGCAACTCATCCTCTTCCATTAGACGAGGTTTACGTTTTGGATTCCGAGCTTCCTCTCTCCGTCTGTCTAAGTCCATACGCTGTAAGGAAAATAAATGATAAGTATCCAGAGTTAATAAAACACAATCGTATCCCTTTAATAATCTAAAAATCAAATGTCACGGAGACCATGTTTGAAGAACCTGCCAGAAACAATCCTTTATCTTGTAGAAAACCAGAGCAGGGTTTCCACCATTCCCCTTCTACAAACATCCAAAGAATATGCTGGTGGTATAAGTAATGCAAATTTGTTGATTGATCAAAAGTGATTGATAGAAAAAATTTTTTTTAAAAAATACATTTTTCAATAGTTTCTTTCCAAGCTTTGCAGGTAGATTTCACAATTACATATTTTTGTTCTGTTTGCCTCCATTGACCCAAAGTTTTATTCCTTATTCAGTTCCACCATGTAATTTTATTATGACCTATGGAAGAACTCTTCAATAAATCCTACAATCCTACCATGTCGGTCTCCGTCAATGACCATGTTTGACAGTGCAGAACTGAGATTTTACAGCTCAATGCAGTAACGTGTTAAGAAGCCTAGAACAGAGTTACACCTTCACTTATCCCATGATTGCTACAAAGCTATGAAATAAACTAATCCATATAAATACTGAATATGACATTTATTTACGAATAACTGGAGGTCAAGACTCACCATAAATAGTTCAAACTCCTCTTCATGTCGGGCTATCATTTGATTCACCGTTTCATCATCTGGCACCTCGTCTTCCTCCTTCAGAAAGAAAGAAAACCGCATTAAACCTAAAATGGTTTTACTTTTTTAATATAACAAAAAGGGCATAACATCCTTCCTTATGGAATAATGTCCACAGGTCTAAAGTGGTACCAATCGACACCCATTCTAGTCTGTTTCAGTTTGGTGCTCACAAACTGGATTGTGGTCTTTGACAAAAATGGAATTGCAATGACTCCAACCCACCTGACAGCCTAGTTACCCGAGCAATGGTTACCCAGCACGGATTTGCTCACCATTTGGAGACCTATATTATGGGCAGGTCTTACTACTATTATCCCTCATTTCCACACACTGGGAAGGATTAAAATCAGAAAACTGCCAGGTGAATCGAGCTACTCACCTCGTCCTGCTCCTCATGTTCTAGAATGGCTTGCAGGAAGGCTTTCCTCTCGTGGCTGGAGGACTTCTGGTCAAACATGCCTGCCTGAATAACCTTCTGGTCCACATTCAGTTTGTACTTGGCGGCAGCCAGGATCTTTTCCTCCACGCTGTTCACCGTGCACAGACGCAACACACGGACCTCATTCGTCTGGCCAATGCGATGAGCGCGATCCTGAGCCTGGAGATCCTGCACAAGAAGAAACAAATTGTATATCACAGCATGAACGCAACATACAGTTTCAGTGAGTGTCTCCAACATACAGTTTCAGTGAGTGTCCCCCATGAAATAGAAATATATAAATAGTCCTGCATGTACACAGCAACACGCATACATTACAACGTGGGTTTCCTCAGCACCTATTCTCGAGCCAATCATCTATTACATATCACACAAAGAATCAGGGCATCACTTTCAGTCATACAAGGATTCCATATTGATGCGCATGTACAATAATTCACACCCACCCGTGCTTTATACCGCAGCCCACACTGTGCACGAAGGAGCCATTTAAAATGGTTAGGCTGCATCACACCTGGAACTTATGAGGAAACTACAATAAAGGTGGTACATGGTGCCGGCTAGACTGGCAAACATATATCCACAAACGACACACACACACACACACAAGCATAGAGAGAGAAGAATGAAAGAAAGGAACCAACTATGTAAATAGTTACGGCAGGGCGAGCAAATGAAGTGGAAAGCTCAGACCACAGAGTGGCCCAAGATGGCATTACACTGCCGGGCAAAGATGATGTTCTAACGGTACAAAGAAAAAATTGCTTCCATACATGTTACTGCTACAACCCTGTTATGTTGTAACCCCCTCACTTTTGGGAACTTTGATATAAAACGAATGAATATCATTGCTTGTAAAACGATTCCCCCCCCCCTTTTCTATTCTGTACCCCAAAGTACGAAAATGTTTAATTAAAAAAAAAAAATGTTTAGGCTGAAATGCATTCAGCTTCCTTAGGACACATCTATCACTTCGCAGTCATCAGAATCTGCTCCCTAAAGACGTTATATGCCAGCATGGAAAGTCTTGTTCATTAAGATTTGTAATCTCCATGTTATTCAGTGGTACAAGCCTGTTACATGCCTTTTTCTGTACCTTGTCTCCCACCCTGCAAAACTGGTTAGCACTATATAAATAACTTTGCACTGCTTTGTACCTGATGTGGGTTCCAGTCACTATCAAATATAATGACTGTATCTGCAGACTGCAAGTTAAGGCCCAAACCCCCAGCACGGGTGCTGAGTAGGAAGATAAAGTATTCAGATGCAGGTTCATTGAATGTCTTTAGCAGCATACCACGGTCCTCTGCTTTTGTGGTCCCTGTAGCGAAAAAAACAAAAATAAATTCAGAAAATAAATAAAATGCATCTGAAATCATTTAAGCACCAAAATGGAATATAGAACTTTTATAAACCTGACTATCTATTCATTGTGACTTTTTTTTTATTTTTTAAAACAATCTTTACTGAAACTGATTGAAGAGGCTTTAGGCTCAATTTACCAACTAGAACACAGTGACACGTAGGCGATCTAGAGCTCTGTGGGCTTTGTCTTTGTAACCAATACATGGTATATATATATATATTTTTTTTAATAAACCAAATGTGGAAACTTGACTAAGACAGCTTTAATGCTGACAAACATATGCCAGACACTCAATTTGGAATGGAAAAAAAAAATGCAGAAAAAGGACAAAAAGCAGACTTTGGAAAATGGCAAAATCTGGAGACATCACAGGAGTGAGCTCAACCTAAAAGACCACTTGTAATATCCTAAGGAGGCACTGCATAATCAGATTTGTGTGAAAATAAATGAGAACACTGGTGTAAAACCATGTCTAGATCACATCTCTATGCAGCTTGAAATGATAAATCCAACATTAGGATTAAAGGCCACGGACTTCAGGAGAAATATGGGGTCAAGGGTACAATGCGGACACTTCCTTTAACCCCTTAAATCCGGAGAGCGTACTATTATGCCCTGCAGGAGCTGGCTCTAAACGCCGGGGGCGTAATAGTACGCCCTCGCTATAATGGCCGCCCACGTGTCCGGCGCTAATCGTCAGCTGCAGAGGGCGGTTGGGGGTATGCCTGGCCCCCCAGGCAACCTCCCCTGTGGCCGGTGACCGCGACCTGCAGTCTCTGATCGCAGTGTCACTGCGATCAGTATTTACTGTGGCTGATACACGTGGCTGGCGGCTTTCCCCTGTGCAGATCACGGTCGGGGGACATACCTGACCCCCCAGGCAACCCCCCTGTGGCCGCGATCTGCACATGTCTGAGATCACAGTGACATCAGTGTTACATGTGTCAGCCTAATGGCTGATACATGTAACAGGCGCAATGATCCCCCTGCAGATTGGTAGGGGGAGTGCTTGTACCACCCAGGCACTCCCCCTGTGGTCAATTACCCAATCTGCAGGAGGTGATCACAGTGACAGGCAGTCACTATGATCACTGATCCTGTGTGTCAGCCACTGATTAGTTAAAAAAATAAATTACAGTTACAAATAAAATATACTTAGAGATAGATTATTTATATATATATATATATATAATCTAAGTATAATTTGTGTGTATATATATATATATATATATATATATATATATATATATATATATATATACACACACACACATACACTAAGTGTATTTGAATATTAATATCAAAATACACGTAGAAGGATATTGAATATATATAATTATATATATTTATATAATAAAAATATGTAAATACGTTAAAAAATTAAAAAATAAAAATTAAAATGTGTAATTTCGTTCTAACTGTATTTTGATAATATATATTGCTATCAAAATACACATAGAACAATATATATATATATATATATATATATATATATATATATATATATAAAAAAATTAAAAAATTTACACACATAAAATAATTTGATATATATTTATATAATAATATAAGGACATAATTATGACAATTTGCGGGACCTGCCTGACAACCCAGGCCGAAAGTGGGGCGGAGGGGGAACGATTTTATTCGGGAGACATCACTGAACACAAAATATTTGTGTTTCAAAACCGTAAAATGTATTACAGTGATGATATTGTCAGTAAAAGTTAAGTTTTTTGCATTTTTCACACATAAACGGCAATTACATGGACGATATGATTGTTGTAATACTTTTTACTGTTTTGAAACACAAATATTTGTGTTCAGCAAAGTCTCCTGAGTATAACAGTACCCCTCATGTACAGGTTTTATGGAGTTTTCAAAAGTTACAGAATAAAATATAAGGCTTGCGTTTCAGTTTTTTCACATTGACATTCGCCAGCTTGGTTATGTTGCCTTTGAGACCGTATGGTAGCCCAGAAATAAGAATTAGCCCCCATGATGGCATACCATTAGCAAAAGTAGTAGGTATTGCAAATGGAGTATGTCCAGTCTTTTTTAGTAGGCACTTAGTCACAAACACTGGCCAGAATTGGCATTCAAATTCGTTTTTTGCATTTTTCACACACAAACAAATTAACGTTAACTTATTTTATTGCAGTATAAGCAAACAGTATTATGACAGTCACAGTTAGAATGTCACGTAGAACTAAACATTTTTTTAAAATTCTTATTTTCTCCCATTTTTCGATATTTTATTCATATTAAAATTATGTTTTATACCTAAATATATGATGTTAAATGAAAGCCCTGTTTCTCCTGAATAAAATGATATATAATAAGTGTGGGAGCACATAATATGAAAGAGGCGAATTACGCCTGAACAGACATATGGCGCAAATTAAAGTTTTTGTTTACGTTTTGTTTTGATCACAACGTGTACATTTGGCTCAGTCCTTAATGGGTTAATGCAAGCGTTTATAGAAGATGGTACCTACCAAAGAAGTAAACATAAGCATCACTGTTAATATAAGTGAAACGAACAAAATAGATTAATAGGAAAACTGATAAGAATGGCCTTCAATTGGAGATATGAAGGTAGACGACTGAAAGAGCACTAAATGAAACAGGAAATTGGTTCGACAGATTATTAGGAGTCTGCTCAGCAGGTCATCATTTTCTATGACTTAAAAAGCTATCATGAGTTTAGACTCTCCACGGCATGGCTAGTGCAGTGATACATGTATGAAAAAAGAAAGGCAGAGAAAAAAAAAAACAAAAAAAAAAAACAGAAGAAAACAAAAACACAGGCATGGCAAATTACATTCTATTGATCCACTTACCATCCAACCTGAGGTATTTAAATCCACGATAAGCAAAATAATCTTCCATTATGGTCATAAGAGTGGTCATCTGGCAGAAGAGAAGAACCTTGTGGTTGGTGTTGCGTAACTTTGGGAGGATGCGGTCTAGAAGCTCAAACTTCCCAGACGCACGGTATAGGTCCTGCCTGTGTGGAGAAAGGAAAAGACCTGTCACAATAACGAATGGACGTCAAGCATACAATACTTTAACTCTTGTATTTAATTGTCAATGTCTATCAACCAAAAATCTGTAAGACTAGTCAGCTATGCTGTCACTTTCTGCCAACTGCATTACTTCAGCAACACTATTAGAACTTCACCATTTCTAAAATATTCTATACTGTGGGGAAAAAGAACAGAAAAGAATAACTGTAAACTATTGAAATAAGATGGAAGGAAACAAACTAAATGTATAATAAATAATATTTTTTTACAATGCTAAAATGGTTTTAATAGGTCATTTAGTCCACTGAATTCTTGGCATGCCAGTTACGTACCCTTGCACGATACCATTAGTGAATCCAAGGTGTTCTGAGAAGGACTCCTGAAACACAAAGTAACTAGTTACAAACAAAACTTGGGGGGTGGGGGAGGGGAACAATAATGCAACCACATTCATAAAAATCATAGAATGGACTTTGTTAATTATAGAGAGGGGAGAGGGGAACAATTCTAACCAATAAGGAACCAGTGTAGATATTACTGCATGCACAGACAGTGACCTCTGACACCTACCTCTATGTGCTGGAACATGTAGGGGTGGTTACAGATCTTTCTCAGCTGCATGATTGTGTTCATGAGAGTCTTGGTTCCTCCTTTACCCTGTATTGAAAGGTCAATAAAAATTAACAGAGCACATTCACAATCTGAGTACGGACCTAATTAATATAACCAAATAGGATATTCAGCATCAGATCACTTGATAAACTAAAACGGAAAATCACTAGTGTGACCCACCAATTAAAAATAAATAAATATAAGAGCAAAGTGTAACAAACATTTCCGACGTGAAGGGGAGGGAGGAAGGAAAGCACTTTTTTTTTTTTAAATAAAATTTTATGATGGGGAAAAATGGGGGAGGAGGGTTCACAACCTAAAAACAACTAGGTACAACTGCAGCGGTGATTATCGTGAAGGCTTAAGGGTGTGTAAATTTGACTTTTTAGGTAAAGTGAACACAAGTGTTTGCTGTGTAATCGATTTTGTTGTCCTATTGTCGTTACAGTACTTATTTGTGCTTTAACCACAATTCCATAGTAAAAACGTTTGGAAAACTGGCTTCTAAGCATTAATTCGTGTAAGGATGCTGTTCTGCTCATGCACAAACTCTGAACATTTTGAGATATTAGTTTTACATTGGAGATAAACTGACCTTTTTATCTTTTTCTGAACCGTCTGTCAGAAGGACTCCCTTGGCCTGCATGTGTCTGTATAAGACGCGCTGCAATGCGGACATGTCACACTTGATGACATATTCGACCTGTTGAAAAGACAGAGGATTATTATCTAGTCCATAGCCCTGACATCATACCCTAAGCACCAGAGAGGCAAATAACAAAATGCTGCAGGAAAGCAAGACAAAAACAAAAACACACACAAAAAAAATAAAATAATCTTGTACACTCTGAACCGTAAAAATGTGAAAGGAAAACCTTTAAAAGAAGAAACTGAATAAACTAAATATATTCATGAGTCCCCAAAGGTGTATTGGCCTGAGAACAACAGATAGTGAAGGGGAGATCACTGTATATCCTGTACACTTATTTACAAATGGAATCCAACTAAGAGATGATCGCGCTAGCGAGTTTCAGGCAACAAAATGTATTTTCATTTAATTACGTGTAGGGGTCATCTTTTTGCACAGGTTATACATTTAGTATTTTTAAACCTAAAAGAATAAAGACGATCGGATGATATCTGGTCTTTCATACCTACTTAGATAATACCTTTGTATTTAGTGGGGATCATTAAGATTTCTGTGATGACGAATGGAATGTTTCCATTTATCCCGAGTCTATTTGATTACCATGCTTTAGCTTCCAAAACAGAAAACTAAATGACTACATGTTGCCACAATTTCCTGTCTGAATGAAGGTCTTCTAAAACAAGATGCCCAACATGACTCGGAATTACTTTATATGGCACAAACATCTTGCAGACATTGTGCCAGCAAATGCATAGCCGCAAAGAAAGTCCTTTGAGGGGTCCAAACACACCATACATCAACACCCTGACAACTTTTATCCCACAACTCCTAACGTATAACTGAAAGCTAGAAATTGTAGGATAACTGCTTCAATTAAGGGTGGGCGCATGTGCACCAACCAATCCAAGGCAACCTGCCACGTATGGAGAAAAAAAAAAAAGCCAAGACGCAAACTTTTAGTAGCTACAGACTAAATATTATACACTTGCAGGAGATTTCATCAACACACAGGAAAAGATTCCGCCAGTATCTAGCAGAGTGCGAACATGTGACCCACACAATTTGTAGATGTCATGTTTACTCTGAGCTACCCTTCAGGATCATAAGATAGTTCTAAGCTGGGAAGATATTAACTGTCCGACAACTGAAGAACTTCAATTACACCCCAAGGTTGTATGTTTTAGTCCCGTGATCAACAATCCATTTTTAAAAAAAAATTTTTACTTTCAAGGTACAAAAAAATTGGTCCCAATGAGATGGTGGGGACAGCATCTATTTATAAAAGAAATAGAATTTGAAAGCATGCTCCAAGCATTTTTAACAACTCTTCAAAAAGGTAAGAAGTTATTAACCAACTACACAAACCTTTTCTGGCAGCTGAGCTTCTACTTCCTTTTTAAGTCTTCGAAGCAAGAATGGACGTAGGACTTTATGAAGACGTCTGATAATTAGAATGGTTTCCTCTTCATTTAGATCGACCTGTGCCGACAAAGGAATGGTGTGAAATCATTTGTGTTTCCATGGGAGACATTAAAAGCAGATTCTTTATCAGTTTTCAACATACGAGAGAAATCAACGCCATTAAAGCACTTTACAATCAACAAAAAAAAACACAAAAAAAACTTTGATATTTCAGCCTGCAGAGCACAGATAAGACTATTCTAATACGTTTATGAGAATCTATCTAATTTGCTAGATTGTTACATTTCACAAGACTGCTATACAGCAATAAAATACATGTTACAAGACTTCAAAAGATTTAAATGGCAGGTCAGTAGAAAGCGTTCTGAGCTGCGGCTGTTTGAAAGTGATTTACGAGAGATGCTGTGTTCACTCAGGACAGGCTTTGTGGATTGAACGATGCCTTAAGTGTAGAAATAAATTAAGCAGAGACTAGAAGCAGCCTTGAAGTCCAAACTCCGTATAAATAATATTTAGAATAGCATTGATGACATACCTTTTCCCCAGTCATTGCAAAAGGGGCATTGAACCACTGCTCAAAAGTGCTGCAGCTTTTGAAGATAGTTGGAAGCAGGAAGTTGAGCAGGGCCCACAGTTCTGGGAGCTTGTTCTGCAGTGGGGTCCCTGTCAGAAGCAGACGTCGGGGGGCAATGTAATGTGTGTTTAGCACTTGTGTGAGCTTGCAGTGATGGTTCTTCATCCGATGGCCTTCATCCACAATCATGTACTTCCACCTGATCTGTAAGCAGAGATGGAAAAGTTATCAGCCTTGTTCTAACAGAACATTGGGGCAAAAGAAGAAAGGAAAACATAGGATACAAACAGAAACCCTTTATCCATTTATCTTACACCCCAGGACAGACACTATCAAAGAAGAGATACCCTTAACAGATTTAATGTTCAATTCAGTAAAGAGACACTGGTAAAATATAGGAAAATGTGCCTTTAAGTGATATTTGCAGACACTGCCAGAAGCCCACTACTTATCAGGCCTTGTGACAAAGCAACACACACCTTGGCCAGAATGTGCTTGTCCTTAATGATGTACTCATACGTAGTGAGGAGGACGTTAAACTTCCCACTGCGGAGCTGGGGAACGAAGGCGCGGCGAGCAGCAGGTGAGCCCTGTAAAAACAGACAGCAAGAGGCATAAAAAAAAATAAAAAATAAAAAAAAGAAATACTCTTTCCCTGTCACCCAAACTGACATTAAAATCCAAATTTTCCTGGAACTTAATGGCCAATAATCCGAAATGGCCCATTTTATTTTACATAGTTACATAGCTGAAAAGAGACTTGCGTCCATCAAGTTCAGCCTACCTCACATTTGTTTTTTGCTGTTGATCCAAAAGAAGGCAAAAAAAAACCCAGTTTGAAGCACAATTTTGCAACAAACTAGGAAAAAAATTCCTTCTTGACCCCAGAATGGCAGTCAGATTTATCCTTGGATCAAGCAGTTATTACCCTACATTGAAAGATTATATCCTTGAATATTCTGTTCTTGCAAGTATGCATCTAGTAGCCGTTTGAACATCTGTGGACTTAGAACACACATTTGAAAAAGAGTGGCATCATTTTATTAAAATAGCTTTGCTACTAAACAAAGGTGTTCATGTTTTTGACATGAAGTGGATTTCCCACTACGACTACATCATAAAGGCCTTTAACAAGCCTGGGTGTTCATGGACAAAGAACCTTGGGCAATTACAGAACTGCGTGATTCCATTGCAGGTCTTACATCTTTGTATTAACGTGAATTACAACTTTGGTTTTATAGTTTCAGTAGGAGCTGCGCCCCTGTGTGCATATTATTATGATTATACACAACATTTTATATGTATGTCAACTTACCTTGTATGATACTTTCACCACTGATGGCCCCCATTTATCAAACTCATAAACCCAGTTGGAAAGTGTTCTGCAACAGAAAGGATAAAAATCATATTAGTCCCATTAAATCACACTAAAAAACGCCTACCTTTCCCGACCCTGTGCAGCATGACTGGAAAGTCACCAAAGCACCAATTATAGAGCAGAAAAACTACATTTAAAAGAAAAAGGGTTTTCGTGTGTAGAGTGTGTCTTTGGTTTCATTTCACAAAAGTGATGATTTCAAGAGAAATTGTCACTTTTATAAATGAATACTAAAATACCTCCCTGGCAGTCACGCAGCAGGGAGGCACTGTTTGGCCCGGTTGAAACTGCTCATTGAGAAGTGATTGTCTAAGAAGGCTTTGATTGGTTATTGCCTAGCTCAGACCAAATCTGTTCTGGAGAAGAAGGAAAGTGTTTTCAGTATTGTCAGATATTAGATCTGCAGCTATTGCAAGCCACTATTCCTATACCCTATACCACCAAGAGAAAACATGCATACATACATACATACTCTTTTTTGGAAATATATCTACTAAACTGATTTTTCATTTCTATATACATTGCCATAATGCTATTTCACACAGTCATATAGAATTAGGGGATTTCCACGAAGTACATTTGCACACGAGCCCACAGTTTGAGATTACAATTCACTTAGGATGTGAATCTGACTTGTATGCCTGTTAGTGTGCCTGTGAGGATTGAAGATTGGACAAACAATCTATAGAATATACAATAGCTTGGTGGTTAAATGGTTAATGGAAACACAGAAGAGCTGCTCAACTCTATTAAAACCCATTAGTGACCACGTGAAAAAGGTTCAAGATGAAGTTTAAAAGTCTTGGTCACTAATACCACATTTCCAACTATGCATCATATTAAGAGCCTCAGAGCGAAATTCTCTTGTAAGCCAATAATGGCTAATCCAGTCATTGCCGCTAAGGATCATGGGAAAAGTAATCTACAGAAGCATCAGTGGTAAACATTGGCCAATACAATGCTCTAGGCAGTTCCAATCTGGTGAAACTCACGAAAGTGGCACGATAATCAGGAAGGGGCCATTAATCCGCTTGTGTTCCATGAGGTATGTTATGAGTCCAATGGTCTGGATAGTTTTCCCCAGACCCATTTCATCAGCGAGGATGCCGTTCAGGTTGTTATTGTATAAAGAAACCAGCCACTCGAGACCTTTAACCTGTGGAAGAGAAAAAAAGCATAAATTAACCACAGAAACAGATCGCATCAGAAAGCTAAAAGTTTAGAAAGTAGTATGAACTCCAGCATGCACACACACATTATACAAATAAATGTACATTAAAGAATAGCAAGGTGGAGAAACTCACCTGGTATTGCTTCAGGAAACCATTCACTAGCAGCGACGACTGTTTCTCTACTTTCTCACTCACGGCATGTGCCACAGCATAATATGACTGAAGACCTCTTTCTGCAGCCTGTGATATACTGTATTCATCATCCACGTCCTGTCTGGCACACCTGCAGGCAAGAAAAGTTGATTTTTAAAAAGGATTACCATAAAAAGGTTTGAATGAGAACAGAGGAAGCAGACAGCCTGGGAATCAGATGTGTTCATAATCAAATTTGATTTAAAGTCCCCATATAAGTTTTAGCTGTAGGCTGGACGATTAATAATTTAAAAAACAAAACGCTTTTGTAGCAGAGGTTAGCAGTTAAGGCATCCCTGTCCTTATTACAAAGTCCTTTTCCAAGGATTTAGGATTTATAAATAAAAGACTGCTAATCTGCTGGTTACAGAAACATCGAGAATGGAACGTTTACAAGCCTACAATACTCACTCGATAATTTCCCGAGCGTAAAACTCTGAGACCTCATCACTGTCTGGGTCGGGAATTTTCTTCTCCCCTACTGTGGGCAAAGCAGTGACTGAAGACATTGGCTGCTCTTCCTCTTCCTGGGTCAAAGGACAAAGCATTAAGAGAGTCAGTTTCAAACAACATATTCTAACAGTATATCCTAGACTGGTAGGAAGCCCATTTATACTTTATCCACAGAGCCAAAGTGTTTACCTACAATACATCATGAGGAGAAATATATTTGGAGCCTTGAGTTTGTCTGCTTGGACTGAAGTCAGTTAACCGTAACCAAATACTTCCAAGTGTATTTCAATTATATTAAAAGAATCTATAATATTTCTTTATACTATAGATGTGCTGTACATTTATGATTATTGCATATGCCTACCCAGAATCCTTTGCAGTAGTAACATCACTGCAGATTTGTGATTTCTGTGGGAAAGGCAAGTCTTATGGCTTGACTGGTGTGCAGATTTTATTTTAACATTGTATTAACTATCCACAAACGTCATGTGGAAGGGGTTTTCAATCACAATTTTTTCCCACCATAACCTTTTTGGATTTTGCTTCCCAAGCACTACCAAGCCTCAATACGCAAACCAGTAACCAACCTTATGCTGATGAGTTGCATTAACAACGAAACAGCTGTCCTTGAGTGGTTCATTGGCTTTGCATCTTTTCCTAACTTGTGTCTCAAGCTGTTGGTATACCGCAAACACAGACTAAAAGGAATACATGTTTAAAATGGAATGAGGCAAAAATGTAATTGTTAAGCTAATTTGCATATGCCCACCCAGAATTCTTTGCAGTAGTAACATCACTGCAGATTTGTGATTTGTGGGAAAAGCAAGTCTTATAGCTTGACTGGTGTGCAGATTTTATTTTAACATTGTATTAACTATCCACAGACTTCAGGTGGAAGGTGTTTTCAATCACAATTTTTCCCCACCATAACCTCTTTGGATTTTGATAGATAAATAGCTAGAGATATAGAGATATCTATATCTAGAGCATAGGCGTGCGCAGCCTATTGCATTAGGGTGTGCACCCTAAAGCACAAGCACACGCCATATACATATATACATACATATACACACACACACACACACATATATATACATACATATACACACACACACACACATATATATACATACATATATATATACACATACATACATATACATATATATATATACATATACACATTATATATATATATATATATATATATATATACACACACACACACACACACACACACACACACACATATACACACACTGCTGTATGTGTGTGCGGGTGCTGTTAGTGTGATGTGTGTGTGACGATGCTGTTAATGTACTGTGTGTGAGGGTGCTGTTTGTGTGTGTGCTTGTGAGGATGCTGTTAATGTACTGTGTGTGTGCGCGCTTGTGAGGGTGCTGTTAATGTACTGTGTGTGAGGGTGCTATTAATGTACTGTGTGTGAGGGTGCTGTGTGTGTGAGGGTGCTGTTAGTGTGCTGTGTGTGTGTGAGGGCGCTGTTAGTGTGCTGTGTGTGTGTGAGGGTGCTGTTAGTGTGCTGTGTGTGTGTGAGGGTGCTGTTAGTGTGCTGTGTGTGTGTGAGGGTGCTGTTTGTGTGCTGTGTGTGTGTGAGGGTGCTGTTTGTGTGCTGTGTGTAAGGGTTCTGTTTGTGTGCTGTGTGTGTTTGTGAGGGTGCTGTGTGTGCTGTGTGCGTCTGTGGGTGCTGTGTGTGCGTCTGTGGGTGCTGTGTGTGCGTCTGTGGGTGCTGTGTGTGCGTCTGTGGGTGCTGTGTGTGTCTGTGGGTGCTGTGTGTGGGTCTGTGTGTGATTGTGGGGGTACATTATTTGCTATCCCCCCTCCCTTCTTACCTTTTGTAGGGAGGGGGGATGTGCTGCTGCTTCCTTCCCTGGTGGTCCAGTGGAGAGTGAACTCTAACCCCCTGTGGGGCTAGAGTTCACTCTCGCGAGATTTGAGCGTTGCCGTGGCAACGCTCATATCTCGCGAGAGGAACCCGGCGGAGCTGCCGGCAATAGCTCCGCCGGGTCCTCCCTCCCTGCGGGCCGGTGGGGAGAGAGGCTGAGAGCAGAGCCGGCGCCGGCTCTGCATGAGCCGACAGGGGGGATCCTGAGATCTCCCCTGCCGGTCTCACTCCATAGGCGTGCCGCGGGATTAGGGTGTGCCCAGGCACACCCCGTGCGCACGCCTATGATCTAGAGATATCTATATCGAGAGAGAGAAAGATATTTATTTGTGAACAGAAAGAAATCTGAAGCAGCAAGTATATCCATAAAGCAGTCCTCACATCTTCAAAAACTAGTCAGAAATCTTTGACTTTCTATAGACTATAGAAGCATAATTTTTCACCCTAGCCAAAAGTAAGGTATTCTATGTCACAGAAGGGGTAAATCATATATGCAGAATCCTTAGTGTTTTACGATTCAAGAAGAATTACATTACAATAATGTTCAAGTCGCCAATAAACAGCATACATTTTACACACTGGAACACAAATTGAACAAAGCTACGTTAGTCTCATCAATTTCTATATAGTTGGCATTTTTTTCCTAAGCAAATGCATGCCAGAGATACTATTCCTCGAGGCAGTAACTACATTTCCTTGATGCTGTCTTAGCTTCATGAGAAAGTAGCCAACATCTGCAGTACCGTATCAGGTCACAAACACTCGAAAGTAAAGAGACACTGGCAATCCTTACTTGGCACTGCAGATGATGAGATCTCTCCTTCAATGGCATAAGTGGATAATATATTGTGTGCCCAAGTAAGCCCTATAGATTTATCTACAAATGCCCTTTTTACAGCGTAACTCACCTCTTCCTCCTCATCTGATTCGCTCTCCTCGCTGTCTGATCTGGGAGCCACTTCATATCTATAAAGAAAACCAAATTAAGTTCAAATTCAAATGTCAATCAAGTCACGGATGTGAGCAATTTCACAAACTTTTCGGACACCATGTATTAAAAATCTACAATAACAAACACAAGGTGTCAGTGTTCCCTAGTGATAAACACCTCTTTGTCACGGTTGTCCTTTCCTCTCATTTAATCTGCACATATCTTACAAAATTCGTCTATTTATTTCCAACAGTTTTCCTCTATTCCATTACAAAAATATACTGAAATTTATTTTATTTAAATATGCAATTGGTCAGGATATCCCACAGAATAGGACAACCTACAATAACCCCAGTTACACAATACCTGTGGAATTTAAAGGAAGACAAATGTATAGTGTTAAAACCCAGCATTTAGGCATATGTCTAGACCTTCTCGCGAGATAACCGTTTTATGCTCATTTACCATAGACATACCTGACTAGCATGTATTCATCTACATTTACCAAAAATGTGCAAGAAAACTGTATGCCATGACAAGGTTATAACATGTATATTATAATTTGGGTTTGTGCCGCTGTCGTGGCGTAAGATACCTGCTTTGTTCGTGATATGCACAATAAAATAAAGAGTGACAAAAAAAAACAAAAAAAAAAACATAAGGTGGCTTGCCCCCCCATAAAAGGTAAGAAAAAAAAATAAAAAAAAAATAAAAAAACACAAAACAAAAACAAAAAAAACTTACCTTATTTCCAGCACCGTGTGGGTATGCCGGTGCTGGCCCTGCCCTGATCCGCCTCCTTGACTGACATCAGAATTTATGATCTCAACCAAAGGAGCGGTGCCGGAGCAGGGCCAAATGGCAGCTTGGCCAATCAGCATCTCCTCAGAGATGCATTGCCCCAGGAAGCACCTCCAGTGGCCAGAGGAGTGACTACTGGAGGTGTCCCTAAGCAGCAATGTAAACACGGTCTGATCTCTGAAAAGGCAGCATTTACAGAAAAAAGCATGCAGGGACTGACCATACTCACTAGAACAACTACAGTAAGTTATTTGTGACACTATATACTTAGCTTCTCAAAAGAGTGGGTAAAAAAAAAAAAAAAAAAAGTAAAACACGAGGCAGAGTGTGCCAAAAACCACTGTGAATAAAGCCAGCTTGCAGGAAGACGATTCGTTCAATAAACAGTTTATGGTTCCATGTGTGAGCAACTGATAAAAATAAACCCTCTGAATGAGATCCGTGAAGCTCGAGTAATCATTTCAAGTTCTACAAGTGTTTGTGAATTTTTGATCTACAACAGACACTGTACTGACAATCAGCTGTACGTACCCAGGATTCATTTCCAGCCATGTCTCCAGTTGTCCAGCCTTTGGAGCATCAGCTCCAGTGAGTTTCTTTCCACTCTCCATGTGGATGACTTTGACCGGAAGATCACTCATCTGACTGGTCTCATCCAGTGGCTGCAGAAGGAAGATGGTGGAGAAGGTTAATGGACACATTCGCTTGACCTTGGATTCCCAGAACCCTTCATAATGTTCCTCTAGCCAGGAAGGATGCATTCCTACTCACCTCTCCATCTGGTCCAAGTACAGGCTGCTGACCCTCTGCATTCTCCTGCACCTGCAACAACAGCCATTCTTGAGAATTTGTACATGAATCAGACGTGAAAAAGGTTCACATCTGGCCAAGACCCTGACAGCAGCACATTACAGCACTGTGTTGTAATGACATGGTCATACAGGCACCCCACCTTTTTTTTTTTTCTCCTCTTCTTCTCTTTTAAAACCTGAGCGGCTTTGTGTTGCCTGACCAGCTCTGTCAGGTTGGCTACATACTCATCCGTCTGCTGTAGGAGGTAAGCAAGACGCTTGTCTTTCTTTTGGTCAATAAGCTTCCTGTAACCTTCCTCATCTTCGGCCTAAAGGAGGAAGAAACAAAACACACATGAGCAAAGAGGAACATTCACTCACCAAACCAACATCTAGAACAAACCAGAGAGTTTCATTTCAACAGTCCGCAAAAGCTTCTCAAAACCCCGTGTTGGGCTGGGATAAGGTAGATTCCAAATGGTTTACATTTAAACTGATCTTGGTATACAGGATAGGGTAAAAGCATCTGGAAATTAATTATAATTTTATAAACCAGTGTAGATTTATAGAACAACTTGAGGGAACAAAGCCTTATTAAAAAGTAACCCGCCATAAAGACTAGAAAATACATATAACCTAAAAATGCACAAACATTTTATTAAACGTTAAATAACTTATGTGCCAGTGGTCGGAGTAGAACATACTGACCATAAGCCTCCGCATTCTCTCTTTTTCAATTCTCTCATTCTCCTTTTTCTGTTCCCGTTCTGTATTAGCATGGTACGTGGCCACAGCCTTGGTCAGTTTCTGGATCTTCCCTGTTACGGAGCGGTGGAATTCTTTGAAGTCCTTGGCATGCTGGAGAATGCTGTTTAGATATTCCTGGAAATAGGGCGTGGGGGAGTGGAGGAAATAAAAGACAAGGTAAGATTGAAAGTAGTCGCATTTACAAGTTACATTATAAGAATTTTCAGGGAAGAAAAAATAAATATAGTATGTTGAAGTGAACCTGTCATTTTCAGTTTTCGAATATTTAACTTGACTTCCGCTAAACAAGAATTTCTTCCCTTAATACAGTCATAAAAGCTCATATTTACATTTATTTCCAATAGCCCATCTCCTGCTGAAAACATCTACAATGACGTTACACTCTTTTTGAGAGCGCAGACTTGCTTCCAATAACAGGTTAAAAAACCACAACACTTTATGCTGCTTTTGTGTAAATAAAATTTATATGTTCTCTCTCCATTCTCAGACAGACTGTCCAAAATGGTTTCAATAAATAGTTTCTCTATTCTCTCAGAGCTGCTGCTGCTTCTGCTCTGGCACAGCGCCTTCCCCTTCTCTATACTTCTCCATTTCCTAGGAATTCTGCTGTCATTTAAGATTAAGCTGTATTTGTCATGACAGTTACCCAGTGCTAACCAACAATAATTCTTCTTGAAGTTCGCTGCTCTAAAAAAAAGAAAGGCATGCATGAAGATTCAAAAGGACATAATTTGAGCAGTTTATCTCTAGAAATGATGAAGCAATGGTTTCCGGCCATTTTAGTAGTTCTCTGTTACAACACAGCAGATTTTTATCTTCTCAACTAACCTGGTGTTTCTGGCGCCTTTTGCGTTCCTGTTCAACCTTCTGCTGTTTCTCTAATTTCTCTGTTATCCGCGCCTCTCTCAGGGATTGGCGCTTGCTGCGTTTGTAGGCCTTGGCATTCAGTGCAGTTTCCAGTGCAGTGTCCCGCCTCATACAGACGACTACTTCCTGCCTTAACTGTATTACAATTTGAGAAGAAACCAGGTAAGGCACATCTAGAATGTAGTGTTACAAATCGTATCCTTGCGTTATGTGAAAATCTTTTAACTCATCCAGCCTGAGTTTGAAAGGTTCCAGCTGGTACAGACTACAGTTCCCATAAACCTCAACAGTTGCGCTCACCTGTCTCTGGAAGTTCAGAAGTCTCAGTGCCTTTAGCTCTATGGTAGCTTTGGTCCTCAGATCTCCGGCCAAAGAACCCGGAAGATTTTCCAGCTCCTGGATTCGGTGTGCAATTCTTGCCTGAAGCCTGCAGAGAGAGCATGGTGTGAGATATGAAACCACCCACCTTGAATCGTTTATACAATCAGCAAAGAAAGATTCCAAGGCTGTATTAAAGGAAACTCATTTTACCATTAATGGAAAAAAAAAAACGAAATAAAAAACTACTTGTTAAGTTGACCCTGCTGGGAACAGAATGTGAGATTCTAAGGATTAAGAAAATTTACAGCTGGCACACTAATCAACTTATCTCCATAGCTTCACAATGACTACCAAAGCTCCCACTGACTAGAAAGTCAAAATAGGATGTGTTAGTTTTCCATGTGTTGCATATAAAGCAAGCAGTTGTGCACAACAGGGTTTAAGTGAACAGGGATCTTCTCAGTCCCAGCAGTTAGGTGCAGATAAATCTGGATTTATAAAAAAAACTCCCATGATCTTTATTATTACTAGCCTGTAATAACCATTTGAACTTCTCACCTGTATTCACGTTCCTGCAGCACTTCTACAGGATCGAGACCCCGAGGTTTTTGGATGGGGGTGATTCTGTTGGGCTTGGGATGGAACTGTACCATAGGAGGAGGTTGTGCAGGCTGCCCTGGCGACTGCGTCTGTGGGGGCATGACAGGAGAAGCAGCAGGAGGCACGGCAGGAGGAGCAGGCGATGGTCGACCCGTAGGCTGAGGAGGAATCAGCTTCTGGGGGGCAGTAGCTGGAGCTGCTGCATTAGCCATAGGAACTAAAAACAGAGCATAAGGCAGTTGGAGAAATATACTGAATCTACATCTGTAGTAAATTTTACTATGGTTCCACCACCAAAGAGACAGTTACACTTTAGGCTAATCAAGGCAAGTTAAACTATTTATTAAGCAACAATTAAAGAATAGAAAGTTAACTTTGCTCAAATATGGTATTTGTAATATCACTTACCCTCAGGCCACGGTTTAGCAGGAGCACCAGGAGGGTGACCAGGTATCCCATGGGGAGCACCAGAAGGCCCTGGTGGAGGCATGGTGGGCCCGGCCATACCTGTACAAGAAAGCAGATTTACAATTTGAAAAATGCATGAAATGAGCAGTATGAAGTAAAGCATTAAACTCTCGGTGCTATAGGAACTGTTGTATATTGGTTTAGACCGATAACTGCATCGGCACGCCAGCGGTTATTCAACTTAATTTCCAATAATGTTAAACCAGCTTTAGGGTTGGCTGAGCATCATGGAAAAAAAAAAGTTTAAAAAGATTAGCAGTCACTTGTATAGTCCACTCTAAAAGAATTGAAGACAATTAAAAGTTCCGATCGATCTAAATCTGTATATAGCTCTTACCGTGAGGTCGGTTGTAGTTAGGTGGTGTTGGCCCAGGTCCTGGACCCGGCCCTGGGGAAGGCCCTGTACCAGTCCCAGAAGCTGCGGGTGGAGGTAGTGTTGGCATCTGCTGCTGCATACCAGGCATGGGTCTTTTTCCCTGCACGGCCATTTGAAGGTGATCAGGTAAGGCCTGACCTCTGGCCAACATCTTGTAAGCCATTATTTGTGCGCGTAACTGATGCAGCTGATTCTGATTGAAAGGTGTCGGGGTGCGGTTTGTTTGTTGTTGCGGCTGGGGGTCAGAGTTTTCCATGTTCACCCCTCCAGTTCCAGAAGGCAGAGGGGGGCCAGAAGGTGGCCCATTAGAGGGCACAGGGCTTGACACATGCTCAGAGTTTCCCAGGGGTGAAGGATACCCTGAAAAATACAACAAATTAAAGCTCTTCTGTTGTGGAGATTACCATAAATTGTATGTCAAGGCATAGAGTTCGGTTTACCTTGTGAGTGTTGGTCCATAGGACTT
Organism: Pelobates cultripes; assembly: GCA_933207985.1. Taxonomy (NCBI): domain Eukaryota; kingdom Metazoa; phylum Chordata; class Amphibia; order Anura; family Pelobatidae; genus Pelobates; species Pelobates cultripes. The sequence goes on from OW240914.1 coordinate 35,041,955, forward strand.
GGTGGGGGTCCCATCCCAGAGTGACCACCAGGTCTCATGGCCATACCTTTCATCTGGTTATAACGAGTGTCTTCAGGTATTGTCTTGTCATGCATGGAATCCATTGGCTAAGAAGAGAAGGGGGGACACACAACTGATGAAAACTGCTACAAATCAATATTCAGGTCATCATTGAAGTATAGAGGTTTAAGGAGAATACATTTACAAAATATATAGATTTGAAGAAATGTTTAAAATGTTTTTTCTCTCTCTCTCTCTCTTCCCCCCTTTTTAATATAGTAGGAAAGGAATACAGTAAAGTTATTTTTTATTTTAATTACTATGTTCTGTTATGAATAAAAAAAATTTTTTTAAAAAACCCCCAAATTAAATCTGTTTTCTTTATAACACTATATATTCAAAAAACTGGTTCAAAGTAAAGATCAGTGTCACACACACAGAATTGCTAGGAGAATACTGACCTTGTGCATTTGGTGCATATTCTCAGATGGATAACCAGTTGGTCCCTGCGGAGGCATAGGGGGCCCAGGACTTGGTCCCATCATGCTGTGTGCAGAACCTGGAGAAGGACCTGGGCTGGGACCTAACATAGCACCAGGAGAAGGTCCTGGCCCAGGAGAGGGGACAGGCCGAGGGGTACCCCCCATAGGAGGGTCGGGGGTGGACATTTCCTCAGAGCGATAATCCAAACAACGCCAACCTGCACAAAAAGCAATAGTTTAAGAGTTACAGAATACTCTGTGCCTTTAACTAGAAGTGCACGGATACCAAATGTATCTGTCAGAATTCTACCAATATCCAGGAGAAAATAAATTAGTTTTCTTCTACGCTAAACACAAGGAGATTGACTGGCACCTAGATATACCAAAACCGAACACCAATATATTCAACAGCATGTCATTGGAAAACATACTGATTTAGACAGATAGAAGATGGCCTTGCTCAAACGCACTTATTAGTCTAGGACAGCGATTCCCAAAATGTTTCCCCGGCGCTATGATTATAGATGTCCCTCACCACCCCACTAGCACTGAAATGCTGAAGCCGGCAGGTGAGTGAGAGAGGACCTGGGGGGAGCTTTAACCTGCAGCTCTGCCGGGTTCTCCTCTCGTGAGCTTGGCGTGTTGCCTCGGTTACCATAGCAATGCTCCAACTTAGTTAACTCTAGTCTCAGGAGCTGCTAGAGTTCACTCTCACCACATGGACCACAAGGTCTTAGTACTGTCCCCCACTCCCATGCAACTGCCCCTATTCCCCTACTACAGCCTAGGGATCGACAGATTATCGGTCTGGCAGATATTATCGGCTGAGAGTCTGTATTTCTGGCAAGATCGGTATCGGCCAATAGAGATGCTGATAATACATACCAGGACCGCTGGGCCGATTACAAGCCCGGTGGTCCTGCGTGGGCCCGCAGCATTCCCAGCCGCTCCCTGTGTAAATCTCGCGAGTCCCGCAGCAGAGCGTTGCCACGGGTTACCATGACATTTACACAGGGAGCTGAAGGGAGCTGCTGGAAAGATAAGTAAGAGCTTGCTGCTGGGCCCCCACTGTACTTTCCATGCCACTGGACCACCGGGAATGCTATATCCCCCCCTCTCTGATAAATGCCCCCTCCCCCCCACAACTTACATCCCTACACACACACTCTGCATTCGCTATACACACACACTACATGTGGCATGTATATTTTGTGCGTTTACCTTTAGAAATAGTTTATTTTACCAAAATAGTAAACGTACAGAATATCGGCAAGTTATCGGCTATAGTTAATTACGGTATAGTCCATGCATTCTACAACCCCTATCCCGGCAAATCCCCAGTAAGATGTCAAACTGCAAGTTATCGGCTACAGAGTGCTGTAGTGGTTATTGTGCCTGTATTGTTTCTTTTTTTTTTACTTGGGTCGACTTGGAAAAATATTGAAATATTAAGGGCGCCTTGAACCTAAGAAGGTTGGAAACCACTGGTCTACACAGTGCTGAAAAAACTAGAAATGGATGTTTATGTGGGGTACCATGACATATTGTTGAGCTGACCGCATTGAATAGTTGGGATGTCAACTGGTTATGTTATGTCATTTTAAGAGCAGTCTTTGGTTCTGTTTGGCAGATTGAGGACATATTGTAAGATGCATGGATGGCAAAGCTGTTCAGTTTGATGATCTTTTCACAGTTACCATATGTGACACATATTAGATATCTTAAGGGAAATTAGCTAGGTTTGATAATGGATCATAGATTGGGCCCAGGCTTTGACAAGCCATTACTATTAAAGGACCACTATAGGCACCCAGACCACTTCAGCTTAATGAAGTGGTCTGGGTGCCAGGTCCAGCTAGGATTAACCCCTTTTTTCTATAAAGCATAGCAGTTTCAGAGAAACTGCTATGTTTATAAATGGGTTAATCCAGCCTCTAGTGGCGGTCTCTTGACAGCCGCTAGAGGCGCTTGCGTGCTTCTCACAGGGCACTATAGTGGCCCTTTAAAACAGAAAATGATGGTTTTTTTTACTATTCACTAGCAAGCCTTTTTACTGAAAAGTTAGATCCGATTTAAAACATTTACTGCTAAAAGCACAAGACATTTGAATAAAAGGCTCAAATTGCAGACGTATGTCATGCCAAGAAATTGTATATCTTTGTGACATTAAAATGCCAGACTACTTCCTTAACTCCATGCCACAACTTTAATGCATACTAAATTCTGCGATAAAATAAGAACTAAGCACAGAATCATTAGCTCACAAATTTACTGGTAAGCCATTTGTTAATCGTTCAATTACATATAGCTGCATTAATGCATGCAAGAACTAATGCTACCATAGAAAAGCACCCAAAGCCAGGGACTGGCTGAAAGACTCCAGACACTTCTTGGATGCTAATGATATTGAAATGCAAACTGAAAAGGGAGGGGTGCACCATTTAATAAAAGCATTTTAACATTTTTTTTAAGATTCAGCTTACAGAAAGACATTTTCTTGTTTTGAACTGGTATATGGAGAATATATTTCACACCTTAAAGCTTACACAATTTACACCGAAAACATCAGGGAAACACATACAAAATATACATAGAACATAAATGAGATTAAACATAAATGAGCAATTTCAAACAGGGTCCTCCTCAGTCTATTATTCCGATAATATTTTGTAATTGTTGTTGTAATGATATTACCACTTCATAATATCGTAAAGCACTGCGGTATATGTTGGCGCTATATATATATATATATATATATATATAGTGATAATCGGTGGCACGAGAGGCAGAGTTTGGTTTCCAGCAAGATGTTCTATTGTGCATGCACACTACATGGCCATTTAAAAATGGCCTCTGCAAGGCCATCACAAAGTGAAAATGGCATGTTTTAGAAATGGGAGACTTCAGAGAAATATCAGGCTCATAAAAAAGTTTTTCAGGACCAAGAACTGTCCCCTGGCAAATGGGAAAAGGGATATTCATCCCACCTTGTTTGATTGCCATCTCCTGTTCTATTGTGTTTGATATCCCACTTCCTATAAGACTGTAAGCTCGTTTGAGCAGAGCTCTCTTTAACCTATTGTTCATGTAAATTTTTGTAATTGTTTCATTTATTGTTAAATCTCCCCCTCTGATAATAGTGTAAAGCGCAACGGAATATGCTGGTGCTATATAAATACCAGTAATAATAATTCATAAAACAAAGGCTGAGATACTCTAATAAAACATACACACAAGACAACGATTGGATAGGTTTTCATAAAAGCTCAGAATTAGCAATTGCTGTGCTTATGATCTACTGCCTGGTGCCTTAGGGTAGAAAGACTCATTTTACGTTGGACTGGTAAATTTAATTAAAGAACGAGAAGCCGATTAATGGCTTGCTACACTCTTAATGTGGAATTACTGGCACTTTGATGTCTTGCTTGCATTAAATCACAAGGCCAGCCCTGCTCAGCCAACGTACCTTACCAAAGAAATTAAATTAGGATTGAAGAGAAGATAAAACACAGCCGTATGGAAGAAACTGGGTGTTTCTAGAACGAGTTGCTCATTTTGCAGACGCCAGATGAAAAGCACAGGAGAGGGGGAAAAGCTTCAAAAGCAAAATGCATTAATTATTGATGTTTTTATCGATGCCTTGGCAGACACTAAAGCGTGCAAAAGGGCTGAGAATAAAAGAAAGCAGACAGACACTTAACATCTCAGGCATCTACAGTGCATTGCTGTATACAGAATAATAAAGCATTTCTACCCAGTACATGTCACATACCATTATAATCTGCATTACTAAAAGGAGTGCACAGTCCTTCAGACAGGTCCCCTGTTACCCACAACAGCCATATGTGAACTGCTAGCTTTATCATCTAGTCTACACGAAGAGAACAAGCCATCATCCATGCCCATTATTATCCAGAATAGATCACATAAACTGGATTGGACTGCAGAAACTAGGCACAAATAAAGTCCTTTAGAAACATAACCAATAGTACAACAAAATCTGGTCTACTAATAGAACAGGGAGTACTAGGATAAAGCAGCCTTTCAGCTAGAACCACTTTTATAGGTGCTAGTCATTTGTAATGACTAGTGTTACTAAGAGAGAGAGCAGCGAGAATAGGATAGGACCGCCTGTGCCCAGAGCAGACGATTTAACCTGGAGCAGTAAGTGAGAGAGGCAATGGGGTCATTCAGTGGACACTACTTGCAGCATGGGGCCCAGATAGTGTGCAAGGTTAAAACTGATCGGTACTCCAAAAATTAAAGTCTCTGGTGGGTGCAGCATCCCACTGAAAGGCTGGGATTTAGTGTGCACAAAAAGGCAGTTCATGGTTACCAAGGCAACAGGCCTTTCTGGTACCCAAACAATTTCCCCATTTCTCTGTGCAGTCCATGTTCACAAATGTCCTGGTACTTGACAAAAAATGTTTTTTATAAATGTAGGTTATAATATATCTTTAGAACGTGTTGGCAATCCATTGGTCAGCACAGTTTTTAGATTGACATTTCCGTTGCTTTATTAGATTAGTAGACACACATGCATATTTAGCAATGAACCAGTCCATATCCTTAGAATGTCTCTACAGTACAAAGTGAACCTGTCATGGGGCAAGTCAGAAAGCTTCTATTATTATTATTATTATTATTATTATTATTAGCATGTTCATATGTAAACATACTTTTACGCATTTATTCTTTAACTTTTTTTGTACTTTGAAATCATTAGTCTGCAGGGCTCAAAATTTACACTCACTCCTAGCAATTGGCAAGTAAAAATTTAGCACGTTCAAGTAGAAAAGAATCCTTAATGAGTAGGCCAATGATCCTCCAAGCTTGCAATGGTGATTACATTTTAAGGCCGCCTTTACAATTCGACTTGAAATAGTAAGCCCCGATTCTATATTTACATGCACAAGGAACCATAAATTTTAGGAGATTATAGGCATCACATCAGTTAAAGGGGAAGCAAACACTATGAATGACGCTACTGAACACCACTCAAGTGGCTTCCCCCAGAAGTCTATAATTATAACATGCAAACCCAGAACAAATGATAGGGACTCTACGTATTAACAGTGGCTATTTGTGACATTCTGTGATATCCTTTATCTATACAAAACTATGCTATCATTTTCTTTTTTACATTTCAGGTTATAATTGACCAAAAGTATCAATGTGTGGCTGGTCTATTAGAGTGTCCCCCTCTTGGTGAGGCCCACAGATACAGTCATAGAAAATGCAAGAAGGAAGAGAGGTGGGATCTGCTGACCATGAATTACCTCCTTTTGAAAATGTTACAATTCAAACTCAAAGCAACAAACTGACATCTCATTTACACAAATTCATACGGAGATCCTTTTACTGGTCACTGAATGCCCCCTACAGGATCTATGCTAATTTACAGCTGGTTTAGAGCTCTGAGCGTGCCCTGCTGTCTGATACCAGAACCATGGTGTGTAGGAGTGTATAGGTGTGCAAAGAAATCCTTATTCCAACAGCAACTAAATTACAATCTGTAATTGCTTGCAATCTGGAATACACAATACAGTTTATTCAATAAACTAGGAATTGTTGAAAATGCACAAAGGGAATTGCAGAGTTCGATCCGAAGCTGGTTAGAGAGTTAGAATATGTCAAACTGCTTTTTTCCCAGCTTGTCTATTTTCAATTAATATTTGCAATCCCTTGTTCGTTATTCACAAAAAAATAAAACCATCCACAACATGTTCACTCAAGACAAAACCGGTGTATGAACCAAACCCCCAGAATGCACTTTAAATAACAGAGGTTTTTAGTACCACTGTAGTTACCATTAAATTGTAAGCTCACCTGCCAATGTGAAGACAAACCTCTTAGGGAAGTTCTACTCGACAAATTGGTCTTTTTGCTTCTGTTTTAAAAGAGAAATCTGTACTGAGACAGAAGTAGGTTTATGAAACCCTTAACACGGTACCATCATATCAATTTTGCTTTAATGCTTGCAATGCCCAAATAGTTAATAAAAATCTACAATTTTAAGATCCTGTCATTTGGTTATTATTATTGGCATTTATATAGCGCCAACAAATTAGCGCTTTACAATATTTTAGGAGGGGTAGATTTAACAATAAATAAGACAATTACAAAAACTTACAGGAACAATGGGTTGAAAAGGACCCTGCTCAAACGAGATTACAGTATAGAGGAGGTGGGGTATAAACCCACAATAAGACAAGAGATAGCAATCAAACAATGTGGGAGTGAGGCAGAGCTGGAGGAGAGAGTAGAGTGCTGCCCTTTAGGAGAGAGCAAGCAAGGCTCAGGTATGTGAGGTTGATGTTACTCTGGGAGGCCATACACTTTCCTAAAGAGATGGGTTTTAAGGCACTTTTTAAAACGATAGGCTTGGGGAGAGTCTGATGGTGGTAGGCAGGCTATTCCATAGGTAGAGAGTCGCTCGCGAGAAGTCATGCAAGCGTGAGTTTGACGTATGAGTGCAAGCACTGGACAGGAGACGGTCACAGGCAGAGTGAACAAAACGAGAAGGGGCATATTTATGGATCAGTGACAAGAGGGGCTAGAATTGTTCAGTGCTTTATAGGTGTGGATTAGTACTTTGAATTGGTTAGCAGAGAACAGATTGTTCAACTTTCTTATTCTGCCAATTTAATGACACACAGAATGGAGTTGAGTTGTGATACAACTTTGAATTCTACGTGTTTTTATTCAGAAATGCTTTAGACTTGAGAGCGTGAGGACCTCCAGAATATTTGTCATTCCAAAAATTCTCTTAGCCTAATAAAAAGGTATCTTATTTTACATCTCTATAATACCTATCCACGTATCAGGAAAAAAAAACCAAAAAAAAAAACCACTTACATGTAATCCAGTACTAAGACATCACACTGCAGCCTCACCTGCACCAGGTGCACTGTGTATTGACAGCATCGGCATAATTTACATGCAGATTGTGGATGTAAATTAGAATCGGTTACTGGGTGTATTTTAGTCCGAAGCTCTATGAATGACAGCCACTAGGGGAGTGGGGAATAAAATATGTAAACTGTGCTATTTCTTAGAAAGGGTACTGGTTTTGTCTGCATGGCTGCAGGGACACCACCAAAAACAAGTGCCCCAAAATGAATTCATTAAGATGAAGTGATGTTGGTGCTTTGACTGTTCTTCTAATAGGAAGTCCTGAGATACCTGCGCGCGCGCGCGCGCGCACACACACGCGCACACACACACACACACACACACACTGGGCAAAAGTAACATTCCCAAAACTTGGAAACCAAAGTAATCTGAATGTACCTTTCCTAGTTAAAAACTTTATTATTATTTCTTTGTCCCTTGATAGCACAGGATATAGGTATGTAGGAGATGGGCAGTTTCTCACCACCAACGCTCAATTGCAAAACTGAAACGGATTCACTGAATCCAATTAATACTGCTGGATATTTCAATCTACAAAAGGAGTACAGCAGTTGTAAGTATAAAACACCAATCTCTAACATTTCTGGGTGTGGAAGCCACCATCATCCCATAATGCTCCAGACACATTCATCTCATTCACTCAGCTGCTACAAAAGGGCAGGGCATTAAGGTGGTATGCCAACTGTATCGACAACAAATCAAACAAGCAATTGAAATAGCTCAACACAACGAACAACTTCAAGTTGTCTCCCAAATTCAAATGAAAATGCAAATTATGACTTCTCCAGTCTTTGTGGCAACAGGCACTGTGGTTCAGTGAGCACAGTAAGACCTGTAACTAAACTCCGGTTTCCATGCCAAAACGTACACCACTACGGACGCAAAAGCAAAGTTGGCTCCAATATGCTCAAAATCAATCAAATAATCCACAGAAGTTTGGGGATTCAGTTCTGTGAAGCGATGAAACAAAACTGGAAATTTTCGGCCCAATGGATCAGTGGTATGTCTGGAGGAAGAAGAATGAAGCATATTTTGAAAAGAACAGTCTGCCTACTGTGAAGCATGATGGTGGCTCGGTTATGCTCTGGAGGTGCTTTGCATTCTCTGGCACTGGAGACCTGCAGCGTGTGAAAGACAAGATGGATTCATTGAAGTATCAGGAAATCTTAGCAGAAAACGTTATTCCACCTGTGAGGAAGCTGAAGCTTGGGCGTCACTGGACCGTCCAACACGATAATGATCCCAGGTATACCTCAAATTCCACCAAGGCTTGGTTGTAGAAGAAGTCCTAGAAAATTCTACATTGGCCATCACAGTCACCTGACTTGAACCCCATAGAAAATCTCTGGACAGATTTGGAGAATGCAGTTGCAGCACACAAACCCAAAAAGATTACTGAACTGGAGATTCTTCAGGAACACTGCCAGAAGCTGGTGTCTGGCTATGCATCTCAGTTGCAGCAGGTCATAACATCAAATGGGAGCTCTACCAAGTACTGCTTGGCATGACGCAGTTGACCTTTTTGAGACTGGGGAAGTCAATATAAGTTGCATTTTCAGTTGAATTTGGAGAAAAACCACTTGAAGCATTCGTTGTGTTGAGCTATTTCAATTGCTTTTATTTGATCTGTTTATTGCAAAAAGCTGAAAGTCTGTAAATTTTGACAATAAACCTGATTTTCAAATGGGGGATGAATAGTTTTGATTATAACTGTATACTGATAGAAATAAAAATATCAATGTCATAGGGAATAGGGGGGAGGGGGATGATATTTCCCTTCTCAGAGTAATATTGGTCCAGGAAACACATCCTCTTCCCATCCCAGTTATTAGTTGGTCATGGTGATTTCATTGTATTTTATGCATATTTTACACAAGTATCAAATGGGGTGAATTGGAATTAGGATTCAGATTTGAAGATAATATTTTGAATGACAGGTTATCTATAATTTCAAGTCAGTAGGATTTTATTTTCACATCTAATGAAGAAAGCAACAGTTGGAAAAATGTGTTTTGCCTTAATGGACCACTATAGACACCTAGACCACTTCAGCTTAATGAAGTTGTCTGGGTGCCAGGTCCCTCTAGGATTAATTTCCCCCTTTTTTTTTTATAAACATAGTTTCAGAGAAACTGCTATGTTTATAATAGGGTTAATCCAGCCTCCAAAGTGGCTGTCTCATTGACAAAGGCGCTTGCGCATTCAGCCGTAAGGGAGGAGAGCTCCCCGCCCGACGCTGGAATAAAGGTAAGTTTTAACCCCTTTCCTCTCCCCAGAGCCAGGTGGGAGGGGGCACCCTCAGGGCACTATAGTCCCAGGAAAACGAGTATGTTTTCCTGGCAATATAGTGGTCCTTTAAAAAAAAAAAAAAAAGATAAAAACTATGAGGTGTATAATAATTGACAGAAAGGGTAGATCATCCTACAGTAGTATATTATTATGCTTCAATGGAACCAAGACAAACATCTAACGCGTACCTAGCGCTACACAAAGTAAATGCACAAAAACAGTATTTTAGTTTGGGGGAACAAAAAATAAATTAAAAAAATAACAGACTCTGCAGCCAGAAGGAAAGCTTTCATATTAACATATGGTGAAACACAGAGTCAAAAATGAATGGTTAGACCCAACTGTCTTCATCTCAGCATTAAAGAGAACACAAAAATGTCAAAATCATGTACGGTAAGATATACATAAAAAAACACTTCAGATTTTATATCCCAGAAAAAAAAATATATCCATAAACTATTACTAGACTAGTACTGGCCAAGTTTTGACAATCCATTCATTGCAGACTATAGAGCTTTTTGAGGCAAATAGGTAGTCACTATTGCTTCAATCTATGGCACACTACCTGCTGTCCTCCAGGTAACAGAACGTTCAACAAGTCTCACATTGCAATAGAAACTGCTACAATTACTTTTTGGACTTAAAGCTCCAATGCTTGTTTTAAAGGATTTGTCAGACTTCTGGCCCCTAACTTATGTAGCAGTCCTAACCCAAAACATACCACTAGTCATTCATGACTAATCTTTAGATCAACAGATATTAGAGTTATCTCAAGATGGACTTGGTAAAATACATCAAGCACTAGATAATGGGCACTGGATAAAGGCTAAAATGGAAATGTAAAGGGACATGATAAAACAAGACTTAAGACCATTTTCATAGCAATCATCTACACATCACTTTGCAATATAAATTACACAAGCATTCACCAACCCCATTATTTGAGATAGGATTTTACACTACACATGCTACCCTTGCTGCACACGATATCACTTTAACCTGGGACTTTTTTTTTTCCTGTTATTGCATCCAGTTCCTGCACTTATCATTGGATATTACTTTATACGTACACCCCATAGCTTCCCACCAATTTTACAGTGCCCAAGTTAAGCCCACTTGATTAGAAAATTATACTTCCCAGTTTTAAATATTCCCCATCATTAGGATCTGAATGTAACCTTGATCAACTCATACCCTATCGTGCGCCACTTGATTTCACCTCACCCACCATATTCTTACTGGGCACTGGGCTTTTCCTTGTTCTACCCATGTCCCTTCATTCAGCAGTGGGCTTTTCATTGCTCTACCCATTCGGCAATGGGCTTTCCATTGTTCTACCCATGCCCTTTATCACTTTGCACTGGGCTTTTCCTTGCTCTCCCTTGCCCCTTTACTGGGCTTCTGCTTGCTCATTTCCATTCACTTGGCAGTAGACTTTTCATGATCTACCCATGCCACTTCATTTGTCACTGGAAATCTCCTTGGTCTACCCATGCCCCTTTATTTTGGTACTGGACTTCTTGCTCTACCCATGCCCCTTCACTTGGCACTGGGCTTTTCATGCTCTACCCATGCCCCTTCACTTGGCACTGGACTTTTCATGCTCTACCCATGCCCCTTCACTTGGCACTGGACTTTTCATGCTCTACCCATGCCCCTTCACTTGGCCTTTCCTTGCTCTACCCATGCCTCTTTAATTGGCACTAAACATTCCTGTGCCCAGACCATGTCCCTTTACCAGGCACTTAACTCTACAGAGGTCCAATCAATAGGCACTGGGTACCAAGGTGCCCAATTCCAGACCCTTTACCTGGCACAGAACTAGACTTTGACCTTGCCCCACTCACCTGCCCCCCCATTAGCCACTTGCTCAATACAGGTTTAACCCATCACACCCAGCCACCATGTCCCCACAGACCTGGTGCCCTGATTGTGACCCCCCCCATAGCATTGATTCCTACCAGCCCCCCTGCCCCCCCCCTCCCCAGCACTATGATCACACGGTATGTGCCCCATGACTTACCTGTGGATGCAGAGTGGCCGGTTAGTGCCCCATGTAGCTCTCTCTCCTCGCTGCAAACAGGCCCCTTTGTCCCCTCCGCGCCTCCCACTGCCCGCCCCCTCCATTCAATCAATGCCCAGCCTGAGCCCAGAGCCCAGCCCGGCCCCTGCCCCCCCCGGGCCCCCAGACACACACCGGCCTCACCTGGCAACCTGTCCCCGCCTCCTGCGGCCGCCGCTGCCCGCTCACCGCTTCTCAGGACCCCCAAACCCACCGCCTTAGTGCAGCTTCCCAGCACGCCCCTCCCCCCTCCACTTTATATACCACACCACGCTGGGTGCGTGCTACGTCATCGCGCCGCCTGGGGAAAAAAGAATGGGCAATGGGTTGCTATGGAGATTGCAGAGCCGGCGCGGCCATCTTAGAAAGGGGCAGCTCCATGTCTGTCCCTGCACACAGCAGGTCCCCAGTGCCCACACTCGGCATGGATGGACAGCCTGGGATGCAACCAGCTGTGGCTGCAGTGCTCATGGTACTGGGAATGGTAGTCCGCAGCAGATACAGTGCCCATGGCTGGCCATCTTTGTCAGCTTCTTGAGCTGATAAAAAAAAAAAATCATCCAGTGTATGGAGACCATGTCCAGAATCAAAACATAGAAACTAAAAACCCTGTGAAAATCAAGTCACCACAAACTAAAATAAATAAAATAATACACAATCAAATCATTCCATTAAATAATATTAAAACATTTTATAACCTATGGAATTATTTAAAAAAAAAAAAAAAAAAATACTTTGGTCTTCAAAATTATTTATCCAGTTTCATGAATTAGACTATCGTTAGTCTACGTACACCATGAAGACTTCAGAAACAGAACACTACAGAGAATGAGAGAAAGAGAGAGAAAGAGAGAGAAAGAGAGAGAAAGAGAGAGAAAGAGAGAGAAAGAGAGAGAAAGAGAGAGAAAGAGAGAGAAAGAGAGAGAAAGAGAACACCAAGGATTCAAATTTCAAGTCTTAATCAACTAGCCTGGCATTAAAAGTTACTTGCCACTGCACACAAGAGTCCATGGCCATTACTACTGAATTTCTACTCACCAATACTAAATTTTACTCACCAATAACTAGTGATGAGGGGAAATTTCAAGGCCCCATAAGTACTACATTTACTTTAGCAAACATGCAGTTACAGTAATTTTCACTTCAGATTCTGACAAGAGGGTATTTCAAGCACGCATATTGCACTGTAGTAGATTTTAAGTGCGGTACTGCTATAAAAACAATCTATGAATATATAACAGGGCAAAAACTAAAATACAATTCTTACATTTACTACTGGGAATATGGGTACATATTGGCACCCTTTTACAGCAATTCCCACAACTTGTACCATGTAATTCCTATACCTTGAAATATAAAGGAAGGGGATTGATTCATTGACTAAGCACATATTGTGATTTTCTCTCTCAAAGGACAGAAAATATTGTCCTTAGAGTTACTCTTCCTTGATCTGATACAATATTGTTATTAAATATGTGCAGTGAGCCAACACTGGCATCCCTATATTTATCTTAGAAGACCCCTCATTTGTATCTTTTTTGTATCTGTAACCAAATGTCACATACACACCCATCTTGACGCTGGCTGTGACATGTCCCTAGCTCAGCTTTTTCTGATGCCATCTGGATTTATAAGAGACAAAAGTTGGTAAGTCTACAACAGGGAGGAGGGAAGGGTGCCAGCAGGTAAGTGTTTCAGCTACAAAATTCGCATCATCTTTCTGTTCCAATGAGCAGTGCCACAAGGGCTCTCATTCATGTGGATTAGCCACTAAAAAATTTGAATAGTCCATGTAAAATGTGAGACAAATTGGATAGATTCTCCAAGTCAACTAGGTTTTCATTTAAAGGGTTATTACAAGCACCATGACCACATCAGTGATTTGAGGTGTTCATGGTGCCTGGAGTCTTTATATGCAGTTTTGCTATGAAACACTGTACGTATGAACTTTCACTCCTCTGCTACTGTAGGTGTAACTCCACCCCCGGCAGCATCATTAGGGTATCATCAGCCAGCACTGAGCTGGCGTTTTGGGCTGGCTGATGTCAATTCTGTGCAACTTTCATTGCACAAAATGTCAGCCATTGGCTGAGTGTGGCCAGCTAACGCTTTCAGCTAATGAATGACGACGGCCACGTCACCAGACCAGCAGGGAGCATTGGATCCCAGCAGTGACACAGTTAAGGGTGCAAAACATTGATAAACACCCTGCCCTATTACCAAGGGACCGGGCCGTGGTACTCCTCGCATCATAACCACTACATCAGTCTAAGCAAGTAACCCTTTAATCCACTTTGATGCAACATTTTAAGTTCACATCGAATTGCCAACAATTGACAATTTTAGCGCATAGCCTTGATAATAAAAAACAGTCTGAAATACTCTGCATGTCTGAATGCGTCAAAACCATTTTCTCAACAACGAAAATGTACGATTTACAATGAAGTTATAATGTGCCTGCGCAATCTGCTTGCTCTAGCTTTGGGATGGGACAGTCCCTGCAAATGTTTTAACACCCCCCAAACATTGATTAAAGCAGCCATATAATTTAATTAATAACTAAAACTATCAACTAGAGTTATATGTGAGGCTTACATCCAGCTGTCCTGTTAATGTCTTTATTTTTAATTTTTATTTTAAATCATTCTACAGGCACAACTTAGTAGCTATAAGATGTCAGCATGTTAAAATCCAACATTGCCATAGCCAAGACAAATCTAAGATGGCGCCGCCGACTTCTTCGAGCCGGGTCACGTGGTGCACAAAAAGACAAAAGTAGCACAACTATGCCTATGCTAGTGCGGAGGGGAAAAGAAGGCGTGGCTATGTTCAGTCATCTTAACCAATCAAGCGTTCGCCGACAGAAAAAAAAAAGTGAGGCTTGAAACGCACAACCAACGAAGCAGGAAAAAAAAAAAAAAAAAGTTCCCGCATGCGCAGTCACAAAGTCACTGCAGAGAATGGTGGTCACGTGACCCAGTTAGCTAGCCCGCAGGCATATGTAAATAATGCAGATTTATATCGAATATAACCATCTACAAATACAGCAACCGTGCATGTCACTTCCTGACAAAATAAATAAAACATGCTGCAAGCAGTAAAACACCTATTTAATTAGTACTGTGTAAATAACATATGCAAATGTTATAGAAATACATGGAATAAAGTGCAGGTTTGACAAATAAATGTGATATAAGCACAATCATTAACCAGATACAGTGTTTCTCTCTAGTTATAAACCATCATTTGGGGTGATGTACCTCCTGTGTAATCCATATATCAAAATAAAGAGGGTAACGAATTGTGGGTTTTAGGGGTAAGGCGAGCTAATCTCGCCTCCATTTATATATTTTAAACAGAGTTTTAAACGTCAACCTTGTTGGAAAAGCAATTTAGCTGCATCAACGGAAGCATTTTACATGCGCTGCTCATCACTATACATGTCCAGGAAAGCATGGTGGTGACCCTATAGCAATATCACAATGTTTACACGGGATGTAAGCATTGTATTCAAATTCTGCTTGAGAAATACTCTTGCATAGAGTTGAAACACATACCTTCCAACATTTCAAATGGACAAAGAGGGACGTTTTTACTTTTGGGGTGTGAGTGGGGATGTGGCCAGGGGCCGAGCTGTTCGGATACATTTTTCTGTAACTTACTAATAATTTATGCAATTAAAATGTAATTTAGAACAAAGCATCTTATTTACATGGACTGATTTCCAAATAAATTTATTGTAGTTTAAAACCACATTACAGAGAGTATTATAGTTAAGAAGCGCAGTTACACACCATCAATATGGAGTGCCTAGGAATGAGTAACAGAGATTTGAGCCCAAAATAGGGACTGTCCCACCTGAATAGGGACACTTGAGAGCTATGCAAACATTGCCAAGTCCTACTAAAGTCGGCTTCAGATTACTTCTCCAAGTGTACCTGGACATCAGTACAATTACACTTTGAAAGGGCGGGGTTGGGGGAAACAAATTAAAAAAAAATAAATAAATATATATATATTTTTCAAAATTGTTTGACAAAAACTAGAGGGACGGGCTCCACCAATAGCTTATTTTCACAATAAACATAACAATAACTTATAACAGTTAGTGTTTCGAGTATCCTATCAAAAGAAGACAGGACTAAACAAACACTTTATAGTTGTGTCCATCTTCTTAGTTTCATTTAAATTACACTCACACAGGTTATTCACAAACACTAAATTGTAGCCTATTAGATAAAAAAAATGCACTATTGAGCCTAAAATAGCCAAGCTAGGATTATTGCAGAGTTTGGGAACTTTTACAAACTGCTAACTTAGTCTCAGTTTTTCTTTTTTGGATTTTATTGGCTAAAAAAAAAGGTCAAGTGCTGTTCTGCAGGTAGGAATTCAAGTCGTTATTCAATAAGGAATACTACATTCTGCAGGGGCATCACTTTTCGTGTGTTGCCAGTGAACACGATAAGGCTAGGGTGTCCAAGAAAACAGAACAAATGTGGCAAATCTAAATTGTACCTCTGTAATACTGAATTTATTGCACCTCCCTAATATTACATTTTGTAGAGTAAAGCTTTGAATTCACTTGCTGATACAATGTAACAGAATGGGAAAAAAAACAGAATATAAGTGTACATACACATACATTACCTGCCATAGCCAAATATAATTTTTTGGGACTGTATATATGCCTCAGTCTTTTGTCTGAGCCAAAAGGGATATTTGGATGTCTATCCATGGAGAGTTGAGTAGGCCCAAGTAGTTGTATACCTGAATTGCTACAATTCTTATTAATAAGGTTGCTTTTTGGTTCACCAGCAAGTTAGGCGCAGGTAAACTGATGTTAAGGTGTTGTAAAATATAATGCAAATTGTATTGGTTTATGGATGGTCTTAAAAATAATGTAACAAGATACCACAGAGACTGTGCTCAAGCAAACCTCCTCCTTTGTAGGGAGCCATAAAAACAGGTGAAAAAGAGGGCTTGCAAGTTCCCCAAATGGTCTCAAGTACTGAAAATCACAGCAAGGCCTGCTGGGTAATCATTAATTCAGAACAATGATGAGCTTGTTGAGCATCATGGGAAATGTAGTCCAAAAAACATCTGAGGTGCAAAGGTTAATTAATACTTAGAAACATAGAATGTGACGGCAGATAAGAAGCATTTGGCCCATCTAGTCTGCCCAATAATACTAATTCAGAGTTTATTTTTTTGTTTAGTTAGAGAAAAAGTTACCTTAACATTGCCCCCACAATCATACTTTAATTACTTTAATGGGTCACTCAAAGCCAGGTAGGTGTGCACATAGTGTAAAACCTCAACTCCCAGAATGAAAGGGACAGAATAAGCACCATAACAACTACATAGGTGCAAGTACAATTTTGTTTTTAAAAATCTGTTGTTATTATGAGTGTCTGTTAGAAAATGCATGTGTCTTTAGGGATGTGGGAATTATATCGGCTGATGCCAGGGACATGCAGTTCTGGGTGCCAGGCAGGCAGTTTTTTTTATTATTTTACCCATGCTCCGCCGCAGTCCTGCGCTTTCTAGTGAGTCAGAGCGCAGCCAGTAGAAGTCAGCATACAGTCTTACACTCTGAATGCTTAGGAGTGATTACTGAGGTCCGAATCACACGCAGCTGCAGATCTCACGGTCTTCCACTAGAATACCAAGGACCCAGGAGAGTTAACCCCTGCTCAACTTTCATGAAGTATGACCCCCCCAACACCCCATAGGACCACCATGGAGGGCTCATAGTCCACATCCTGCACAAAGCCAAGCAGAAAGGGGGCTACATAAAGTACCAACACACATGTAACCAGCACATAAACACAGACATCACGTACAGCCAGCACAAACCATACACATACACACATTAGATACACACAACACACCACACACACACACGCACAAAATTCATACAGCCATCACACTCCACATACACCACATATACAGCCAGCACACCATAGGCGTGCGCATGGGGGTGTGCCTAGGCACACCCTAATCCCGACGGCCTGCACAATGTGCCTCCCTCCGTGGGCCGGTGAGGGAGATCAAAGATCGCCCTCACCGACCCACAGGCAGGAGGGAGACAGGAGAGGACCCGGGGAGCTCTTGCCAGCAGCTCCACCAGGTTCCTCTTGCGAGGTCGGATCTCACATCTCGCGAGAGTGAACTCTAGCCCTGCAGGCTGCAGGGCTAGAGTTCACTCACCACTGGACCACCAGGGATGGCAGCAGCACGGTACCCCCTCCCTACAAAAGGTAAGAAGGGAGGGGGGATATTAACTAAACGCCCCCACACAACACACACAAACAGCACACACACATATATCACCCTTACACACACACTAACAGCATCCTCACACTAACATCACCCTTACACACACAGCACCCACACACATACAGCACCCTCATACACACACACTAACAGCACCCTCACACTAACAGCACCCACACACACACACACTTACATCACCCTTACACACACAGCACCCACACACATACAGCACCCTTACACACATACAACACCCTTACACACACAGCGCCCACACAGCACCCACATACACACACAGCACCTACACGCACGCACCTACACACAGCACCATATGTGTGTGTGTATGTATATGTATGTGTTTGTGCTTTAGGGTGCACACCCTTATGCAATAGGCTGCGCACATCTATGCAGCACACACCAAGCACAGTAGGCACTCACCACACACATGACACACAACTAGCACAAACCGCACACAAATGACACAGCCATTTTACTTTGGCACAGCACTACCAAAATGTTGCCTACCCTGCCCTACCACACACACTGCATCTCCCCCTCCCCCCCCCTACACACTATTACAAATGGAGAGACTATGGTATGGAAAATAATCTCTTCCTTACTCGTGGTAATTCAAAAAATTTTGAATTTTCAAAATAGCAATGTTGTGACTTTTTCTAGATCAGCTTCTGATTTTACATTCTGATTTAAATTGTGAAGATTCTGGGTTTAGCATATATCCCCATCAATATGGCAATATGGCTCTCTGCAGGGGTCGGTAGTCTTTCTAATTTATATTATTTTGTGTCAGCAGAAGTAGATTGTCATGACAGACAAGTAGTCTGGGCCATCGCTTTAGTCCCTTGGACAAGAATATATATTTTTTAAACTCACAAATACTTATCACAGACAGCCCACACATACATACCACAAATAGTAGACACACATACTTCACACATCAGGCAGCCACCATACACACATACAAACACAAAAACCACAAACAGTCTACAAACATTAGTATTACTTCAGATAGCTTCACACAGTGGTTAGTGCAGTGGTAACTTCAGGAAACCCAACTTCAAATCCCAGTTAGACCACTTCACCAGTAAGTTTCCCTGGGCAGGACACCCAATGATATACACCTTTTCTCAGTTCCTCATAGATTGTTGTCTCTGTTAATATTCTGTATGTCAATTACTTGTTGTCAGTATATTTGGTTGATGTTATGTAAATTACAATACATTACATTCACATAACACCACAGGCAGCAAATGCACACAATACCACACACAGCCCCCATTCACACACAAAAACCTACAAGCAAATGCCTCAATACGCAATGCATACAAAGCCTGCATATACACTCCCACAACACCACAGACATCCCACACACATTTGCAAATCATGTGCCGCACCCATACATAACAAAAGCAGATTTCTTTGTAAAAAAAACAAACAAAAAAATATCAAACATCCTAAGGGACTTCAGAGTTTTACATTGGCACTACCCCTGCCCTAACACACACACACACACACGCGCGTTTAACCTGATTTTTGTAACTCAGTTCGCTCCTACACGGCTTTTATTCTTGTTGCTATTTCAAGCAGTCTAGGCTTCGGTGATTAAACCCCAGAATATATGAAAGAGCAACAGGAAGCCATGCAGCTAGTAGGTCCATGAATATTCAGGCGGAGAAGTATAGGAAGAATTTTTTTTTCTCTTTATAAGACATGTAGTGTTCTATTGTATCGTTTCTAACGACATACCATCTTTCCCCAAAAATAAGACAGAGGATTAGATCAAATTTCCCCCCGAAAAACGCACTACGGCTTATTTTTAGGGGAAACAGAGTAGCAGTAGTTTTTTTACCCTGTTTTACCATGTTTTTATCTTTTTCTTCTGGCTTTCTGTAGTGAGACATGTTGAATTGTATGGCCTACAGATTCTCATGCCAAATCTTTATTCACATATAATACTGTATAGAATGGGAGGAAGGAGTGTTAGCTAGCATTTACTGTCCCCATAATGAGATACAGAGAAATTAAAGGGACACTATTGTCACCAAAACAACTTGAGCTTAATGAAGCAGTTTTTGTGTATAGATAATGCCTCTGAAGTTTCACTGCCATTTAGGAGTTAATTAACTTTTGTTTCTGTTTATGCAGCCCTAGCCACACCTCCTCTGGCTGTGACTTACACAACCTGCATGAAAACAAAGTGGTTTCATTTTCAATCAGGTGCAACTTATTTTAACCCCTTAAGGACACATGACACGTGTGACATGTCATGATTCCCTTTTATTCCAGAACTTTGGTGCCTAAGGGGTTAAACGTTTTTATCTAGTGCTCTGTAACTTGAACTTTAATTACATTCAGGAGGCTCATGCAGGTTCTAACAAGCTATTAAAGTGGCAATGTCATGGTCGCACCCGGGGGGTGTTTTTTAACACCCCTCCCGACTCCACTACATCTAATTGCCACCCTAGTCACCCCCAAATGCCACTAAGCCTCCCATATTAGCAATTTTTTAAATCTTTATTTCAGAGCCAGACCTAGGTCCTGGGCACTGCCATCTTTGTGTGGGCAGATGAAGGCCTGGTGGGACACGTCATCTGCCCACACTAGATAGCGCTGTAAAATTCCCGCACTTGGGCATTCGCTATTGTCGGAAATTTCATCCATTCATTCATTCGTCAGAAAGACAAATGAATTAATAGAAATTTCAGATGAACAAACAAACACCGAATGTCCGTGTTCGTTCGTTGTAGTCAGTACAAGGAGGGAGCTACCGGCTTGCAGGGAGCAGTGCTCCCTGCTACTTCCTAAGCCCCCCCCCCATGTACTCCCTCACTCTATGGTTGTCAATATTAGCATAAGGGAGATTGAAAGCTCCTGAATATTTCTACATGCTATGCCATGCACAGGGGCATGTCTACTAAACAGTAAGCAGCCTGTGGCTGCAGTTGGGGCATTAACTAACGGTGGGGTATAGTGTCCCCCTCGAGCCCTGCGAGTGGGGGCTTTTCAACTAAACAGGGGACATAGGGTCGGCCTTGGTCCCCACCTATGAGCTGCAGGTGGAGGCCCTGAATGACAATAGGGGGGGACCCAGTGACGTACATACCGGGGTATGTACCCACTGTGGCCAGCCTCTTTTCCTGGGGGGCCCAGGAGCCAGCCACCTCAGGGCCCCCCGAGGCAGGCCCTGGTGTCACCGGGCGGGCTGGCTGTCTGGCTGGCGGGCGCGCAAGGGAGCACTCTCCACTGAGTGCTCCCTCTTCAGCTCCCTCGCGCGCAGCGTACTGATGCCGGAGCCGGAATATGACGTCATAATCAGGCTCCGGCATCAGTACGCGGTGTGCGAGGGAGCTGAACAGGGAGCACTCAGGGGAGAGTGCTCCCTCGCACGCCCGCCAGACAGACAGCTAGCCCGCCTGCCCAGCAGCACCACTGGACCCCAGGGGATCCCCTCAGCACTCCCTAAGGTAGGGAGGCTGGGGGCTGAAATTAAAAAAAAAAAAAAAAGTGTGTTAGTGTGTGTGTGAGTTAGTGTTAGAGTGTGTGTGTGTGTGTGTGTGTATGTGTTAGTGTTAGAGTGTGTATGTGTGTTAGAGTGTATGTGTGTGTTAGTGTTATTTTTTGTGTCAGTGTGTATTAGTGTGTGTGTGTGTGTGTTAGTGTGCATCTGTTAGTGAGTCTGTTTGGTGTCTGTTAGTGAGTGTGTGTTTTGTAAGTGAGTGTGTATGTATGTCTGTCACTGAGTGTGTGTCTGTCAGTAAATGTGTGTGTCTGTTAGCTAGTGTGTATGCGTCTGTTCGTGAGAGTGTGTGTGTCTGTTAGCTAGTGTGTATGCATCTGCTCATGAGAGTGTGTGTGTGTGTCTTCAGCACTTACCTTTCTCCAGCGCCGGACTCCCTTGGCGCTGGGGATCCCTCCGCCCCGATCCGCCTCTCAGCTCTGAATGCGCATGCACGGCAAGAGCCGCGTGCGCATTCATACCACCCATAGGAAAGCATTACTCAATGCTTTCTTATGGACATTCAGCGTCTTCTCACTGTGATTTTCACAGTGAGAATCGTGGAAGCTCCTCTAGCTACTGTCACTGAGACAGCCACTAGAGGCCAGGGCCGGACTGGGAATTAAAAGCAGTCCTGGAAATTTTTTTTTTTACCAGCCCCATAATGCGTCGCTCCAGCATAATGTGCAGATACAGAGTTAGAACAGATAACTTAAAATTTAAAAGTACTTCAACGTAAAAAGCGCACTTATAGGCTTCAAAATAAATAAAAGTGCAGATTTATTTTAAGCAGACGTGCCTTTGCATGTAATCAATGTTTCAGTCCAACTACCTTGACATATTAAGGAAAGCTTGTTAATGGGACTGAAATGGTGAATGTATGTAGGGCACAACTGTAAAAAATGTTTATTTTGAAGTCCTGTGGGTGTGCTCTTAACTTTAAATATGTTATTGTGCTGGAGTATGCACCTAGCAACAAGACTGGGCCAATATCTGCTCATTACATATGGTACATATTAATGAAATTTCTTTGTGTATTATGCATATATAAATGTACATAAATATGTGTAAATATAATAGATATATATATATATCTATATATATCTAACAAATATACACATTAATATACATGTCATATACCAGTGACGGATCCAGAGCCTGAGCCCGGGAGGGGCACTTGTAGATTATTTAAAGAAATATTCCATGCACAATAACCACTACTCCTCTGTGTAGTGGTTATGGTGCCAGGAGTGTCGGCACCCCCTCCCAGAGTAAGTAGTCAAACCGTTTAAGAACAGTTTGACAACTTACCTGGAGTCTGCTGGGATATGGGGCTGTAGTAGGGTATAGGAGCAGTGGTGCAATGTGTGAGGGGTGCAATTTGTGTGAAAGGTTCAGTGTGTGGGTGTGGGGGCAGTGTGTGAATGTGTATGGTGTGTGTGTGTGGGGGCAGTGTGTGAATGTGTATGGTGTGTGTGTGTGTGGGCAGTGTGTGAATGTGTATGGTGTGTGTGTGGGCAGTGTGTGAATGTGTATGGGGAGTGTGTGAATGTGTATGGTGTGTGTGTGGGCAGTGTGTGTATGTGTCAATGTCTCCCCTCTCCTTCCCAGTCTCTCTCTTCCCCCTCTGCCTCTTTCTTCCCTTCCCCTTGTGTGTCTCTCTCATTTCTCCCTCTTTGTCTCTCTCTTCCCCATCTGCCTCTTTCACCCCCTTTCCCTGTGTCTCTCCCTCCTCCCCATCTCTTTCCCTCCCCCCTTTCCCTGTCTCTCCCTCCAACCAATCTCTCCCCCCCTTTCCCTGTCTCTCCCCTCTCCCTCCAACCCATCTCTCCCCCTCCTGTCTCTCCCTCCCTCTTTTCCTTTGTGTCTCTCCCTCTCCCCCCTCTTCCCCTGTGTCTCTCCCTCTCCCTCCCCTTTTCCTGTGTCTCTCCTCTCCCACCCACCCAACCTTTCCCTGTGTCTCTCCCCTCTCTCCCCTTTCCTGTGTCTCCCTCTCCCTCCCCTTTTCCCTGTGTCTCTCCCCTCCCCTTTCCCTGTCTCTCCCTCTCCCTCCCTCCCTCCTTTCCCTGTCTCTCCCATCTCTCTCCCTCCCCCCTTTCCCTGTGTCTCTCCTCTCCCTCCCCCCTTTCCCTGTGTCTCTCCCCTCTCCCTATTCCCCTCCCTCTCCCTCCCCCCTTTCCCTGTGTCTCTCCCCTCTCCATCTCTCCCTCCCCCCTTTTCCTGTGTCTCCCCTCTCCCCATCTCTCTCCCCTCCCCCTTTCCCTGTGTCTCTCCTCTCCTCCCTCCCCCTTTCCCTGTGTCTCCCCTCTCCCTCCCTCCCCCCTTTCCCTGTGTCTCTTTTACCCACAGGAAGTGGGTCAGAGCTGGTCAAGCATAGGAAAAATACATAAGACAAAGTAGTCCGTACTTTGTCTTATGTTTTAAAGAAGACTACATCAGATGGGAAGAAACGAATAACAGATCCTGAGAGAGGGAGAGAAGAGGAAGTGATTGAGGTAAGTTCGGCATGATAGTGCCGCTTTAACAGAGCAGGAGATAAGAAATTCTAAATTAAACAGTGTGAAGAAACTACCCTTTTTGTTAATTAACCGTGATTTTGGCTCATTAACTACAAAGAGAACTGCAGATTAAGTGCTCTCTCTGTATGTTTTCTGTGCCTGGAGATAATTGAGTTTAGTATAGTTTAGTATAGTTACTGACTCAATTAATTCTCAGGCACAAGGGAGGGATTATCTTGTTTTGTGTGGGAGTGTCCTGGACTTGAGAGCTAATGTAATGACAGTGTGTACGTTTCCATAGTCCCCTCTCAGGTCCAGTGGGGAATGGCCCGTGAATATCTCACGGTAAACCTTTTGCATGGGAACTTGCATGTAAACCGGCCAGTTGGCCTGAATAAATTCATTCCTGTTGTACCCTTCATCTAGTTTAGGCTGATGTTTGGGTACGCGTATGATTGCTGGGAGAATTTACTTGGATACTGCATTTTCTTCTGGAGAACGTTTGAATCAACACCTGAACTGCGAGCTATAATCACTCAGCTTTTAGCAGTTTGGGAGGAACCAGAAGCGAATGGGTATCTGAAATACCAGCGTTCCTAACAAACAGTATTTGCAATAAAGGAAGTGTAAACATTAGATGACTCTTTACAGGAAGTGTTTAGGAAGGCTGTGTAAGTCACATGCAGGGAGGTGTGTCTTGGGCTGCATAAATAAAGTTATTTAACTCCTAAATGACAGATAATTGAGCATTGAGAATCGAGGGGGATGTTCTATACATCAAAACTACTTTATTAAGCTAAACTTCAGCAGATATTTTTTTTCTGTGCTGGGTGAAGATCATGTATGGATGTAAGAAAGAGTTTATGGGATAAGTAATAATAATAAAAGTTATCCCTTGTCACAAGGTTGGAGGAATGGGTTAATTTCTAATTCCTATTTTAAAAAAATGCATTGCACCCTGCTTTGAAAGGGGTCTTTCAGTGTATATGTTCTATAAATGTCTTTGCTTAAAGGGACTTTCCTGTAAATCTATCTTCTTCATGTATGGGCAACCTAACAAATACAGATAAAGAAAACAATGCACATGAAATTAAATTCCAAAACGTCATAGTTTATTAGTTATCAAAAAAAAATAAAAAATGTTGTCACACAGAGTAAAAATGCAAATACATGGTGAATAAATGTTTTTACAAATAGCAGAATATATGCAGTACTTTACCAAAGAATTAAGAATAATGTTCAGATCAAGGCATGTCAGATAAAGCTGGCATAGTTAAAAGTGTGAAATTAAATTATTTTTTTATTAAAATTAAAATGAAAATTCGGGGGTAAAATTTGACTCCATGGAAAAAGAATTCTGATTTTAACCCTTTTTAGGAGAAGCCTAAAAGATTGACCTTAAGCCCCAGTGCAGGACCTGTCATTTATAGCATGGAGAGGTCTGTGGAAGGGGCTATACATAGATGACCTCCCAAATCTTTTGCAACCTTTGTTCTTTTAAAAGCCAGTATTTAAATGGAGATCTTTAGATGTCCCTTTACTGGCACACAGAAGATCCCTGCAGCTGGGTTTCCAACATAGGAGGACCTCAGTTCTAAATCTCTGAGGAAACCAACAAAGTCCTCAATTTAATTCTTTTGGATACATTTTTTAAATTATTACAATCTGCTAGAATTTTTTTTCAAAAGATTTATCTACAGAAGCGACAATTAAACTCTAAGGGAACCTTTGTGGATAAATAATTTGAAAAGTTTTCCTAACAGATTGTGATCACTAAAAGTTTATCAAAAAGAATGAAAAAGGCTAATTCATCAGCCCTAAAACTGTGAGTGTCTCAGCTACAAAACAATAAAAATTAAAAATACAAAATTACTTAATGTGTCAAGAGGACTAGTGAAAATAAATTACAAGCCACAAATTGCATTGATAAGAAAAAAACAGTGGTTATCGGTTAAACTCATCAACAAAGTTAAAAAGCACAGTTCATAGGATAATTTGGAAATGTAACAATAGTATAGCTTAATATGATCAGGGTACTTACTTTTTGACCCATTCTCAAAATAATCTATTTTCTAAAGTAAACAGAAAGTTTTTTTTAGTGTATAGTGCGCATTTTTATAAAAATACTATAAAAGCGTTTATTTACGGATCTCCCAACAACTGATGACGTGTTTTGGAAAATGCATTCAACACAGTAAGGCTATGGTGAATTGTAGAGGGAAATATACAAAGACAATATACATAGCCAAACATGTTGTGCAAACATTACAAAATCAAGGTCAAGAAAAGTAATGGATGCATGATTAAAATTTCCTTCTTTTACTGAGATTTTTACTTCCATGTTCAGCATGACCTTGGATTTAACCAAATTTAATTAATAGATGTAGCCTTTCTGACTGTATTTGGGAAGCTTACAATAAGTGCATTCATGAAAAGTAATTGTAATTGTATTTTATATGAGGCCCACTGGAAAATGGACAGATAGACTGTATTATTATAGGGCAAACATTGAGAAATGCCATGTCATTGTAGGCCAAAAAGACATGTATCGAGAGACACACGGGTAACTGATACAGTGCTACTCAAAGTATACCACATATACAGCTACCACGCAGAACATGCTGGAATTCTGATGCACATGTGCCACGTAGCTGTCAGAATGAGAGTCCCACAAGCTGCGACTGACCACGATGATGTCTTCTTGTCCTCGTTCCCCCAGATTCACCACGCACAAAACCTTGTAACGGGCTGGAAGAACTCGTTTCACCAAATTCTTTACCTCTTCGCTGACCTCTTTCACCAGCGATGGAGCACGAGTGGTGTCATAGGTCATCTCCCCAATTTTCCCAGGCAGGTAGTCCTCCAGAATGTGTTTAATGGTTGGAACCTGGATCTTCTCAGAAGGTCGAGATGCGTACGAAGGTGGCTGGGTTTGGAAATAAATTATATTTAGCACAGAAAGCAAGGCCTACATTTTACAATCTGATTTTCAATTTCCTACATTTTTGATGTTTAACGAATATACCCTAATTCATTATATTGACCATAGCCGAGGGGTTATTCCTGTCAGGGCCGGACTGGGAGAAAAATTCGGCCCGGGCATTTTTTTAACACAGCGGCCCACTAAGAAGGGGGCGGGGCAGTAGAGGTGTGTTTTGTCATCACCAATGACAAACACGCCTCCTCTCAAAGTGAGCATGTTGGTTCAATGCTCTTCCAGGGCAGACCATGCGCAGAGCTCTGCTGAAGAGCTCTAGCATGAGAAAAAAGCTCTTTATTTGTTCTGTGCAGTGCAAGCAAATTTAATAACATGCTTGCACTGTGTTTCCTTGCAACTTGTCTCTGGTGTCTCTATAAATGGATACCAGGAGACAAAAGGGCCAGGAAAGAGTATTGTGCATGTGTTTGGAGCCTGCTTGTGGTATTGCGTGTGTGTAGAGTGAGCTGATTGTGGTGTGGTATTGTGTAATAAGGTTGGTTTTAGTCATGTTGTGTTTGTGGTGTAAAGTGGTGTAATGTGATGCATATGTGGCTATGGGCTGTAGAGAATGTGTGTATTGTGGATATAGCAAGTGTGTGCATACAGGCTATAGTGTGTGTGTATATAGGTGATGTAGTGTGTGTTTAGGGGTGTAGTATGTGTTTGCTTACAAGGAATCTAGTGTGTGTATGTTAAGAGTGTAGTGTGTGTGTGTGTGTGTGTGTGTGTGTGTGTGTATATATATATATATATATATATATTTGGAAGTATTGTGTATGTGTGTGGTGCAGTGTGTTGGGGGGTTCTGTGTGTGTGTGTGAGGGGTGCGGTGTGTGTGAGAGTGCCGTGTGTGTGAGAGTGCTGTGTGTGAGAGAGTGCGTGTGTAATGGGTGTGAGAGTGCTGTGTGTGAGAGTGCTTGTGTGATGGGTGTGAGAGTGCTGTGTGTGAGAGTGCCGTGTGATGGGTGTGAGAGAGTGCTGTGTGTGAGAGTGCTGTGTGTGATGGGTGTGAGAGTGCTGTGTGTGAGAGTGCTGTGAGTGATGGGTGTGAGAGTGTTGTGTGTGATGGGTGTGAGAGTGCTGTGTGTGAGAGTGCTGTGTGTGATGGGTGTGAGAGTGCTGTATAAATGTTAGAATGGATTGTGTGTGTGTAAGGGGGGTAAATAAAAACAAAAAACAGGCATTAAATCCCTTCTTACCTTTAGCCTGGGAGGGGGGGACCGGCACGCTGGTACCTGGGACTGGGAGGCAGTGTTCCCTGGTGATCCTCGTGGGTGAGTGAACTCTAGCCTCTGGGGCTAGAGTTCACTCTCGCGAGATCCGGTCGTTGCCATGGCAACGCGCCGGATCTCGCGAGAGGAACCCGGCGGAGCTTCAAGTTAGAGCTCCGCCGGGTCCTCCTCTCCTGGTGGCTGTCTCCCTCCCTCTCTCCTCGCCGGCGGCCGCATTTGGGCCGGTGAGGGAGAGCTTTGATCTCCCCACTGGCCCGTCGTGGCAAACAGCGGGGCCAGCGCTAGGAGAATGCCGGCCCTGCATAGACCGGCAGGGGAGATCCTGGGACCTCCCCTGCCGGCCTCGGCCCATGGCCACCGCGGCCCACCGGGCATTTGCCCGGTGTGCCCGATGGCCAGTCCGGGCCTGATTCCTGTATATCAATGACATCTCTGTAGCTGGAACTGAGAATTAGGAAGCAGACATGACATTCTACCCCTTTAACAAATTATATTGGGCTCTGCTCTCTTAGGTGCTTCAGTGGATTCTGGGTAGGGGATAGGACATATATGAGCACCCTCGATGCCCTTCCTATTGTGTTTTTATAACCCGCCACTACTAGACTGTTTGAGAAGGGTCCTCATCAACCTATTGTTCCTGTAACATTTTGTAACTGTCTCATTTATTGTTAAATGTCCCCCTTTATATAATATTGTAAAGCGCTGCAGAATAAGTTGGTGCTAGATCAATGCCAAAAATAATAATAATTCAGTTTCCAGGCTTTATATTAACACCTGCTCATCTGTACTATGAACCAGTTACTTCATTACTGACATTGTTTGCAACAACTATGGAAAAATGTAAGCATGAGAGACAAAAGTGAACTTTGAATCCACAGCCTCTAGGGGGAGCCCAAGCACAAGTGATAGCTGATGATATCGAACATTTCAGTAGGTCTCAAACTTTATAGATCAGTGGATGAGCGTAAAAGGTAACAATTTATAAAACCCAAGATAAAAAATAAATGCAAAAGGTATGATATAATATTTTCATGTTAATCAACACATGATAGTAAGAAAGACACACACACACAAACTAGCTTGCACACCACACAGGGCCACCGTGGAGAATCTCAAGGGCCATATGCCAAAGTTTTGGGGCAACTATACATACCACTTATTCTGTATGGTGAGAAGGAGGAGATACTTTATTAGTAAATTACGGTTATGAGAGAGCCAATACAAGGCATACAACCATGGACAAGGACCTCCTTCGCTTGGACCATAACCCAGACAAGCAACATAATGAGTAACGGCACATGGAGTGTCCCTTTAAACCACTGCTGAATAACTTTTTATCACAGATTCCTAAATTGCGTACATTGCATCAACATATTCTTACATTTCAGTGACCCATTTTTTAGGTGCAATATTAGATATCTCAAAACTAATTTAGCAAGAACCCTTCTTCAGACTTTTTCCAAAGTAAGAAGAGTCTCCATTGCCTACAATAAACAATCCATGGAGCATTTGTCTGGAGACTGATCAATAGTTTGTACCTGTTGAAAATATCGGGGACCCAATGAATTAGCACAGAGGCCCACATTTGTGTCCTGGCGCATTATTTAAAGGGTCACTATACTATAAGGACCATAACTGCTACAGTGATTATGGTGTCAGAAGTGCCCAGGTTGCATCTCACTGTTACGAGAAAGGCTGAACTTGATGGATGAATGTCTCTTTTAACTATGTAACTATGTAACAGTGAAAAGTGTCAAACCGGTTTTGAATGGAGTGACACCTGTTGGGTTTCCCTGGTGTATGTCTAGGTTTGTGGTAGTCCCTATGGAAGTGCAACACGGTTACTGAATCACTTCAAAGACTTTTCCTTCATTGGCATGAACTATGAGGTCAAATTTGCAGATTTTTTACAAAACACACAGACAAAACAGTTGACAAAGTCAAAGGATTAAGTTGTTTGATGAGTGTAAACTGAGAGCATCCTGCGGTATGTGACTTTCAGAGATCTCCTCTTCTGTGCTGCGGGTTAATCTTGTTTACTCCTCCGCCCAACTCTGTGGTTACACACACAAACATTCAGCTCAAAGAAAACACAACCAATTCAGAAACGCAACATTGTTACGGCAACTGCTGTGCAGGAGAAATGTCCCACTATTTGTCACTGTGACACAGTCAAAGCACAGGAGTATTATTTAGTATTGTATGATTGCTTTTTCTTGTCTGCTTTTCAGAAAATCAGATGGGGTTCATCTATTAAACCAAGATTCACGGAGAGTCAGTCGAGAGACTGAAAAATTAGACATTAGATTGCAATAAAACTCTTTAGAATTCTCGCTGCTGCTTTCAATCCATAGGCAAACAGCAGCAGAGAGCCACTTAGACCAGGGAACTACTCATCAAGGACATCTCATCGTGATCTATGAGGTCTGTTCTTACTCTACCAATCCCTGTAGAGCTGGGATTTATTTACTATGTAGTTCCAGTTGCATTAATCTGATCAGTAGAAATACCCCATGATTCTATATCAGCCATGCTGCAGTTTCTGTAAATTTAAGGACACAGTTATCCCAGTTTTGTGCATAGTGTTCTATCGAAATGTTGATCACTTATACGGGCAACTGGTACAGATATGGTCAAGTCTTGGGGATCTACTATATACCACTGCATCTGTGGCAATACAACATATGTAACTCCATTTTACCATGGTGTTTCTGCATGGCAGGGGGTGGCAGAGGAGATCTGTGACTTGTGCAGATCTCACAGCAGGGCATATCTCTAAGTGACCATTCATCGGACCCAATCTTCTTCACCTCGGAATCCCAGATGGTATTTAGCAGAAACAGTTTAAACCAGACATAGAAGCCCCTGCAGCCATTATACCCTAACATGGGATGATCTAAGGCCTACGCGTCATGATTATCTGGTGGGTATCTCAGATCAAGAAGAATACAGGAATTTATACCTACCGGAGGAACCACAATTTCCGTCTTCTTATTTACCTTCAACGCTCTCCTCTCCTGGAAAGGATAGAAATAAATGAACAGTCAAAGCCAGGTATATGTTAAAGCCCACGTAGCGCACTGCTTTGTAAGGGAGTCAGACATGGGTCCTTCCACTGTTGGAATACATTTCCCAGAATTCTCCCCAAATGTTTGGAATAGTGGTAAAATCAACAAGTGGAAGGCCAAGGTTGAACCAGCCTAATCTCAGAATACATTCTCTCATGGCACTAGTGTTGGACTACAAGAACTATTCCAATAGCCAGCAGAGGCCGTAGGATTTAGGGTGCTTTCACATGTGGTGAGTGAGAAATTAAAATTATATACAGGGTTGCCTGTTCTGCTACCTACTGAGACAAGCAGTCTAATTATATTTCTTGAACCTTCACTACATTAGGAATTACGGGATTAAGTACAGCAGGTTTTTATTTATGTTATTATGTAGTGTTCTCCTTCACTGTAGTGTGAAGAGGTATCTTCATTACATATACAGACACCTACATTCACACACACAAATACACATCTGCATTCATGCAAAATAATATTACAAGTGCATACACACCTGCATTTACATTGATTGGCCACACAGATAAATACACACCTGTGTTTACATAGAAAAAGCTGCCTGCATTCGTACACTGATAATACGGATAAATAGGCAGCTGCATTCGCACACACCTGCATTCATAGACAATGACATTACATATAAAAATAGACAACAGCATGCACACACACTAATATATAAACATTAGAATCCACACACTGATATTACAAACAAATAGACACTAGCCACCACACATTGACTATATACAAATTTATTCAACCCCCATTGAAAATCAAGTTTAGTGGCAAAATATACAGACCTTCAGTTGTTTGCAATGGACAAATCAAACAAAAGCAATTAAAGGAACACTATAGTCACCAAAACAACTTTAGCTTAATGAAGCAGTTTTGGTGTTTAGATCATGATCATTGATGTCTCAATGATTAATCCTCTGCCACTTAGGAGTCAAATCACTTTTGTTTCTGTTTATGCAGCCCTAGCCACACCTCCCCTGACTGGGACTGACAAAGCCTACATGAAACTGGTTTCACTTTCAGTCAGATGTAAATAACTTTAAACATTTTTATCACCTGCTGTGTAAAATTAACTTTAATTACATATAGGAGGCTCTTGCAGGGTCTAGCAATCTATTTACAGAGCAGGAGATACGGAAATCTAAATTAAGATTTTGCAATAAAGGAAGGATAAATATTAGATGCCTCTTTACAGGAAGTGTTTAGGAAGGCTGTGCAAGTCACATGCAGGGAGATGTGATTAGGGCTGCAAACACAAAGTGATTTAACTCCTAAATGGCAGAGAATTACATATTTACATAGTTACATAGCTGAAAAGAGACTTGCGTCCATCAAGTTCAGCCTTCCTCACAAATGTTGTTGCTGTTGATCCAAAAGAAGGCAAAAAACCTGGTCTGAAGCGCTTCCAATTTTGCCACAAACTAGGAAAAATTCCTTCTTGACCCCAAAATAGCAGTCAGATGTCTCCTTGGATCAAGCAGCTATTACCCCACTAATTAGAAATTATATCCCTGTATGTTATGTTTTTGTAAGTATTTATCCAATTTCAGTTTAAACATCTGTATGGACTCTGACAAAACCACCTCTTCAGGCAGAGAATTCCATATCCTTATTGTTCTTACTGTAAAAACCTTTTCTTTGCCTTAGATGAAATCTCCTTTCTTCCAGCCTAAATGTGTGACCTCGTGTCCTATGTACAGCCCTGTTTATGAATAGATTTCCAGATAAAGGTTTGTACTGGCCCCAAATATATTTGTATAAAGTTATCATATCCCCTCTCAGGCGCCGTTTTTCCAAACTAAACAGATTTAATTTTTTTAACCTTTCTTCATAACTGAAATGCTCCATTCCTTTTATCAATTTTGTAGCTCATCTCTGGACCCTTTCCAGTGCCATGATATCCTTCTTTAGAACAGGCGCCCAAAATTGCACAGCATATTCAAGGTGTGGTCTTACCAGCCATTTATAAAGAGGCAAAATTATATTTTCATCCCAAGAATTTATGCCCCTATTTATACATGACAAAATCTTACTGGCCTTAGCAACTACAGATTGACATTGCATATTGCTGCCTAATTTGTTGTCTATAACAACTCCCAAATCCTTCTCGTGTGTGGTTATCCCTAATTCACTACCATTTAGTGTGTAAGTTGCTTGTGCATTCTTAACCCCGAAGTGCATAACTTTGCATTTCTCTATGTTAAACTTCATCTGCCATTTTAGTGCCCAGTCCCCAATCTATCCAAATCTCTCTGCAGCAAAGCAATATCCTGCTCACATTTTATTACTTTACAAAGTTTTGTGTCATCTGCAAACACTAATACATGGCTTTCAATGCCTATTTCACGATCATTTTTAAATATGTTAAATAGAAGTGGTCCCAAAACAGAACCCTGAGGGACACCACTTACCACTTTTGTCCAGCCTGAAAATGTACCATTAATTACAACTCGTTGTACTCTGTCCTTAAGCCAATGTTCTACCCAAGAACAGGAATATTCATCTAGACCAATTTATTTTAGTTTGAAGACTAACCGTATCAAATGCCTTGGCAAAGTCCAAGTAGATCACATCCACTGCAACACCCTGATCTATACTTCTACTTACTTCTTCGTAGAATGCAATTAGGTTAGTTTGATATGACCTATGTTTCATAAAACCATGCTGATTATTGCTAATAACAAAGTTCTTCCCAATGAATTCCTGAATATTATCCCTTAATAGCCCTTCAAATATTTTCCCAGTTACAGAAGTTAAGCTCACAGGTCTATAATTTCCAGGCAAGGATTTTGAACACTTTTTAAATATAGAAACAACATCTGCCTTCCTCCAATCCTCCGGTACAACACCTGAAACAAAAGAATCTTGAAAAATTAAATACAGAGGTTCACTTATTTCCCCACTTAGCTCCTTAAGTACTCGTGGGTGAATACCATCAGGCCCCGGAGCTTTATTTACATTAATTTTCTTTAATAACTGCAGATGCATGATCTATACACCAAAAGTGCTTCATTAAGCTAAAGTTGTTTTGTTGACTATAGTGTCCCTTTAATATAGCTCAACACAACAAATGTGTGGTTTCCCCAAATTCAACCGAAAATGCAACTTATAATGACTTCTCCAGTCTCAAAAATATTCAACTCCCTGAATAGAATCCCTCACAACAGCACACATATGCAAAGCAGGTGTTGTCTTAAGCACACCTGATGCAACTAATCAAGGGCTTCAATAGTTGCACCACGTGTGCTTGAGCAGGAACACTTTAAATACCCGAACTGGCTAGGGGTTTATTGAGTGTTACGTTTGACGGCATGTTAGAAAAATGGCAAAAGAAATAAGTCAAAATAAATATTGACAAGGTTAAAATAAGAGATCATCGCTCTTCACAAACAAGGAACATTATACAAAAAGATAGTGAAGGCACTGAATGTTCCTAGAGACATAATTGGGAGCATAGTTTGCAAGTTCAAAGTTGAAGGAACAGTGGTCACACTTCCTGGGCAGGGCAAAATAAAGTAGCTATCAATTGCTGAAACAAGATTTCTGAGACAGCAGGTTGTGAAAAACTCTCGAGTGACTGCAAAAGACCAGCAGTAAGACTTGGTGGCAACAGGCACTGAGGTTTCAGTGAGCACAGTAAGGTGCGAACTCACGTAGAAAGTTTTCATGCAAGAACTCTAAATTGTACACTATTAATGACCAAAAAGCACAAGAACAATCATCTTCCATATGCTTAAAATCATATAAATAGGGCACAGAAGTTTGAGGATTCAGTTCTGTGGAGCGATGAAACAAAACTGGAACTTTTTGGCCCAATGGATCAGTGGTATGTCTGGTGGAAGAGGAATGAAGCATAGGCTGAAAAAGAACACTGTGCCTACTGTGAAGCATGGTGGTGGCTCGGTGATGCTCTGGGGCTGCTTTGCATCATCTGGCACTGGAGACCTGCTGTGTGTGGAAGGCAAGATGGATTCATTGAAGTATCAGTAAAAAGCTTGGAGAAAACGTCATGCCGCCTGTGAGGAAGATGAAGCTTGGACGTCAATGGACCTTCCAACACGACAATGATCCCAAGTATACCTCAAATTCCACCAAGGCTTGGTTGCAGAAGAAATCCTGGAAAATTGTACCGTGGCCATCACAGTCACCTGACTTGAATCCCATAGAAAATCTCTGGTGGGATTTGAAGAAGGCGGTTGCAGCACACAAGCCCAAAAATATAACTGAACTGGAGGCCATTGCTCATGAGCAATGGGCTAAGATTCTTCAGGAACACTGCCAGAAGCTGGTGTCTGGCTACGCATCTCATTTGCAGCAGGTCATAACATCAAAAGGGTGCTCTACTAAGTACTAAAGATGTTTGCCATGACAGGTTAGAAAGTTTTGAAACTGCAAAAGTCATTATAAGTTGTATTTTCAGCTGCATTTGGGGATACCACTCGAAGCATTCGTTGTGTTAAGCTATTTCAATTGCTTTTTTAATTTTTTTATTTATTCATTGCACACAGCTAAAAATTTGTACATTTTGACAATTAACCTGATTTTCAAAGGGGGTTGAATAATTTTGATTACAACTGTTGGTAAATACGCACCTTATTTACAAACACTGAAACTACACAGAAACACTGAAACACTTGGGAGTTACTTTAAAACATCTTAAATCCTAAAGAACAAATCACAGAGCCGAGAAATTTGCTAAAATATATATATTATCTACTAAACGGTGAGTTTTAGCAAGTCGATGGGCAATTTGCAAGTTTTAGAGCCTAATAAAATGATGCTAACTTCGGCTGACCAGCAGATTTTGGGTTAACAATTGCTATGTAAACTCAGCGTTACCCAATGCTTCTTTACCAGCACCATCGCAGACAAAATCCCACCACAATAACCATCACCTGCAGCTACATACCACCCACAGGTATAATTAAACAAAGCTCCCAGCTTGGCCAGTAATACCTAGATACAGCTCACGTTAGCACAATCATATAGATCATTCCATGCAGGTCGTACCTTTAGATTTTTTGTCATTCTCTGAGCAGCGAGGAGACCTGTTAAACTCCAGGATGCCTGATTATTGATGGACACATTGCCCAGCCTGCTTCTCAGTAAAGGCTGCAAATTGGGAAACAAGAAGGTGGGCAGATTTGTAGTTACATAGTATCACTTTTAAAAAGCAATGTACTCAGTATCATTATACAGCGCAGTGTGTTCATTATCAGTGTATAGATACTCAGGATCATTATACAGCGCAGTGTGTTCATTATCAGTGTATAGATACTCAGTATTATTATACAGAGCGCTGTGTTCATTATCAGTGTATAGATACTCAGTATTATTATACAGAGCGGTGTGTTCATTATTAGTGTATAGATACTCAGTATTATTATACAGAGCGGTGTGTTCATTATCAGCGTGTAGATACTCAGTATTATTATACAGAGCGGCGTGTTCATTATCAGTGTATAGATACTCAGTATCATTATACAGAGCGGTGTGTTCATTATCAGTGTATAGATACTCAGTATTATTATACAGAGAGGTGTGTTCATTATCAGAGTATAGATACTCAGTATCATTATACAGAGCAGTGTGTTCATTATCGGTGTATAGATACTCAGTATTATAGCTGCCGCAGTGTGTTCGCATTATCAGTGTATACCAGTATTATTATACAGCAGTGTGTTCATTATCAGTGTGTATAGATACTCAGTATTATTATACAGCACAGTGTGTTCATTATCAGTGTATAGATACTCAGTATTATTATACAGCGCAGTGTGTTCATTATCAGTGTATAGATACTCAGTATCATTATACAGCGCAGTGTGTTCATTATCAGTGGATAGATACTCAGTATTATTATACAGCACAGTGTGTTCATTATCAGTATAGATACTCAGTATCATTATACAGTGCAGTGTGTTCATTATCAGTATAGATACTCAGTATCATTATACAGCGCAGTGTGTTCACTATCAGTGT
>OW240914.1:35079358-35102143 GCA_933207985.1 Pelobates cultripes
CCTCCCTCACTCTGTCACTAGTCACCCCCTCCCTCACTCTGTCACTAGTCACCCCCTTCCTTACTGTCACTAGTCATCCCCTTCCTTACTGTCACTAGTTACCCCCTCCCTCTCTCTGTCACTAGTCCCACCCTCCCTCACTCTGTCACTAAAGTGAGGGGGTGACTAGTGACAGAGTGAGAGCGTAACAGGTGACAGAGGGAGGGGATGACTGGTGACCGAGTGAGGGAGGGGGTGACTAGTGACAGAGTAAGGGACGGAGGGGGTGACTAGTGACAGAAGGAGGGAGGGAGTAGTGACAGAGTGAGGAAGGTGGTGACTAGTGACAGTCACCACCTCCCTCACTCTGTCACTAGTCACCCCTTCCTTCCCTCACTCTGCCACTAGTCACCCCCTCACTCTAGTGACAGAGTGAGGGAGGGTGTGTCTAGTGACAGATTGAGGGAGGGGTTGACTAGTGACAGAGTTAGGGAGGGAAGGGGTGCCTAGTGACAGTGAGGAAGGGGGTGACTAGGGACAGAGTGAGGGAGGTGGTGACTAGTGACAGTCACCACCTCCCTCACTCTGTCACTGTGTCACCCCCTCCCTCTGTCACTAGTCACCCACTCCCTCCCTCCCTCTGTCACTGGTCACCCACTCCCTCCCTCCCTCTGTCACCAGTCATCCCCTCACTCTGTCACTAGTAACCCCTTCCTTCCCTCACTCTGCCACTAGTCACCTTTTCCCTCACTCTGTCACCTGTCACCCCCTCACTCTAGTGACAGAGTGAGGGAAAAGGTGACTAGTGGCAGAGAGGAAGGGTGTGACTAGTGACAGTGAGGAAGGGTGTGACTAGTGACAGTGAGGGAGGGTGTGATTAGTGACAGAGTGAGAGAGGGTGTGACTAGTGACAGAGAGAGGGTGGGGGTGACTAGTGACAGAGAGAGGGAGGGGGTGACTAGTGACAGAGTGAGGGAGGGAAGGGGTGACTAGTGACAGAGTGAGGGAGGGAAGGGGTGACTAGTGACAGAGTGAGGGAGGGAAGGGGTGACTAGTGACAGAGTGAGGGAGGTGGTGATTAGTGACAGAGGGAGGGATGGGGTGACTAGTGACAGTCACCACCTCCTTCACTCTGTCACTAGTCACCCCCTCCCTCACTCTGTCACTGTGTTCCTCACTGTGTCACCCCCTTCCTCACTCTTTCACTGTGTCAACCCCTTCCTCACTCTCACTAGTCACCCACTCCCTCCCTCACTCTGTCACTAGTCACCCCCTCTCTCACTCTGTCACTAGTCACCCACTCTGTCACTAGTCACCCCCTCTCTCACTCTGTCACCAGTCATTCCCTCACTCTGTCACCAGTCATCCCTTCCTTCCCTCAGTCTGCCACTAGTCATCCCTTCCCTCACTCTGTCACCAGTCCTCCCCTCACTCTGTCACCAGTCACCCCTTCCTTCACAGTGACAGAGTTAGGGAGGGAGAGACTAGTGACAGAGAGAGGGATGGGGTGACTATTGACAGAGTGAGGAAGGGGGTGACTAGGCACAGAGGGGGTGATTAGTGACAGAGTGAGTGAGGGGGTGACTAGTGACAGAGTGAGGGAGCGGGTGACACAGTGACAGAGTTAGGGAGGGAGTTACTAGTGACAGAGAGAGGGATGGGGTGACTAGTGACAGTCACCCCCTCCCTCACTCTGTCACTAGTCACTACCTCACTCTGTCACCAGTCATCCCCTCACTCTGTCACTAGTCACTAGTCACCTCTTCCCTCCCTCACTTTGCCACTAGTCATCTCTTTCCTCCCTCACTCTGCCACTAGTCACCCATTCCCTAACTCTGTCACTAGTCACCCCCTCTCCATCCCTCTGTCACTAGTCACCCACTCCCTCACTCTGTCACCAGTCACCCCCACTCACTGTGTCTTCCCCTCACTCTG
Organism: Pelobates cultripes; assembly: GCA_933207985.1. Classification (NCBI taxonomy): domain Eukaryota; kingdom Metazoa; phylum Chordata; class Amphibia; order Anura; family Pelobatidae; genus Pelobates; species Pelobates cultripes. The sequence goes on from OW240914.1 coordinate 35,081,273, forward strand.
CCACCACTCAACCCCTCCCTCCCTCACTCTGCCACCAGGTACCCCCTCACTCTGCCACCTGTCACAACCTCCCACACTCTTCCACCTGTCACCTTCTCCCTCAAACACTCTGTCACCTGTCACATATGCATTCACACAGACACTATATACAAAAAGCACATGTAGTCATCCAGACATGCACAAGTGCATTCACACAGACTCAAATACAAACATGCATTGATACACAGGTCTTCACAATATACACATCCAAAGGAATGCCATATTATGAGTTATATTTAACATTTATTTAATGCACATATATTTGGCCTTCAAAGGGCCTGGGATCTAATTTTGCCCGGGGGCCCCAAAGGCTCTCAGTCCGCCCCTGCTGATAATGAACACACTGCACTGTATAATAATACTGAGTATCTATACACTGATAATGAACACACTGCACTGTATAATAATACTGAGTATCTATACACTGATAATGAACACACTGCACTGTATAATAATACTGAGTATCTATACATTGATAATGAACACACTTCACTGTATAATAATACTGAGTATCTATACACTGATAATGAACACACTGCGCTGTATATTAATACTGAGTATCGATACACTGATAATGAACACACTGCGCTGTATAATAATACTGAGTATCTATACACTGATAATGAACACACTGCACTGTATAATAATCGTGAGTATCTATACACTGATAATGAACACACTGCGCTGTATAATAATACTGAGTAGTATCTATACACTGATAATAAACACACTGCGCTGTATAATAATCTATACACTGATAATGAACACACTGCACTGTATAATAATATTGAGTATCTATACACTGATAATGAACACACTGCGCTGTATAATAATACTGAGTATCTATACACTGATAATGAACACACTGCACTGTATAATAATACTAAGTATCTATACACTGATAATGAACACGCCGTGCTGTATAATAATAAAGAGTATCTATACACTGATAATGAACACACTGCGCTGTATAATACTGAGTATCTCTACACTGATAATGAACACACTGCGCTGTATAATAATACTGAGTATCTATACACTGATAATGAACACACTGCTCTGTATAATAATCATGAGTATCTATACATTGATAATGAACACACTGCGCTGTATAATAATACTGAGTATCTATACACTGATAATGAACACACTGCGCTGTATAATAATACTAAGTATCTATACACTGATAATGAACACACTGTGCTGTATAATAATACTAAGTATCTATACATTGATAATGAACACACTGCGCTGTATAATGATAAGTATCTATACACTGATAATGAATACGCTGCACTGTATAATGATCATGAGTATCTATACACTGATAATGAACACACTACGCTGTATAATCCTGAGTATCTCTACACTGATAATGAACACACTGCGCTGTATAATAATACTGAGTATCTATACACTGATAATGAACACACTGTGCTGTATAATAATACTGATTATCTATACACTGATAACGAACACACTGTGCTGTATAATAATACTGAGTATATATATACTGCTAATGAACACACTGCACTGTATAATAATACTGAGTATCTACACACTGATAATGAACACACTGTATAATGATACTGAGTATCTATACACTGATAATGAACACGCTGCGCTGTATAATAATACTGAGTATCTATACACTGATAATGAACACACTGCGCTGTATAATAATACTGAGTATCTATACTCTGATAATGAACACATTGCGCTGTATAATAATACTAAGTATCTATACACTGATAATGAACACACTGCGCTGTATAATAATACTAAGTATCTATACACTGATAATGAACACACTGCACTGTATAATAATATTGAGTATCTATACACTGATAATGAACACACTGCGCTGTATAATAATACTGAGTATCTATACACTGATAATGAACACACTGCACTGTATAATAATACTAAGTATCTATACACTGATAATGAACACGCCGTGCTGTATAATAATAAAGAGTATCTATACACTGATAATGAACACACTGCGCTGTATAATACTGAGTATATTTACACTCAGTATTATTATACAGCACAGTGTGTTCATTATCAGTGTATAGATACTCAGGATCATTATATAGCGCAGCGTGTTCATTATCAGTGTATAGATACTCAGTATTATTATACAGTACGGTATTACTGTATAAAGATGTTCGGAGTCATTAAACTCTGATTACCATTTTGGGAGCCGCTCTGTCCCCAGGGTCTCTAACACTGGCAATGGAAGATCTCTTTCCATCTGGTTTCGAAGCCATGTCCCAGGCTCTACCACTGCTGTGACTGCGGGATCAGAGCTGTACAGTAATGCAGGGACAGGTTCCAGGTAAATATTGATTGCAACGGCTCAGGAGATCAGGCTTTGTGTATGGAAAATGTCATGTGTTGCTTTGGCACTGTGACAGCTAATCCTTTGTGTCAATAAAAAGCTTTAGATTTGTGGCACCAACAGAGGTGTGTATCCTACATAGGGGAAACACCACTTCAGAAGGGAAATATTGACTGTTTAAAGTTAGAGTATAATGGGTACAATTAGCTCTATAATCTATGATAGGGTTAGATCAGGGGTGTTCCTCTATGTCAAGGTTGCAGTCTTTATTCAACACATTATTAAACATAGGATTAAAAATCAAGGGCCATTTTATTCTATAAAGTGAAAGGAATTTGTTGATTTAAATACATAAAGGGAATCAACACAGTAAAGGAGGAGACTATATTTAAAAGAAGTAAAACTACCACAACAAGAGGACATAGTCTTAAATTAGAGGGGCAAAGGTTTAAAAATAATATCAGAAAGTATTACTTTACTGAGAGCGTAGTGGATGCATGGAATAGCCTTCCAGCTGAAGTGGTAGAGGTTAACACAGTAAAGGAGTTTAAGCATGCGTGGGATAGGCATAAGGCTATCCTAACTATAAGATAAGGCCAGGGACTAATGAAAGTATTTAGAAAATTGGGCAGACTAGATGGGTCGAATGGTTCTTATCTGCCGTCACATTCTATCTATGTTTCTATGATTCTGAGCATCCCTGCTTTAGTAAATAGCCCCAAACTTTCTCACATCCAGGATCATTCACTGATCCTAGAACTGATCTGGAAATTCTGATTTTAAGGCAAACACAGGAGTTTTTTTTATCAGTATGCTAAAATAAGATGGGAAATGTCTGTCCCAAAACGTGCAATTCAAATCGGTCAGTCTGTGGCTTTATAAGAAATAAACTGATTGTGTTTTGAAGCATTTGATTATTTATTTATGAAGCACACACATTTTAGCGAATTTTCCTCTTTTAGCATTTTTTTCTACATCAGACTTTTTTTTTTTGAATTTTGCAATTTGTTTTTTGAAATCATTTTCTCACTGGCCTTTAGAGAGGTACGGTATGTATATTTTTAAAGATTTTTTTTTAATTTGAGGCCAGTGATAGGCTGACAGCATCTGTTGGGTGCATATCTGCCATTAGGAGACAGTATGTGTAAGAAAAAGGGACCTAGCGATCTCCTAGCATCATAAACTGTGCATAAAGTATAGGTTTTACAGGACCTGGAAAATCTCTTTATTATTATTATAGGCATTTATATAGCGCCAACGCGTTCAACAGTGCATTCCAAGTTCATTACTAAAGACCTTTTAAATCATCTAGTTGGCCCTGGAGATGTCCGACAAACGGATCACTAATGGCTGTATTGTACATAACAAAGGCTTTTTTTTTTTTTTTTACTAATCTCAAAATTGTAGCAAAGTAAACTCATATTTAACGAATCTCCCAGCATAACCTCAGCCAAGAAGCAAAAATGCACAGACATACATAACCACCAAATACAAACGAGAATAGCAATTTGTGCATTGCATCACCAGAGACCATCTGAGTTCATTGAATGCAATAATTAAGGTCTGGAAATCTCATTGCCAATAATTTGTAATTAGACTCCTGAATTGTATTAGTCACTGAGCAACGGTATGCCATATAACATATCTTTTTCTGTTGTTGCCTCAATGACAAAATTACGTTTAAATTACCGGGGCAATCGAAAGGTAGCCCAAGGTTTTGTGCAACTAGTCTCCCACGGTGCTTTGCTGGTAAAGTATTACGGAAACTGTAATTTTTTTAACAGCTGCTTTTTGGCATTCCCTAACTACAAAAGGGTTTTATATAGAATGGCATGTTTTAATTTTAAAAAAAGGATATTAATTTAACAATAGAATGCAACAGTTTTATTCTAAATGCCCCCATGTGGCCATATATTTAACTGCAGAATAATACAAACACCTGCTTTTAGACCAGATTCCTCAAATTAGACCATTCTGTTATTCTCTCATAAACATTTGAATTTTTGTGATCCAAAATGAAAGCAACTTTCATTCTTAAAGATACACTTTAGTCACGAAAACAACTTTAGCTATATGAAGCAGTTTTGGTGTATTGACCATGCCCCTGCAGTGTCACTGCTCAATTTTCTGCAATTTAGGAATTAAATCACTTTGTTTATGCAACCCTAGTCACACATACCTGCACGTGACTTACACAGCCTTCCTAAACACTTCCTGTAACGAATCATCTAATGTTTACACTTCCTTTATTGCAAATTCTGTTTAATTTAGAATTTCTTATCTCATGCACTGTTAATAGCTTGCTAAACCTTGCAGAAGCCTCCTGTCTGTCATCGACTCCTAAACTCCTAAATGGCAGAGAATTTAGCAGTGAGACTTCAGAGGCATAATCTATACATCAAAACTCCATCATTAAGCTAAGGTTGTTTTGGTGACTATAGTGTCCCTATAATCATAAAGGCTGTGAAGCTAGCTGCTCTGTAAATACCACATTATTTTATTTATGTTTAGCAGTCATGGGATTAATCTTGTCTAAAGCAAGCCTGAAGTTCAACATACTGTCATTCCATAACCCGTGCATTGTAAGGAACAAACCAGGATAACTCAAATTTTACACCAAAACAGCTGTGCTAGAATAATAACAGAATTCTAGAATTTTTCCAATTTGACAGTATATTTGCCTACTAATAATCTGCATGGGACAGAGTTGTGACTGGGCTCTATCGATCCAAGGCACTGAGTGTTTTGCACCACCCCTGGCCACATTTTGTCAGGTGGTCTAGTGGTGTTAAAAGGAGATTTCTCAATGAAGCTGAAGACATCTCGTTTTGCCTTAAAGGGACACTATAGGCACCCAGACCACTTCAGCTCATTAAAGTGGTCTGTGTTCAGTATCCCTGGTCCCTTAAAGGACCACTAAACTTGTTTTCCTGGCACTATAGGGTCTTTAGATCCCCCCCCCCCCGCACCCTCAGTGTCCCACTCCCGCTGGGCTGAAAGGAGCTTACTTTTCTCCAGCGCCGAGCTCCCTCTGCGCTGGGGAACTCTCCTCCCTCTGCCGACGTCAGCGCCAAATGTGCATGCGCATTCAAACAGTCCATAGGAAAGCATTTCTCAATGCTTTCCTATGGTCGTCCAGCGTCTTCTCACTGTGATTTTCACAGTGAGAAGCGCGGAAGCTCCTCTAGCGGCTGTCAGTCAGACAGCCACTAGAGGCTGGATTAACCCTAATGTAAACATAGCAGTTTCTCTGAAACTGCTATGTTTACAGCTGCAGGGTTAACACTAGATGGACCTAGCACCCAGACCACTTCATTGAGCTGAAGTGGTCTGGGTGCCTATAGTGGTCCTTTAAACCTGCAAAGGTAATTTTTGCAGATTTTGAGAAACTGCAATAATTACTATCCAGGGTTAACACCACACAGTCACTAGAGGGAATTCCGGGTGCAGGATGTTCTCACGCTATGCATAAGGTCATCCAGAACGGATATATATTTGTAACAGTCATCGTGCGATCCTGGAAGAGGGCAAGAGAAGGCATTGCTTGTGTAAAGCATAGATATTTTCTTTCTTTTTTTAAGCAAACCCATTTTAAAGTCACACAATGAAACAATTAAAGAGAATACTCCTCCTCCAGAATTGAAGGAACTGCCCAAGGCAGCTGAAATGTAAATAATATAACTTACCTGATAAGGAAAGAAATAGTCCTGTCCAGACTTGACCAGGATAATCTTCTTAAGACTCGATATTCCATTATTGACATCCTGCCCATAGAAAGAACAGTAATCAGACTGAGCTTAGTGACTGACAACAGCTAATTTTTAGCATTAGAACAAAGCTAGTTTTTCTTCTGGTACACCTCAAAAGGACTAACCATTTCCCATACAAGAGCTACACTACATCCGTAGGCAGTGACCATACAGCCCAGGTGCTAAAGTTGGAGCTACATCGTAAGATCCAGAATAGTGTAAGTGTATCTCTCTTTTTTTTATCTTCCAAATACCAGAGACTTACTACAGTATCAGTCCCTGTATTCTCTGCTGGTTTTGTCATTCCATAAACCACAAAGGACATTCAAGGCTCTACACCTACACCCCATTCCATTCCCCCCTGTTCTACCACATTTCTATTCACTGGAGAAGAGAGACACTGGATTCGTGGATTCGGTGGTGTAGCTGCCTGTAAGAACTGTATCAGTATTATCTAGGGGCTCAATATTTTTCATTTTGTTTTCCCTAATGTTGTGATAGCCTTTATACTTATTTCTTCGGATGGACCCCCTTTTCGTACACACAGCGGTTCAAAAAGAGAATAGTCAAGAATACAGAACAGCATCACCAGAGAGGAATCCGCAAGATGAATTTACCTTGCTCTGAGGAAGAATATTGAATTTGTAATAACACTTATCCCAGCCGCCAGGGCAAAATGCCTCATCGCCATGGCAATGTGGCACCTCGGATTTGTTAAGCCTGTTCAGCGTCTGCAGAATCAGCCTCTCTGGAGCGGTGGCTGAGGCAGAATGAAGCAGGGCGGCGAGGGAGCTGTAATCTCGAAGCTCTTCTTGCTCTGATCCCTCGCGCCAAGCTGTAAGGACGGTTGCGGGTTATAACCTCACTCTAGCCCCAGCATCCCTAAACAGCACACGAGGGAGAAAAGCAAGAGCTTTTCAGCAGCTACCCTGGACCCCAAAGAAAGGGAGGCTGGGTGGGCTGAAAGGGGCACTCCAGGCAACAAAACAACTTAATCTTAATGAAGTTGTTATGGTTACAGGAGGCCCCCGGGTGCACTCTTACCTTCTCGAGCGGTTGGCCAAGAGTGGTCAGCTGATGCTCTCAGACAATCAGGGGCACCGCATTCACAAAACTGGTTTGGAAAGAAACTTACCTTTTCCAGCCAATCTGCTGTGCCCTTGCAGGGCGGCACTCCACCCTTCCTGAAACGGAAAATTCTGAAGCTGGATACCGCCTGGGGGCGAATTAGTTGAGATCAGCGCTGGAGGCAACTATGGGATTAAACCGCTTGAGATCAGTTTAACCCCTGAAGGTAAGCGTGCACCCAAGACCCCCCTGGCACCTTAACAACTTTCTTTAAATGAAGTTGTTATGGTGCCTTATGCTGACTAAACTGCTCCTTTAAATAAAAAAAAAAAAAAACAATTTGAGACTGTGTGTGAGAATATATGTGTGTCAAATTACTGAGTGTGTTTAGGTGACCGGCCCCCCTGCAGTCCCATGGGAAAGTTATTTTTACTCACCTTTTCCCCCACGCCATGCCGGTCCCACTGTGGCTGGTCGTACCTCCATGATGGAGATAATCAATCTTGATGATCTAATGCCAAATCAATGTTTTCCCATAGGAAAGCATTGGGAGATTATTGCACGTGAGGCAAACCACCACACTGCGCCAATCAGCATCTCCTCATCATAGAGCATTGAGTCAATGCATCTCTATGGGGAACATTCAGCACCTTCATGCAGAGCATAGTCTAAGAAGCACCTCTGACTGTCACTAGAGGTGCTTCTAGCAATGTAAACACTGCCTTTTCTCTGGAAAGCCTGCAGGGACAGACAATAGCCACTAGAGAACTACATTAAAGCTGTAGTGGATCTGGTGACTATAGTATCCCTTTAAGAATTGTATTTTTATTGTTGAAAATAAAGCTTTGTTAGATTAAAAAAAAACAAAAAACAAAAAAAAAACCTGGCTTTTAAATTCAAAGCTAATTTGTCAGCCTCGACTTATGCCATTAGTATGCACATGCATCCTGTTTATTGTTATATTTACTTCAATCTTTTCTCTTAAAGGGACTCATTAAAAGTTGTATTCCTAACACTATAGTGCCCTCTAGTCGCCCCCTCCCTCATTCTGCCACACCCAGCAAATGAAGGGTTAAAATACTTTATTTACTCAACCGATTCCAGCGCAGATGTTCATCGACGCTGAATAGATGGTCTGCCTCCTCCGACCGGGGGACTTAATGCACATTAATGCTTTCCTATTGGGATTTTCCCCAAAGCTGGATGTTCTCATGCAGGCCATTAAGACATCCAGCGTCGTTTAAGGGACCCAGAATCCTGTAAACTCTCAGAAGCACCCCTAGTGACCATATGGCAGACTCAGTACTGCAATGTAAACATTGGAACTTCACAAAGACCTTATTGTTTTAGATAGGGATCAACCGATTATCAGTCTGGTCGATATTCTGTATTTTCAGCAATATCAGTATCGGCTAATAAAGATACCGATATTGCCCATAATGCAGACCAGTGCCGCCATCATGGTCCTGGGGGGCCCAGCACACTCTTACTTAGCCAGCAGCTCCCCTGTCTAAACCTCAGGGCTGTCAGAGCGTTGCCACGGGTTACTAGGCCGAGAGAGTTAGACAGGGGAGCTCCTGGGAAGGTAAGTATCAGCGTGCTGGGCCCTCACTGCACAGTCCATGCCACCGGACCACCAGGGAATGCCATATCCCACTCCCTGGCCATGTAAAGAGCAGGGAAGGGGGATTAAAAAAAATATATTTATAAAATGCTCCCCCCCCCCCCACTTAACATACCTACACAAAACACACACATTCTGCATTCATTATATACACACACACACACACACACACACTACAAACACACTGCATTCACTAATCAAATACTCTCGCTGAATCCATTACACACACATTCTTGAAAACATAAAATATTCTGACTGGCATATATATTTTGTGCATTTACCTTAATTAAACAAAAAGATTTGCAAACAAATAATAAACCTGTTTAGTTAACAGATTTGTGTAGAGATTGTTTATTTTTAAAATGGTAAATGTACAGAATATCGGTAAGTTAATCGGCTATCGGCCTGAAAGTTCACAGAAATCGGTATCAGCTCTAAACAATCAATATATCGGTTGATCCCTAGTTGTACATTGCAGGACTACGGGCAACAGGGACAGTGCACCCAGACCACTTCAATGAGCTGAAGTATTCTGGGTGCCTATAATGTCCCTTTAATAATCAGTCACATGACCCAACTTACAAATTTCCCAGTTTACCTATCCTCCCTTTTAACCCTATGAGCATCACAACCTTTACTTTTCCTCCTCTTTACAAGATCCAACTTAATGTCTATGGAAATACAAGTCACAGGTGTACACAAGCTGATTTTTGTATCTTTCTTTTAAAGGGCCAGGGGAGAAAAACATTGTTTCAATATCACAAAATAAATTTTATCTATCTATATCTATATATTTCTCCCCCCCCACCCGCCTGGGAGATCAAATTGCAAAATAGTTTTAACGTAACATTTTAAGCACCATAACTACTACAGCAGTCCTTAGGAGCCAACTCTGCATTCTCTCAAACTGTTCGCAATTTAATGTTAATATATTATGGAGATAAAGGTTATAGGACAAAGATAGAGGTGTACATGCAATCCATGTATATGTAGTAGCATTGAAACACCCAGAAGGTGGCATCATGTGGAAAGATTAATTTGCTTGATGCAGAAGCAGACATCTTGAATAAGAAAAAAAATACACAAATTCTTGTTTTTTGTCTATTATTTATTTAGAAATTTACCGTATTTCCTATTAAATATACAAGTGTACACAAATTAGTTGGACATGTAGTAATTTACAATTCAGCCAGTCACACCAACTGTCTCTGGCATTATAACTGGCTTGTATTTAAGTTGGGATAACCTTTCATTTTCCTGTGAGTGCAGATCATTAAACGTGAGTGTCCTCATATGATCAGGAAGGTGAGCAAATTCTTCTTCATTCACATCAAAGTCTTTCATCTTAGATTGGAGAAACCACCAACGCCCAAAAAACCCAACATCTAGAACCCTGCTTGGAAAATCTGACCAACGTGGCTTAAGGTGTGGGCAGTGTGCTGGGTAGAGATCAACATCCGGGTCATAGGGGGCTTCGTAGACAAGAGAAACCACAATGAGGTTTAGGTAACGGAGACGACCTTCATTTGACAGATTTGTGAGGTTCAGCACATGTTGGTCAGATTTCCCACTTCGTGTCCACGGAGAAAGGAGGAGGAGTTCGGCAGAGGCTTCTAAAACAGAACAGTGAAAGGAATCCTCTGAAGGAGCCTTAGAGGAGCATACGCCAATTCCTGTGAATAGTGAGAGGTAAAACGCAGCTTTGCCTGGATGCTCTTTGGCCCCTGTTACAATATCCTTGCACGCTTCTCCATAGTCATGAATGAGGCTTTTCATCCACACAGCTGTCAGAAAAAAAAAAAATAAATAAGCCAGAAAAATCACATTTCACTTATTTTTTTCCATCTTCTTCCCTCATTTATACATAGCTACTCTGTAGTGAGCCTTACGATTTGAACAGATATTTTTGGTTGTGTTTTTTTGTAGTTTACATGCTGCTAGTTTATGAATAACTTACTTGGAAATTCTCATTTATTTAGATCTGTACTTTCTTGTTTATTATATGGTCAGTCAGTGTTTTATTTATTATTGCATATGTCACTGTCTCGTGTTTTAGCTTAAATATCAACTTAATAAAAATATGTTGCACAAAAAGAAAACCAAATTGCGAAGCTACATTAATCTCTGCTGGAGGTTATAGTACTTTTAATCTATACTTTTGCAGAATGACATGACAAGGAGTTATGGGAACCAGTGACACAGTGAGATAAAGCTATGAGGCATGTCCCTCCCAGCATAGTGTGACACAGACGGGAGGGAGCTATGGGACATGAGTGACAGTGTATGTCATATATAACCTCTACTGTATATATAGAGGTTTATTGCAGGATGCACAGAGGTTACATTACGGTCTCATTGAGGTCAGTTACGGATTTATAGCAGAGGTGGCTCTCTAACCAGACGGTTTAGGCGGCCGCCTAATGGCAGACTGTGTTGGGTTCTTGGTCAGTGATATGCCGCCGGGTGCGAGACCCCTCCAGAGAGCGCCAATCGCAGACACGTCTTCAGTGTGCAGAGCCCAGAGTGTTGCTGCGGGTTACCACGGCACTGCTCTGACCGGGTCTCGCAAGATAAATGGTCTGCAGCTCTGCAGACCGGTTATCCCCACTGGACCACCAAGTTATGACAAAAGGTATTTAGTCCCCCTTCCCTCATACCATCATCCACCTCCCCCCCATGCCAGTCTCCCCCTCCCCCATGCCAGTCTCCACTACCCTTGCCAGTCTCTCTCCCTCCCCCATCCCAGTCTCTCTCCCATCCATGCCAGTCCTCCCCATCCATGCCAGTCTCTCTCCCATCCCATGCCAGTCTCTCTTTCCATCCCATATAGTCCTCTCTCTCCCATCCATACCGGTCTCTATGCCAGGTCTCTCTCTCCCCATCCCGTACCAGTCTCCCCATGCAGTCTCCCCATGCCAGTCTCTCTCTCCCCCATCCCGTACCAGTCTCCCCCATGCCAGTCTCTCCCTCCCATCCCATGCCAGTCTCTCCTCCACCCCCCATGCGGTCTCTCCTCCCCCATGCGCAGTCTCTCCCTCCCCCATTGATCTCCCCATCCATGCCAGTCTCCCCATCCCATGCCAGTCTCTCCCCCCCATGCCAGTCTCCCCATCCCATGCCAGTCTCTCCCATGCCAGTCTCTCCCTCCCCCCCCATACACTCCCCATGTTACTCTGCACACTCGGCTCTCGGCCCGGTTTACCCATTTTGCCGGTTCTCAGTCTCTCCCAGCGGCCGGGTTTCTTTATTTCCGCTGCCGGTGAGGGGTTCGCAGTGGCGGCCGCAGAGCACGACCTCCGCCATAGGACGCGGACACAGCGCGCAGCCATGATCATCTGCCAGCACTGCGCTAACTTCCGGCTTCAGCTGCCCTTAGCTGTCCGTCCGAATCGCCCTCCGACCGGAAACATCCGACTCCCACCATTCAGTTCCTGTCACTGTGCCCGCGGCACCCGCACAGCCATCGTGGCCATTACTGCGTGTTTCTATTCCGGGGGGCGGGGCCGTGACGGGGTTGGGAGAAACCATTGCGAGTTATGACTGGGGGGGGAGGAGGTGTGAGATGATTAGGGTTTATGATCCTGCACGCGGTGACTGTGTGCCCCGCTCTCTCTCTCTGTCACACTGTGTGTGGGCGGCTCTGACAGGCTGTGCAGGGAGGAGCTGGCAGGGATCCCCCCCCCGGCCGGGATTGGTACAGTCCGAGTGTGAGCTGAGGCGGAGGCTCAGTGTTTGGAGCTGAGTGAGAGCTTCTAGGCTGAGCTGAGTGTGAGTGAGGATCCAGGACATGGTGTGAGTCAGACAGCATGGCTTCAGCAGACCTCAGGTTCCAAGGTAAGGACTCCATCTGAGTGACACTCACTGTGACCTGCACTCAGCCCAGGCACACTCACTGTGACAGTCACTCAGCCAGCCAGGTACACTCACTGTGACAGTCACTCAGCCAGCCAGGCACACTCACTGTGACAGTCACTCAGCCAGCCAGGCACACTCACTGTGACAGTCACTCAGCCAGCCAGGTACACTCACTGTGACAGTCACTCAGCCAGCCAGGCACACTCACTGTGACAGTCACTCAGCCAGCCAGGTACACTCACTGTGACAGTCACTCAGCCAGCCAGGCACACTCACTGTGACAGTCACTCAGCCAGCCAGGCACACTCACTGTGACAGTCACTCAGCCAGCCAGGTACACTCACTGTGACAGTCACTCAGCCAGCCAGGCACACTCACTGTGACAGTCACTCAGCCAGCCAGGTACACTCACTGTGACAGTCACTCAGCCAGCCAGGCACACTCACTGTGACAGTCACTCAGCCAGCCAGGTACACTCACTGTGACAGTCACTCAGCCAGCCAGGTACACTCACTGTGACAGTCACTCAGCCCAGGACACACTCACTGTGACAGTCACTCAGCCAGGACACACTCACTGTGACAGTCACTCAGCCCAGGACACACTCACTGTGACAGTCACTCAGCCCAGGACACACTCACTGTGACAGTCACTCAGCCAGGACACACTCACTGTGACAGTCACTCAGCCCAGGCACACTCACTGTGACCTGCACTCAGCCCAGGACACACTCACTGTGACAGTCACTCAGCCAGGACACACTCACTGTGACAGTCACTCAGCCAGGACACACTCACTGTGACAGTCACTCAGCCCAGGCACACTCACTGTGACAGTCACTCAGCCCAGGACGCACTCACTGTGACAGTCACTCAGCCCAGGACGCACTCACTGTGACAGTCACTCAGCCCAGGACACACTCACTTTGACAGTCACTCAGCCCAGGACACACTCACTGTGACAGTCATTCAGCCCAGGACACACTCACTGTGACCTGCACTCAGCCCAGGTACACTCACTGTGACAGTCACTCAGCCCAGGACACACTCACTGTGACAGTCATTCAGCCCAGGACACACTCACTGCGACCTGCACTCAGCCCAGGACACACTCACTGCGACCTTCACTCAGCCCAGGACACACTCACTGTGACCTGAACTCAGCCAAGGTACAATTACTGTGACTGTCACTCAGCCAGGCACACTCACTGTGACAGTCACTCAGCCCAGGTACACTCACTGTGACCTGCACTCAGCCAGGACACACTCACTGTGACCTGCACTCAGCCCAGGCACGCTCACTGTGACCTGCACTCAGCCCAGGCACGCTCACTATGGCCTGCACTCAGCCCAGGCACACTCACTATGGCCTGCACTCAGCCCAGGCACACTCACTGTGACAGTCACTCAGCCCAGGTACACTCACTGTGACAGTCACTCAGCCCAGGTACACTCACTGAGATATTCACTCAGCCCAGGTACACTCACTGTGACCTGAACTCAGCCAAGGTACACTCACTGTGACAGTCACTCAGCCAAGGACACACTCACTGTGACAGTCACTCAGCCATGCGCACTCACTGTGACAGTCACTCAGCCCAGGTACACTCACTGTGACAGTCACCCAGCCAAGGTATACTCACTGAAATATTCACTCAGCCCAGGTACACTCACTGTGACATTAAATTACTGTTACATGTGCTTACCTCATTTATCCGCACCCTGTGTTGTGTATCCAGCCCAAGTATACCTATCCCATCTTACCTCTTACTGTGACACTCAGATCTACACAGTACTATTCCCCTGGGTATTACTTTCCGATATACACAGTACTAGCCTACTGAGTGTACCAGTCTGATATACACAGTACTACCCCACTGAGTGTACCAGTCTGATATACACAGTACTAGCCCACTGAGTGTACCAGTCTGATATACACAGAACTAGCCCACTGAGTGTACCAGTCTGATATACACAGTACTAGCCCACTGAGTGTACCAGTCTGATATACCCAGTACTAGCCCACTGAGTGTACCAGTCTGATATACACAGTACTAGCCCACTGAGTGTACCAGTCTGATATACACAGTACTAGCCCACTGAGTGTACCAGTCTGATATACACAGTACTAGCCCACTGAGTGTACCAGTCTAATGTAAAGGTTGCCACACAAAGTGCATTAGTTGGGGATACATAGAACTGGCACATGAGGTCAATTTCTGGACAACCCGACAGTACATCTGACATTGGAATCATCCTCTATTGCCAGAATTTGATGAAGCAGCTGACCTTCTAGCTGCCAGTCCCGATGCCTCAACGATGAGTACGAAGCCGGAGAGTAAAGCCCAGCATGCCACACTGCACATGGGGGCCGACAGTGAGGGAGATGAAGGTGAAACAGATCAGACAGAGGTAAGAGTCAGTCTGTATCATTTGTCTTAGTTAATCCTCCCAACCAATGAAGAAACCAGTATTTGTCCTAATATTTCTGGTTTAAATGTTCATCAGCTTTGGCCAGCCATCACATCACGTTTTGTTCATACCTGGCTTAGCTTTTTGTTTTTTTGTTAGCAGCTAAGCAGTGCATTTCTGGATACGTGTCTAGTAAACAGTTAAAATGTTATAAGTATTTCCCCTTTCTTTCCAGCTTCTCGCTGCCCAGAAGAAGCCATCAAGTTTCTGGACCTTTCAGTACTATCAGGACTTTTTCGACGTAGACACATACCAGGTAAAGAGCAAGCACTACATGGGGTAGGGTGCATCAGCTAACATGGGCAGATGTAAATTAAATCCTCCTTTTTCGTTTCAGGTATTGGATAGGATTAAGGCCTCTGTTATCCCCCTTCCTGGGAAAAACTTTGTACGGCATCATTTGAGGAACAATCCTGACTTGTACGGACCGTTCTGGATCTGTGCCACGCTAGTCATCACACTATCCATCATGGGAAACCTTTCAACATTCATTCAGATGCACGACCGTGCTGGTTACAACTATAACCCTCAGTTTCACAAAGGTTGGTTTTTACGGCTCTGTGTAACGATGCTGAATATGCAGTCTCATTGTCTCATTTAGGTATCCAAAAGCTAATGTTTCTGTCTTATATGCACAACTGAATGAAGAGAAAAGGCAATCTGAAGAAAAAGAGAGAGTAAAAACTTAATATTTATTTTAATTTATATAAAAAGAAAATGGTAAAAACATGGTGGTGGGTAACACCCTAATCAATTATTAGAAAAACCAATCCTGTCATATGAATATTCAGTGTTAAAAAGAAAAAGCCATTCAAGTAACATTTACATAGATAAACACTTGTAGCAATTTATGTCAAAAACAAAACCTACAGAACAGTGGAGAAATCCTGGAGAGTGATAGCATAAGGAAGAGGCAAGTAGGAAAAAGAGCCCCTGAGAATCAGCCCCTAAACGTGCCTTCGATAGCACCTATGCTTAGTCTGAAATCCCACTGACCGCTGCTGGCTATAGGCTCCCTGATTGAAAAGAGACACAGATAAAACAAATGATAGGTATAGAGGAAAAAAGGTGATAATAGCCAGGTCCAACAGTGCTAAACACAGTCCATGTAGCATTATAGAAGCCATGTAGGCAGGATAGCAGAACCGGCTGTATTCAGAGCTCTATCGTTTCTCTCTCTCTTTAATTGCAGTAATATAATTAATGTCCCTTCTGTGTCACCCTGTTGGTGGAAAGACAGCCTCCATGTCCCATTGCTTCCTACCGCCTGTGTTACCCTGTATTGGTAGAGAGGTACAAACCCCAAGTCCCTGGCCTTATCTTATAGTTAGGACAGCCTTATGCCTATCCCACGCATGCTTAAACTCCTTTACTGTGTTAACCTCTACCACTTTAGCTGGAAGGCTATTCCATGCATCCACTAACCTCTCAGTAAAGTAATACTTCCTGATATTATTTTTAAACCTTTTTGCCCCTCTAATTTAAGACTATCCTCTTGTTGTGGTAGTTTTTCTCCTTTTAAATATAGTCTCCTCCTTTACTGTGTTGATTCCCTTTATGTATTTAAATGTTTCTATCATATCCCCCCTGTCTCGTCTTTCCTCCAAGCTATACATGTTAAGATCCTGCAATCCATGAACCAGTTTAGTAGCCCTTCTCTGAACTCTCTCTAAGGTATCAATATCCTTCTGAAGATACGGTCTCAGTACTGTGCTACTCCAAGGGTCTCACCAGTGTTCTGTACAATGGCATGAGCACTTTCCTCTTTCCTACTGTAATACCTCTCCCTATACAACCAAGCATTCTGCTAGCATTTCATGCTGCTCTATTTGTCTCCCCAAGGACCACTATGGTACCAGGGAAAACACTTTCAGTTTTCCTGTACTACTCTTCACCTAGTCAATGCCCCACCTGCGGGCTGTAGGGTGAGGAAAGTTAAAAGCATTACCTTTCTCCCAGCTGATGGGAGCTCTCGCCTCCCGATCCTCCTCCTCCTCCTCCCACTTCCCCATTTTTTTTGCAGCGTGGCAAGAGCTAGCATTCAGCCCGGTCTCTGCCTCAAGCATTCATAATGCTTTTCTGTAGATAGATGTTCTCACTGTGATTTTCATAGTGAAATCGCAAGCGCCTCTAGCGGCTGTCAATGAGACAGCCACTAGAGGATTTGAGGGCTGGATTAACCCATTCATAAACATAGCAGTTTCTCTGAAACTGATATGTTTATAAAAAAAAATGGGTTAACCCTAGCTGGACCTGGCACCCAGACCATTTCATTAAGCTGAAGTGGTCTGGGTGCCTAGAGTGGTCCTTTAAGTCATCAGAAATAATTACCCCGAAATCCCTTTCCTCATATGTTGAGGTTAGGACTATTATCAAATATTCTGTACTCTGCCCTTGGGTTTTTACGTCCAAGATGCATTATCTTGCGGTTATCCACATACTAGAATCCTTCCAAGGTGCCTCACAGTCAAAGGTGGCATAACCTCAATTCCAGAGTAAACCCCAAAAAATGGTCTGGACACTCAAATATACATCCAGTACAGACTTTATTGGACACAAATGTTTTGATTTAACAGAGTCTTTATCAAGCTGTAAAGAACCAACACATTCACAGTATCTTTTATTTATGTATAATATGGTGCAAAAGATGTACGACATCACTTCCGCTGTACATTGCAGCATTTTTGTAATGGGAACACAGCTGTAAGTAATGCTCACTAATCCTTTGATAGATATAGAGAGAGAGAGAGATATGACATTGTAAATGTGTTGGTTCAATTTAGCTTGATAAAGACCCAGTTGAGTCGAAATGTTGGCTTTCGTGTCCAATAAAGTCTGCATTGGATGTGTCCTTTGAGTGCCAGGACCTTTCTTTCTGCTATTCCATGTTTTGTTAGACTTCCTGTCCCAGAGCTGAACTGTATGCTATATTCTAGTGATCCTCTGCCTCCTCTGTTTCAGTGTCTGTGGCTGGTGTAATTATATACAGTTATGCCTGGCTTGTTCCACTTGCCTTATGGGGCTTCCTACAATGGAGGAAAGGCGTGATGCAAGGTGTGGGGTCTTACAGCTTCTTGGAAACAGTGTGTGTCTATGGATACTCCCTTACTGTCTATATTCCAACTACGGTGAGTGCACTATATAATCCTACATTAATTCATACTTTCTGGCCCTGCAGATGTTTATTGCAGTAATTATTACGATATCATGCTCAGGAGATGAGGCATGTAGCTAAGCCAGCTTATCTAACCCGTTTTAAGGTGTCCATTGGCACCTACCATCACAAAATGTTACAATCATTGGAGCGAAAAGGACGTGTAAACTCAATACTTTGTGTGTGTCCACAGACAAAGTAATATGCCAAATGTCTAATTTTCACAGGCAATTCCTGGCTGATGAATAATACCGTTTGTTCACAAACTGCAATTTAGTTTTTTCCTTTTAACAAAGATTATAAAACTAATGTACCCTCAAGGGAAGGATGCACTTTGCAATTTCTGAGGCTCCTGTATTCTCACTTGACGAGGTCTAAAGGTGTAGACACACAGGGTGTTCTTGTGGAGGGTAATATCATATAAGGATGTCCTTTACGTCTATTGCATCAGAAGCCTAACTCCACACTTTTCAGGCATCTGCAAACGCACCACTGTCAAAGAAAGAAAAATGAGTCCAAAACTAAATAAAAATGCAGAATTCCATTCCCAAACCAGGACTTGACAACACCCAATTAGCTAACTGGACACCAACTTCTCGAATTAATTTCAGCTTAAAAGTACTGGCAAGAAGGCTCAATCCAATACTTACTTTATTAGTTCACCTTGATCAAGTTTGCTTTAGCCCAGGGAGACAACTCTGAGAATACTCGAAGAAATATTGACCTAGTATGCCACCTTGTTGACTCTGACACCTTGTCTGGTCCTTTCTTCAGATGCGGAAGTGAGCAGCCTTTTAAATTTGAGCTTCTAACTCAACCTGGCTTTACTCTTGCCATGTGTTACAGCGGTCTAAGTCTTATACGCAAATTTGAGAGCACTGACGATAATGGGATCTAAAACTACATCATTCAAAATAGTGAATGGAACTAGGCAGGGATGACCCTTTTCACCTTTATTTATTTACATTAACACTTGTTCTGTTGTTGCACTCAATCTGTAAGCAGCCAGGAATTTCTGGGGCCAATGTAGAGTAATTAGAAAGTCATTTGGCATATGCAAATGACTTTCTAATTATTCTAACCAGCCCAATCATCTCTATGCGTCATTTGATCATCATTCGGGAGATCTGTCTGGTTATAAAGTTAACCTGACAAACTATAGCAATGCCAATACATGTCTTTGCCAAGGATGCAACATGGATAGGAGACTTAATCCAAGGGATTATTTTGGTTACATTCAAAATAAAAACGCAAAAAAAAAAAAACACATCCTAAGGGGAAATTAGTTTTGTACTGGACTGCTCACCCAAAAAGTGCTTACATGGAACACGCCTGAAGCGCCAACGTGCCAGGTGTGCATATCAATACTAAGCCACCTGGGCCCTTCACTATGGATTCTGTTTAATGCAGGCTCCTGTGGGATGTCAGAAAACCAATTCACCTGGCCATTACTGTGAGGGCTTCCGTCAGCAAAGAAATAGAACTCTGGGATTTATAGCATTAATGTTAAAAATCAGTAGACAGGTGATTGTACCATTGTTTCTGATGTTGCAACATCGCAATCTGGTTGAAAATACATTTCCTGTCATTGCTCTCAATACCTATAGCTGGGACACATACTTTTGGTAAAGGTTGGGGCTAAAATATATGGTTCTAGGAGCCACAGCCCATGACATTTTCTAGAGTTCGGTATAGCGATGAGTAACTGTGTTCAGGGTATAAGTAACAGTACATAAAATAACATCCTTTCTATAACTCTAATTGCAGATTTTGTGTGTGATTCCTTTTGAATTATTCCGATGGATCCTGATCATTGTGGCTATGAGTATCTCTGGTTTTGTCCTCGTTCTTGCTTTCTGGCCTCATATCCGCAACGACAACAAAATGGCTTCCCTTGGCATGGTGATTGGCATGATTGCTCTGCATGTCCTAATGGCTGTAGGCTTCAAGGTACCAACTGCCTGTATTCATTCCATGAAAAGTTATGTGATGGAAATGTGTGTTTTCTTTTTTCTATAAAAGGACAAAAAACTTTATTTTAATCTGACTATTACATTTCCAATGATGACTGGTATTCACAACTGCAGTGCCATATTTCCAAGTGCCCATTCTGTGTGGCTGCTTTCTCACAATATCACACTGTACAAAACATGTTTCACTAATGATCCTTAGTCATTTTTGTTTTGCTCCACCCATTCCTATGCTACAAAGTAATTTGTTTCCAATCTTCTATGTAAATATCTACATGCACCTTACCAAACAAGCATGAACTCATTGCCACTTTTAAGTTATTCCGCACTCCCTCCCCCCTAATAGATTTCTGGTATAACACGAAAACCATTCAAAGACCGAGTGTAATTGATAAATATGGAAACATCTTTTTATAGAGACAGTAACCTGAATTTCCACACCCTAAGACAGTGGTTTTCAACCTATATCCTGGAGAACACTAGTGTGCTGTAACAACCCAGAAGTCATTGAAGTAGCTTATCTTTTTAAGTCTCTTGTTTTTTTCAAAGAGATTACATGTATTGTAGCCTCAATCTGTATTGATTTGTAATGTATAC
>OW240914.1:35107867-35152166 GCA_933207985.1 Pelobates cultripes
GCTTGGACGACCCCTTTAAAGAAAAACTGTGGGCACTGTAACCATAATTAATGGATTGAAGTGGTTACGGTGGCTGGAGTGTTAGGTCCCGTATGAGTACTAAATAACTCACTAGAAATTCTACGGCACTTGCAGTCTGAAGTTCGGCATCCAATGATATAATGGAGGTGAAGCTGAGTTATGATTAGATTCAGGCTGTACTAAACGCAGCAGCTGGATATCTCGTCGTTACATAGTGGTCCAGTGTGGAGAACCTCTGTTTGCACCTTCTGCAGTTGCATACTTCATGTAATTGCTCTTGTGAGCTCTGGACATATAGTATCAGGTAACCCACGTCAAAGCTCTAAACTGCCCTCAACACACATGAGCCATTACTGGAGGTCTGCAACTGGAGGGTGAATGCCTGAGTCCTCAGCTAAAGGATTTAAAACTCGGTACTAATAATTAGAAAGGGAAACCACTGTACATACAGACTCCAGACACCAAGACCACATCAAATCACTAAATTGGTCATAGTTCTTGACGTAACCCTTTAATAACTGAACATTTTAAGCAGAGCTCTCCAAACCATGCACAAGGCCCTTTTCCACCACTTCATTACCCAAGCAAACCGAACCCAACCGAAGATTGAATGTACTCACTTCTGTTGCCAACGGTTTAGACATTAATGGCTGTGTGTTGAGTTATTTTGAGGGGTCAGCAAATTTACACTGTTATACAGGCTGTATACTTACTACTTTACATTGTAGCAGAGTGTCATTTCTTCAGTGTTGTCACATGAAACGATATAATAAAATATTTACAAAAATGTGAGCGGTATACTCAATTTGTAAGCTGCTGTACATTCTATATGTCTGAAATATCAGAAGTACTTCTTGGCGTGGGCCCTCAAACTTTCAAAACTCAATAGAGCACTAGGCCCAGATGGACTTCCGATTTGGTACATCAAGGTATTTCATGACCTCCTTTTGTTGCCTTTACTCAAAGGTCTGAATTTAATTCTTGAAGGCGGCAGGTTCCCACATGACTCCCTGATGGTGAATATCGCGGTTATCCTGGAGGAAGGTAAAGATCCAGCATGCTGTGCAAGTTCTCGACCGATATCTCCCTTGAACACTGACATGAAAATATCCAAGGTTGTGAGGAAGGTGCTACAGGATTTGATTGACCTTGATCAGATGAAATTCATGCACGGTAGAGAGGCGAAGGACAATACAATGTGTGCCCTTGATTTAATACATGTGACATGGAGCTCTGGATGTGAGATCCTTCTCCTCTCGACTGACGCAGAAAAAGCTTTTGAAAGGGTTGACTGGCAGTTTATGACCATGACACTACATGACCATGACACTACAATCCATTGGGTTTCGGTCCAAATATGCTGATATGGATGAAATTCCTGTACATGACCTCAAGTGCACGTATCCGCATCAATGGCATGCATCAATGGCATGCTATCATTGCCATTCAACATCAAAAATGGCACCCGACAAGGATGCTCCCCCTCCAGTTTGCTCTCTCTAGAACCATTTTTGGAAGCGGTCAGGTGGAACGGGGCCTGATGGGACATAAAATACCTGCATATGTGGACAATATGCTGTTCTTCCTTGGAATCCCGATGGTTTTCCTTCCCAATCTATCAGCTTTTGCAGAATACAGAACACTTTCTAGTTTAAAACTCAACACTGATCTATCAGAATCCCTCTCTATCGTGATGACAGAACCTATAGTGTTTCAGTTATGATCTCAATTCAAATTCATGTGGTGTTACAACCAGATTTGATACCTGGGCATTTGACTCACGTAAGATTTGGACCAGTTGTACATGGACAACTTTACCCCCTCATTTTTGGGATATTATGGTTGGACTTGGAGAGATGGGGCAAATTACGCGTGTCCTGGTTTGATAGGATTAAATCCTTAAAGATGAACCTTTTGCCCAGATTGCTCTATCTCTAGACGTTCTTAAACACGCTCCAACAGGCTGTCTTTAAAACAATAGATACAAAGTTTGTCTGGAGAGAGGCGACCCCTAGAGTTAAATGCTCACTTCTGCAACTACCAAAGACCTGAGTGGGGTGAGCCTGCCATCTATCCAAATGTATTGCTTCCAGGTTTCTGACTGGCATGTTCGAGACACTTTTAAACACTGGATGCACTTGGAAAAATGGATAGCGGGCAGTAGGCTACCATTGACAGTCTGGCTAGCTGACCCCCTGAAAGATCACTATCTTTTGGGACACCTCTTTATCAGAGTGACCATTAAAGTCTGGAGCCCTATTTCAAAAATACACACTAGTTCTATCTACAACAATGTTGTGATTCTACCTCCCTGAAAACGCTACCAGATCTAATATGCGATAGAGAGCCATCTGGTTTAGATAGGCTCCGATATTTCCAAATATGGGCATTCTATACATCACTAGGAGGCAAGCACCTGAGCTACAGAGATTTGAAAACCTTTAAAAAATGCTATGTACTCACAGAGAACCTCTTCCTAGAGGAATCTTGGTCCATATTCTGAACGGTGCTGAAGGTGCAAAAAGGATGTGGGTACAGACATCCACATATGGTGGAATTGCTCATGCCTAACTCGCTTCTTGCAGGAAATACACATAGGTCCTAGACTCTGACCTGCCCCTGCAGCCCTTGCCAATGCTGCTTCACCAAACTAAGTTGACCCTCTCCTTTCCCCCTCCCCATCCCCCACCGAATGTAGAATATCTGCAAGCGGCCGCATGACAAAAATTGAGAAGAAGCCACCGCAACTATTGGCACCGCCAATGGGACAACAGCCAATGAATCCACCTGGCAAGAATATTAACTGACACGGGCTAATGCAATAGAAATGAGAAGTTGCCCTGACAAAGAATATTGTAGAGGTGATGTAACTTCCATGTAACGGAGCAACGCAGATGTCACGTATTCATCCGCTTATAAAAATGTGGTTAATGACATTTACTGTCCACACAGGAAAAGTTGTGCCAAGCAGCAACCAAATCCACAGAAGGGTTAATGCTGAGCAGCAATTATGCAAATGGGAACCTGGTAACTGCCGTTAGGGTTAAAGGCCGGTTACAGCCTATAAAATCTACAGGAGGGGTATTTAGGCCCAGTTCTCATCCTGCTCAGTGCCCTGTCGTGGTTTCCTTTGTGGTTGTCCGAGAGCACGTTATTGATTCTGGTAATTCTGGTTATTTGACTTTGGCATTGTTTTTGACTTCCCTGTTTTCTGGCATCCCTGACTCCTGGCTTTTCCTTATCGTTGTGTCTCTTTCTGTTTCTCTTGACCTCTGCTATTCCTGACTATTTTTTGGTTTGTTAATCCGGCCATTCTAAGGTCAGGTATACGTTACCTATCAGTCCTCTGTGTTACACAATTCTACGTGCTGCATCATTCTGTAATCCTGACATTACAACATGGCCATAGATCCTGTAGAATTGTGTAAGCACATAGCTGCTTGCAAAAGGAAACTAGAGGAGAATGATCACTGCTTGGATCAATTTGCCCAGGCTTTCAGTACGCTTCTTACTCGGCTGCTTCTACTGTCTCACCTCCGCCTTGTGTACCTCCGCCTATAGTATACAAGGCACCAACTATCTCTCTATCTCCTCCTCTGCATTTTGATGGTAATTTCCAAGAATGCCGGGGATTCCTTAACCAAATAGAGTATCATTTTGAGGCCTCACCGGGATCCTTTCCCACAGACAGAGCTAAAATTGGTTACCTGACGAATCAATTAAAAGGTAAAGCTTTAGCTTGGGCCAATCCATTATGGGAGATTAATAGGAGTGTGGCACACAATTACCAGGAGTTTTTTATGGAATTTAAACTTACGTTTGAACCATTAGGCAGGGAGGAAGACGCCTCTACTGCCCTGATGCATATCAGACAAGGGAACCGGTCTATCTCTGAGTATGCCATAGAATTTCGTACCCTAGCTTCCGAGGTAAACTGGACTAATAGTGGGTTAATCTCTGCATTTAAAAAGGAACTATCTGAAACTATGCTAGATGAGATTGCCGCCAAAGACTTACCCAAAAAGCATAATGAATTTATCACTTTTGTCATGCAAATTGATAATAGATTGAGAACCAGAGAAGCTACTAGAAACAAGACCAGACACATGAATATGCCTTTAGCACCCCACTTCTCCAAACCTATTGTCCCTGAATTTCCTGTACAGTCTGAACCCAAACCCATGCAGTTGGGGGTCACTAGACTGTCGGAAGCAGAAAGACAATATAGGAGAAAAGAAGGCCTATGTCTATACTAAGGTAGAAAAGGACATATGAGAAACAATTGTCCCATACGTCCGGAAAACTACCGCACCTTAAGAGGACAGGTCTTAGGTGTAATGGAAACGTCCTCTAGAATGGATAAAAAATAGGTTTCTCCTTGATATTTCTATTGCCTTTGAAAAGAAGAATTTTTCATGCAAAGCCCTGATGGATTCCAGTGCAGCTGGAAACTTCATCGAAGTTCAATTTGTTAAAGGTAATACTATACCTATCAAGGAGAGACTATCACCCCTAGCTGTTGAAGCTATTGATGGGAGACCGCTCTCACAATCATTGATTACACACGAAACCTTACCCATTAATTTGTCCATTGGTGCCTTAGATAAGGAAGAGATTACATTTCAGGTTATTGCATCCCCTTCCTGTCCGATCCTATTAGGCTTTCCATGGCTTAACAAGCATAACCCTCATATTGACTGGGCTAATGGGGAAATATTAGAATGGGGTAAGGATTGCTATGAAAGGTGTATACTGAATGTTGCCAAAAGAGTGGGCACTATTGGATTACCCACTAGTAAACCTCAAAACCCGGAAATCCCTATACAGTACCAAGACATTAAAGAAGTATTCGGCAAAAATCAGTCGAATACTCTACCTCCTCACAGACCTTATGACTGTTCCGTTAATTTACCACCTGGTGCTATGCCACCTAAGGGAGCAGTCTATGCTCTGTCACCTCAGGAGAGTAGAGTAATGGAGGAATATATTAAGGATTCATTGAATAAAGGCCACATACGAAAATCATCCTCGCCTGCTGGGGCAGGATTCTTTTATGTATCTAAAAAGGACGGTGAGTTGCGCCCATGTATCGATTACAGGGCATTGAACAAAATCACCATTAAGAATGCCTACCCCATTCCTCTTATTGCTGAATTATTTGATAGACTCCAAGGCGCTAAAGTATTCACTAAGCTTGATCTTAGAAGTGCTTACAATTTAGTGAGAATAAAGGAAAACCACGAGTGGAAGACTGCATTTAATACCAGAAGTGAACTCTATGAATATCTAGTGATGCCATTCTGGTTGTGCAATGCTCCAGCGGTTTTCCAAGATTTTATAAATGATGTACTCAGGGATTACATTTACTCGTTTGTCTTGGTCTATCTGGATGATATCCTTATTTATTCTCCTGACATTCAGACTCACCACGATCACGTTAGACAAGTTCTGCAGACCTTGTTAAATAATCAACTTTATTGTAATTTAGAAAAATGCATCTTTCACAAATCTGAAGTACAGTTTTTGGGATATAATATTTCTGCCTCGGGGTTTCGGATGGATCCTAAAAAGCTGGAATCGGTTCTACAATGGCCTTTACCCACTGGGTTGAAAGCCATTCAAATGTTCATTGGTTTTGCCAATTATTACAGAAGGTTTATAAAGAGATTTTCTTCAGTAATAGCCCCCATCACCAATAAGACTCGCAAGGGGGTTAGCAGTACGATATGGTCTAAGGAGGCTATAGAAGCCTTTGAAACTCTCAAACAGCGGTTTGCCTCCGCCGACATATTGATACATGCTGACACCAGTAAACCTTTCATACTGGAAATTGATGCATCAGAGACAGGGGTAGGGGCAGTTCTCTCCCAGAGGGAGAGCCAGGATACTCCATTGCATCCTTGTGGTTACTTCTCTAGAAAGTTGTCTCCTGCCGAGCGCAATTATGATATTGGCAATAGGGAATTGTTGGCCATTATTCTAGCTCTCAAGGAATGGTGACATCTTTTAGATGGTTCCAAGGACCCCCTTGTGATCATTACTGATCACAAAAACCTGGCTTACATAGGAGATGCTAAACGATTGTCTTCTAGACAAGCTAGGTGGTCTCTGTTCCTTTCTCGCTTTAATTTTCTTATTACTTATAGACCTGGTTCTAAAAATGTCAAGGCTGATGCCTTATCCAGATCGTTTGACACGGAGTCTATACAAGAGCAAGAAAAGTCCCATATCATTCCCTCGGAATGTATGATTGCTTCCACTATCCTTTCATTGTCCTCTCCGCTGCTTGGCTCCATCGTGGAGGCTCAGTCTCAGGCGCCCTGCGGTAAACCTCAGGTCAAATTGTTTGTTCCATTGGGGGAAAGGGTTAATATCATGAAGGTGTTTCACGACAATTTGTCTGCTGGTCACCCAGGTATTAATAAATCCCCTTCCGCAACCGGGGATTGGGGGGTGGGAGGGAGAGGGAACCTGCAGTGCCAGGAAAATGGATTGTTTTCCTGGCACTGGAGTTTCCCTTTAAACATATAGCATGATTTTTTTCCTTTACATCTTTTGTCAACAGTGCACAGTGCCTTAATTAATTTATGCAGGTTCAGTTCCATTCAGATTTTAAAGGTAGGCTTATTGGAATAGCACAGAAATTTGGAATTGATTAAAAAACTATTGCATTACTGATACATCTAAAATCTGATGTATATTATACACAGAACTGATCGTGTGTTTTCCCAAATTTAATCTGGATAAAGAGGAATAAGATAAGCTTCATCTGATTTGACAGATTTCAATTGCAACGGACTATGATGTCATGAAAATGAGATTGTCCTTCGAAGGTGTAGCCTGATTATTTGACTTTGGAAGGGAAATATATTCTGTACAACACTATTGGGAATATGTGAAATGAATGCCAAAATAAACTCTGTTCAAATATTTTAAAGTATAACCTCAAGTGAAAGATTTATTTTATACATAGTGTAAAAAATTTTGTTTGGACATTTCTTTTAACTCCTAAATGGCAGAGAAATGAACAGTGAGACTGCAAGGGGCATAATCTGTACACCCCAACTGCTTCATAAAGTTATTTAGGTGACTATAGTGTCCCTTTAATTTGCAGTTTGAATACATGAAATATACAGTTTTTTCAAATTAGGCACATGATTATAAAGGATTGTTCACATCGCCAAACCTAATTTCAAACCAGATGTGCTATTATTAATAACTTGGAAATGTGTTATTCAGCGTTATACAAATTACAAAACAACTTTTATACAGATCACAAAGCACTTAATACAGCTTCCATGCTATTTAATGGATACTATAGCAACCAGAACTGCAACAGCTTAATGTAGTGGTCCTGCATAGAGCCTGTCAGTGCTGTATCAGCAGTATAAAAGCTGCCTTTTCCGAAAAAAAGGTAGGGTTTACACTGCTGCCTCATGCCACCCTTAGTGGCTGTCACTCAGACAGCCACTAGAGGGACTTCCTGGAACCTGTTCTATAAAGACCAAGGTTTAGCATTTCTATACTCTGCTTTGAAACGCTAAACACTCCCCATACTGATTCATTGACTCAATGCATCTCTATGAGGACATACTGATTTGTGCAACGCAGGAATTTGCTGTGCATGTGCACTAGTCCTAATAAAGAAGCATTGGATTGGCTTAGATCATCGTGATTAATGAAAGCCAGCTGAAGTGTGGCACCCTCACAGACAACAGTGCTCTGGGAGAAATAATGTAAGTAAAATGATTTTGTTGTAATTAAGTTTGGGTGGCCTGATACTCTAAATATATGTTTGTATTCCTAATGCTATAGTGTTCCCTTAAAGGGGCTATGCCACTTCTGAATTGTTCACATGATAGACTGTGTCAGAATTGTATTTGAAATTCCAACGCAATCAAAAAATATACATGAAACAACGTATAGACTACTTTGCCTCAGGTAAGTGCCAATTTTTGGCAACTGGCAGAGGTCTTTTCCTCCATATCCAGCATTTTCCTTCAGCTGTCGTTGTGATATTTAGTATGATCAGCTATCATCTAAAAAGATGAACAATAGATAATTTGCTAAAGTAATTTTAGATATACCCTTTACTGCTTGAGTAGGTTTGCTTGTATAATGAAAATCCTTGACACCAATTAAATATTTGATACCCATTTAGTTCTTCAATGGGTGACCTACGGCATAAGCACTCTGCCTATTTATTGATCCAAAATCAGTATATTATTGGTCCATTCTAGTCTCAGACGTGCAACCAAATCTACCTTTGTAATAAATCAGAATTCAGGGAGCCGGTAAAGGGTCAACCATATATCTTTAAATGATGGCTAGATATGGTCTGTAGCGGATGGCACTGGGCTGTCCTAGGACTTTTGTTAGTTTATACTGTATTAGTCTAATTGCAAAGTATATGTGTATTAATGTGATGTATTCTAACAAATAAGGGAATGAAACTACTGAACAGTCAGACCTCCCCGGTGTGAAGTGTGCCTTCAATTACCCGTTGCAACATTGTTGCGAACGGGTAATTGACAAGCTGTATAGTAATCCTTTGTTCTCGGGGGTGGCTGCCATTCGGGAAACGAACACGCCATTTTAAAACTCCCGAACAGCGGTGTTTTGCCGTCGAGTGTCTGGAACTCAAAACGGACACTCGACTAGGCGAACACCGCTGAGACCTCCACCAGCCCGGTCCGTTCGGTTCCAAACTACCGAATGGCCCCTCGTTCGGTAGACAGAAACAACCAAACGAGGGGATTCAGGTGAACACTCCCCAGTCTCTATAGCTAGAGGCTTTCGTGTAATTCATTCCCTTTTTCCAGGACCGACTGCAGGGCCCCATCGCATGGAGCCCAATTCGACTATTTCTTCCCATGCGGTCGGTCATTCTATTCCCTCCATGAATTTCCCGAACCCCTGGTCTGATATGGGTGATTTTTGGATATGTTGTTCACCCAGATCAGAGCTACCAGTGGATGTATAATTTAAAGTTTAGGGGTACATCCAGAAACAGGGGGAATTGGTGTCCTGGGTAAGGGGATTATGATGGAGGGGAGGGGATGTGTGGGAGGTTACCCGAACAGGTTTGGCTATTATGTTAATGAATGGAAATCCCTCCCTTGCATGGGAGCATGCTTTATAAGGCCACTGGCCTTCTGCTCCTGATACTGTGTGTCGTCCAGTTATTGGGAGTGCTGTTGGGATACTACTGTATTGTTGTACCTGCTGGATACCTTGCCTGTGGATTTATAACTACTTGTTCCTGAGCCTCACTGGGATCTACAAGTGGAGGTAGGCTATGAAATACTAGCTCTCCGCTACATGGTCTATTTAAGAAGTGAATTGTTACTATATGAACTGTATTTTTTTCCCAGGCTAGTTTCCATGACAGCATCTCTAATAAGTTAGCTTTGCCTCTCAGGTGTCCAAACAGGAACTCCTAATTAAATAATTTAGTTAAGGTAATAAAGGTTCCCTCTTTCATAGGTTCACCAGTCAAGTGACAAAGTTAAAAACTAGAAGAGAATAAACAAAAGGGAGGGAGCATGATTATTATTATTATTATTATTTTTACATTCTTTATTTTTTGCTGTTTTTCATTACAATACAAGCATATGGTAGCGGTATAACTAATTTTCTGCTTATAGCAGGTAGTATGAAGGAAATAGCATGATTTAAAAAAAAAAAAGCTATGCAGAGGGAGGCAGAGCTTGACCTTCAGGCTGTTCAGATGGGTGCTGCATGAGCTCCAGTCCACATCGTTACATTCAGGGTAATACCGGTGGCTCTTAAACTACCACACTTACCAAAGTGCACTATCCACGTCGTGGGTGCAAGACCAGTTATTCAAAATCTCACCCGAGCCTGACACTGCCGGGAGCCCAGAGTGTTGCATTGCGGCCCACCAGCACCGGAGTTGGGGGTAGGCAGCCGCTCCTCTCACTCCTATACTCACTGTACAGCTCAGCTGAACTCCAACCCTCCCCCTCCCTTTCGACCGGCGGGGGTCATCCCGGTCCCCACTGGATGGTCTCGACTGCTTCTGCTGCACATACCTACAGACAACAGCCTTTACTGGACAAGTCTCACCAACTCAAGATGGCAAATTATCAAACTTCTATCCACTTCTGCACATTAATTTTGGATCATATCCAGACCCTCCGACAAACTGAAGCGTGATGGGCAGAAAATTTAAAAAACAAAAGCAGGAGAGGCCTAGACAGAACATGAGCATAGGGGATCTGTGGCGGCAGGCACGCGGCCCCATTGAGCCCAAGATGGCCTCCTACCTGGATGAAGGCTCTGATCTGTCAGACGACCTGACTATGGGACCAGAGGACTCAAATTTAACTGTTCCGACCCAACCTCAGCCGGACTCAACCCTGGGTCACAAAGGCCATCATGCAAGACCTACTGGCAGACCTCAGGTGAAATATCCAGACCGACGTGGCTGATACCTGGAAGGATAAATGAAGCCTGACAGGCTGCATGGGGACCCTGCAGCAGGAATCCCAAGACATCGTTCGGCAAGTCTTACACCTACACCAGGAATTGAAGGCTCTGAAAACAACAGAATCTGGCATTTGAGCAAAAATTTGCAGCACTTGAAGACTCACGGCGAAGCAGGAATTGCACTAATACCGCCTAAACAAGCCAAAGCGTTGAATGTGGACAGCCTGGTCCAGATTCCCAAGCCGGCTAAAGCACCGACCAATGCCTCAAGGGACCTGATCGTGAGGTGAGAAGAGATGAAGCAATTATCATGGACGCTACTCTGGGCTGCACACCATACACCTTCCAAGGCATGAACCTAACCTTTTACACTGATCTCTCAGGGGGGACAATGGCATGGTGGAGGTCACTTCAACCACTTCCCTCCTCCACAAGCACAACGTGCAATACCAGTGCAGCGTTACTAGTGCTCCACGGAGAAGCCATATACCCCATCAGGGATCTACAGGAGGCGAATGCTCTTCTGATCACACTTGGGCTCCCACAGAACTCCTTAGCGCTGCCTCAACCGAGGCCTTCTAACAACCCTCATGGCTGGGACCCATCAGGCATTACCTCATTTGTACCACAGGGGTCTACCCTACAGGCTTAAGCAGCTGTCACTACTTGAACCCCCAGCACCAGCCTACTCAGACAGGCCATATATACCACAAAGCACCTTGTGATTACATGTATTTTTTATATTGAATTTTCTTATGTTTATTTTATTGTTTCTTGTTTTTGTTCACACACTGGTCTTAATTTTGATTCACTCAATGTGGTCATATCTCATCTCAGCCAATTTTACTCGCAAGCCAGAATGTAACCTGGAGGGAATAGTAATGTTGCTTGACTGCCCCCTGCTGGCACCCGGTCAGATGCTCGGCGTATCGCTATTATTAGGCCGTTCCCCAACTAGGCAGAATCTTACATTGTCCAGGTTTTTCAGGCCACAGCCACTCATACTCCCCCCTCCCCATCATTGCACCACCACATGTACACCTAACAGTAGTAAATAACAAGTCCCTGGTGACATACTCCATTTTATTTACTTTATCATTTTTCCTACAGGCCCACACCCAGTTTATCCTATAGCATAACATACTTCTTTGTAAGCTCCCATCATTTACTCTTGTAATGTACTCCTTTGTTTTAATCTTGCCCTTGCGAAAGTTAGTCCTCTTCCCTCATAGGGCTTAACTGAAACTTTGATAGTTGAGCATGACTACTTAATAACGTGACCCAGTGGTTTTTGTCACCTGAAATCCCCACACCCACACGCTATCCCTCATACCTACTAATATTTACTGTTTATCGATCTGACATGTAGGCTTACATGTTAATCCTCTCTACTCCCTCTATAACAAAAAGTGCAGTGTTCATGATGCCATACTAATGTTATCATATGTCTAAAAAATCTGTTTGCACCATCTGTTGTGGCAGTGCAGATCTGCTTATTTAACCTATGCATAAATAAAATAAAGAATTTAAAAAATAAATAAATCATGTTTCATATATAAATATTTGATGAAAAATGAAAGTCCAGTTTCTTCTGAACAAAACGGTATATAATAAGTGTCGATACTCTTAATATGAAAGAGCTAAATTATGATTGAACAGACATAGCTGAAATTGTAGGTTTTGGTCAGAACTTGTACAATTACCTCTGTCCTTAAGGGGTTAAACCCTTTGCAAAGAAATCAAGATGTATTGGCGCTACCAATTATAACAAATATAAAATTGCTGGTGCAGTGAAAAGTGTATCCCACAACACTCAGAGATAAATAATAAAACAATAGAATAAATACTGCTCCTGTAAACGAAATGACAATTCGGGATAAATCTAAAAACCACAAATAACATAACAGTGCAAAATGTATATATATATATATATATAATGATAGACCCCTTATGATAAACCCTTTGGCAATATCTTCCTCTAAATTCTCAATCCAGACATTCATGATTCCAGAAACCCCTGTGAAGTCCTGAACCCAATGCTAAATAGGTCTTGACTAAATCTGAGTCCATACTTTTTTCCATGGGCTCTCTAAATAAAGCCATCCTGCCAATAAGAAGAGTGGTCTTTTTTACAAGCCTTATTACAGGTGCGTCAATCTATGGATCACATTCCAACTTTTGCACTCTTTGTTGTAAAAAGCATGCACTCTAGGGACCATCCCTTGAATAGAGAGTCTCATCTATGGTTTAGATCATTCATTAAGGAGAATATATTTGATAGTGCAATGCAATGGGAAGGTAGGTCTGGAACTTTTCAGGCCCTTGAAAAATACACCTGAAGCTGCAGGTTCTTAATTCTCATGTGGAATCCCAAGGGTGTCTCTAACACACTCTGTCAGTTTAACAATAGATCTCATGTCCATGTTCATCTTCCAGGATTCATACTCTCCATCTTCTTCTGAAGAACATTCCTTCAAGACCGTTTGATCAAACTCTGAAGAAGATTCTTTCAGCTATGGTAAAGCTTTTACCTTTTTTTGAGATGATACAGAATTAAATTAATTCCCTCAATTCTTTTTGGGACATTCTTCCATGTGGATAAAGCTTGTAGTTGCCTGTCATGGCTTTAGACCCACATGCAGTGGTTACAACAAAAACAGAAAATTTGAGAACAAAAGCTTAGAGAAACTCAATAGCTTGCCCTTCAGTAAATCTCAGCTCAGGTCTAAAAAGAGTTTTTGCTCACTTGTGCTATTACAGAGTAATCTTAAACCACTGCATATCAGACTGATTCCCGCTTTAAAGGCAGTCCAGAACAGAAAGGCTGGCAAGTTCTCTCTGCATGATAGATACAGCAACCCCAGACAATCGTTTTGACAAGGTTCTCCTGAAGCTATGAAGGAATGAGCTTTTATTACTTTAATTAAATTATTTAATTAGGATTTCCTGTCCTGACACCTGAGCAACACGGGTTGACCCATTAGTGATGTTATCATGGTTAGACAGGAAATACATTTAGCTTTTTACTGGATAGTAGAGTCTTTTAAGTTCATTATGTGCAGCTTGTACAAATAAATAACCTTTCGATCTGCCAAGTCTAGTTTCTAGAACATATTTTGTACTGAATGCACAGTTTACTGATAATCTAAACATATGATAAAAAGTGTATCTCTGCGCATATTTTTAAAAATAATAAATATATCTTTATATTTTGTGAAAGAGAA
This sequence comes from Pelobates cultripes, assembly GCA_933207985.1. Taxonomy (NCBI): domain Eukaryota; kingdom Metazoa; phylum Chordata; class Amphibia; order Anura; family Pelobatidae; genus Pelobates; species Pelobates cultripes. Next base: position 35,121,565 of record OW240914.1, read on the forward strand.
GGCTGATTGTCAACGTTGCAGCCACACCTCACTGATAAAGTGCTAAATGATTAGATTTTTTTTCACATTTCTCAGACAACCAAGGCAGCAAAACATTAAAGACGGCAACACTTCTCACAATGTGGTGATGGGCTGATAAAAAGTGAGACCTATCTTAGCACAGAGAGTGTGACTTTGATAGTCTTAATATTTCTTGGTATATTTTTAAAAGAATACATTGTTTTATTGTAACACAATGGACTTGATGTGACATTGCAATAACGCTTGGGGATAATCCATGTGAAGGGCATGTCTGGATCATTACTATTATGGTCAACACTATCAACGTGATTATATAAATATAACACAGCATGTGGCTATATAGTATTGAAGTGCAGTCCTCATCTTAATATTTCTCTTACAGCTAACTGGTCCTTCAATGACATGCTGTACACAAAGCTGCTGTGAGTGTATCATTTCACACAGTCATCTTCGCATCTCTCTTGGTCTCAGCCATCAATCTCTCAGGACCATTACTTGGGCCATTACATGGTGTATCTTGGGGGAGGATAGCAAAGCAGGATTAACCTGAAGATTCCCTTATGTGGCTGCCTAAAGTCCAAGGGTTATTCAGGGGCTGAAGAACCATAAATTTACTTCATTGTGAAGAAAGAAGTGAGTTCACAAGCTCGTACTTTGCCTAGTGTCCTGTAAGACTGTAATTCTTCTCTAGGAGGATAGGCGTTCTAATATTTGTTGCTTATGTGTTTATAGACTATATTCTTTTGTTTTTGGAATTGATGAATACGTGCATGTTAGTGCAAAACCTTTATTTGATTGCTGAGGGTCTCACTCACCTATTTATAGCCCTCAAGTGGCAAGTGATTTTGTAGTTTTATTGAAAAAAAATTAAACTAAAGAATTAAAAATTATTAAAGAGTTATTTGGATTTGCCTACATTTTTTTTTCATTTTTTTTCTGGTGAAAATACATTCTGAAAAGTGGTACTTTAATAGTATACCCAGAGTCAGGTTAGCTAAGGTAACTAAAGTAAAATCATGATATTTATCATGGATATATATTATTTTGTACACAATGGTATTGTGGTGAATATAGTTAACAGATAAATGTGGCAAAAATATTACCACCTGCAGGGATCTGGGTTTAAGAGTCCCTCATGGGGCTTCAGTGGAAATCTGTGCCCCAGAAATACCTCTGATTGTAACTATCTTTGTCTGTACAATGATTATAGTGGAATAAGCTCTCTATCACCATTTCTCTTCTCAATGTTTACAGCTGCCGTTATTTGCAGAATTGACAGATGCCCATTCTCCTAGTGCAGTGTTTTCCAATTGGTATTCCATGGAACCCGAGGCTTCTTCTAGAACAAAATTGGGGTCAGCAGCAATCTATACCTAGATGGGGGGTGCTGTACGAAGATTTATAAAATAATAAAATTATATATCTGGAGGCAGTAGCGTACCTACCATGATCGCAGCCAAGCCCCTCACTCCAGGGGGCCCAGCCACAGCCACGACCCCTGCGACCGTGGGCTGGCTGTACACCATCCGGGCTGGTGCACAGATGCACCAACCCCGAGGACCGCGCTTGTCGGCAGGAGGGAGAGCTGTGTTGTGCTGCTCCCCTTCTTCCCTGTGTGTAGCGTAGCTGAGTGGTCTGACAGGAAGTGCTCACTGAGAGAACACTTCCTGTATGACCAGGAACTGTGGCGGGCAGTGAGAAGGTACAGGATGAGGGTGGATTGGGGATGACACCCATGGAGGGGCTGGGAAGGGGGATTTGGTGGTGACACACAAGGAGGGGCTGGGGAGTTTGTGGGTGACACACATGGAGGGGCAGGGGGTGGGGTAACACACATGGAGGGGCTTTGGGGGTTGTGAATGACGTAAATGGGTAGCTGGGGATGACACACATCGAAGGGCTGGGTCATTGGGAATGACACACATGGAGGGTCTGCGGGGAGTTGGGAATGACGCACATGGAGGGTCTAGGGGGGAGTTGGAAATGACACACAATAAGGGGCTGAGGGGGAAATGAGATGCATGGAGGGTCTGGAGGGAGTTGGAATGGCACACATGAGGGTCTGGGGGGAGTTGGGAATGACACACATGGAGGGTCTGGGGGGAGTGGGGAATGACACACAAGGAGGGACTGAAGGGAAAATGAGATGCATGGAGGGGCTGGGGTGGAATGAGGGACATGGAAGGGTTAGGAAGGAATGAGACACATGGAGGGGCAATGGGGGAGGGAATGAGTTAGGTGGTGGGGGCTGAGACACATGGGGGGGCCCTGGGCAATTCTTCGGGGCCCAGTGATTTCTAGTTACGCCTCTGGCTGGGGGGCCCTGTATAACTGGATGGGGGGTGCTGTATGATGATTGATATAATAATAATAAAATTATATGGCTGGGGGGTTGTATACCTAATTGCCCCCAGAGATATCATTGTATTATTATTATACATATCTTCATACAGCACCCCCATCCAGGTATACAGGCCCCCCCTGACACATATACTTGTCTGAGGGAATAAAGACACTAGCTGACATTAGGGTGATGTGTACCACCTTCCTCCTGCTCCTAAAATACAAACAATTACAGAGCTTTGTTACAACACTCGCCCAGGAAAAGGCACTGTACCGGGAACCCACACTGTTTGAAAATTCATGCCTAGACTCAGACCATCTGGCACACGGGGTCTCCTTTCTCTACCCCATGCTACAAGCACAAGACCCTACTAAAAAAAACAAGCTTTATGGGCAAATAGGAGACTATCTTTAAACGTTCTTATAGGGACATGGAGTGGGAGAATATGTTACCTCACACATCACTGCTCAAACTTTAGCAAAACTCAAGAGACAGCATGCAAGCTGTTAACCTTTCAGTACCGCACTCCTCAATGCTACACGCGATCATTCAGGACCACTAACACCTCTGCTGGAGATACGGTGAGGAGAGGGAAACTCTAATTCACCTATGGTGGGAGTGTGTGAAGATTCACCCTTTCTGAAAGGGGATACATAACAGTTAAAGTTGTTCTCAGACTGTCCACCCACCTGTGAACACGCAGAAATGCTGCTACACCACACCAATGTCCCTAGATCTTTGTATGAAAAATCTATCATGATCCGTATCCTGAACATAGCTAAAATGGTGATCCCACAATACTGGAAACAGGCGGTGACTCCTATGCTGACCTCGTGGTTCTCCCAGATGGAGTCGCTATGGACAGTGGAGGACCTTGATACACATCAATCATACATAAATACATGGTTACACTGGCTACTGTCGACATCCCATGCACACTTAGCAGACAAACTACGGTATTGAGCGAAATCGACATTGACGGATTACGGACCTGTCAACCCACAGTCTTAAGTGACACCAACACTGACTTTGGCGAACTATCACGCACCCGTTTCCTTGTCCCCTCTCTCTATTTGTGTTCTTACAATCCTATATCGATAGCATACGTGGGGTACCAGGGCCCGTTCTAAGGCTCCTTTTTGACGATTTCTATTTAATGGTAATATATGGAAAAAGTAAAAGGGGAGAATACCGAGATCCGAGGTCCAAGAATTGACTCGATACTCTTAAACTGGAAATGTGATAAGATCCAGGACCTGCAATTCCTCAGATGTTTGGGGCCTGCGAATCCACATAAAAATTATGCTTACATGAATATTTTACCTCTTTAATTGTCCTACTTGGGACCTGTGAGTTCTGCATTATTATCTTGATACTGTCAATTATACAAATGTTGATAAAACAATAAAAATTATATTTAATTTAAATTAAAAATACATGGCTTTTAGGGGCTTCCATATTTGAGTGCACATTTATGACACATTTGGAAATTGATTTTATGGCTGATTCGGTGCAGTTTAAAGTTTAGCTGCTCGACTAGCAGAGAGACAAGTACTTTTTTGTCATTTAAATATGTACTTCTGAATTGCCATAAAAAAGATCAAATCTGCCACTGTAATATCAGCATTTAGTGAATAATCCTTTATATTTTAGCATTATTGGACTTGGGCAGTTATATGCAAGAATGTACTAAATATACAAATAAGTTCACAGAGTCTAAATCCCCTTTGTTACCACCAGCAACAGGCCTGCAGAACACAAAGCAACATTTAATTTTTGGAAAACATCAAATGGAGTTACATCTCTTTGATCAATCAAAGAGGAAATTTAAACAAATGATATCCAACATGAATATTCCAATGGTTCTAAGTTTTCTCTAAGGATATCGCTCACCTTTTGCCCTTAACCGAGTGAGAACAATGCAAGCTGCAAAGTTATTTGGAACGTTTAAAAAAAATAATAAAGAAAAAGTTCCCTTGCTCTTAAATCCGGAAACAGATGGATGAATATAGCACTAAAGCACATGATTCATATAGAGAGTTGGTGCTGTTTTATTTTTTTTTAAATGTCTTACTTTTTCCCTTGAATACTGGAGAGTTAAAACGGGAAGGGCTGTCTGTTATACACAAATACGTGTTTCCTTAGGTATTTAAAAAATGTCACTCTGGGGAAGGAAAATAAAACGTTGAAATCTATAGAAAAAGCATTCATGCCAAGACACTCATTAAAGCTATTTTCTAAACAATGAAAACATGTTTTCTACAACATAACAGCTTGGCCAATGTCTGAAGATGACCTGTCACCAGAGAGACTGGAGTGGTCTGATAACATATTTGCCACGAATACTCAACACAAATTACTACACAATGAGATCGAATAACACATAATTATTACAATGCACTTAACACCAGTCAGAAGAATATCGACACGAGATTAAGTGAAGCCATAGTGGAATTAGTTACAATAGATGTCATAGTTTCTTTGGAATTTTTTAAATACCAGCTAGACAATGAATCAGTGACTCTGGTGGAAAAACTGTGTTCTACCTTCCTGTAGGTGACAGACAAATTTTGCGATAGTATCTCTTTCAACAAGTATTGGTCCCTGTGCCCTGAAAACACTTGATGTACTCTGGCATGGGGGGGTAGACTTGGTTTTACAACCCCATTATTCTATGGTGTTGCTTACCAGTCAAAACACTAAAAATTGAATATTGACTAAAAGTTGTTACAAATTAGTTGCTAAAGTGCTGTGAAAGTTTATTATCAACCAAATGTTGCTACTAGCGGAGATACAAAGCCAGTCCTGCCCAATTTAAGACCTTGGGGAATATTTGGGTTAATAGCAGGAATGTTATTGGCAAGAGATTGGGGAATTGAGACAGGCATTTGTGTTCCTATGAATGTATTTCTTAAAGGATCACTATAGTGTCAGGAAAACAAATCGGTTTTTGTGACACTATAGTACCCTGAGGATACCCCCACCCTCAGGGTCCCCCTCCCATGGTGCTGAAGGGGTTAAAACCCCTTCAGCTACTCACCTTCTTCCACCGCCGGGCTCTCTCACCTCTCCTCCCCCGCCGACGTCAGCGGAGCGGAATGCGCATGCGCGGCAGTGCCGTGCGTGCATTCAAAGTGTCCATAGGAAAGCATTTTTCAATGCTTTCATATGGACGCTCTGTGTGATGGAGGCATTAAATGCCTCCAGCGTCGCAGATGCGCATCTAGTGGCTGTCCGGAAAACAGCCACTAGAGGCTGGCTTAATCTCAAATGTAAACATAGCAGTTTCTCTGAAACTGCTATGTTTACAGCAGGCAGGGTTAAACCCAGAGGGACCTGGCACCAAGACCACTTCATTGAGCTGAAGTGGTCTGGGTGACTATAGTGTCCCTTTAAATGTAGTTGCACTCTGCTATACTCTACCAATCTGCAGTGGGCTTTTTTGCAGTGATTATTCCTACCTTCAGGTACAGTGTGTTACTATTTGTTCTAGTAGCCAAGGTAAAAGACTAGCTTGAATTATGAAGCATTCCTTTGGAGGTCACATATTAGTTGGTAGACTTAGTTTTACTACCCCATTATTCTAAGGTGTTGCGTAGCAGTCAAAGCACTTTAATAGTGGATTAACCACTAAATGTTGCTACTACCTAGGCCTAGGTTTGTTCATTTATTTTAATTAGCAGCTGTTAAAACATCCATACTAAGTATCAATATTGAGTTTTTTTCCCCATCTTTTATTATTTTGCATGATAACAATGTTTATGTGGCATGGATACTGAAGTAAAGCCTAAGTGGGAAACACTGTATACCTTTACATACACTATTTGCGGCTTTTTAATCTTTTTATGTACAATCTTCCATTCTCCTTTCTGTTGTCTTTATTATTAAGGGTTAATTCATGGTCTATTATCTTATCTCTTACATTCATGTGTCCATTCACTAGTACAGGAAGTACTCCGTTTTCTGGACCATCTCTCTCCCTTTGAGGATGTTTAGGGCTGGAGGAGAAAAAAAAAATAATGTTGGCCAATGTTATGCCATTTTAAGTGCTGCTTCATGACATTTGTATTCAAACATTTAGCAAGTCAGTAAACAGTATATATTGCTCCCTAGTCCACTTGAATACAGAAGATATGGGGCATATCCTAGACATTTTGCACACTATTCAATATTCCTACGTGTTAACATACAGGGTGCTAGCATTTGGTGTACAGCAGTGTTTTTTTTGAACCTAGGCACACTTCAATGAGAGAAACATTTTCAGACATACCTCCTTTACCTGGGCATTTGATGGGCCTTTTAAAGAGGTAAAATTATTATATAGGGCCCAGTGAACTGCACTTTTTTTCTCTTTGAGAGACTTGAGGCATCTCCTTTTTTACATGATGAGCCTATAAGTTACATTCTCAGCATGTAGAACTTATTTTACGTTCACCTGCAGTGGTTCTTTATGAAGATCCAATATTCTTGTAATGGAGCCCTGTAGGCTGGGCATCTCCTGGACCCCTTTTCTGTTACTATCCTACCTGCTGCCCATGGAGTGAAGGAAAAGGAGAGAGTTGGGCTACTTTGGCATTTTGGAGTTCCGCGGGAACCATACTTTTTAGAAAAACAAAATCATTTGGAGAAACCTGGTTTGATCGGAAAAGATTATTACATGATAATCATGTAAATGGCATTCTCAGCATGTACAATTTATCGAACTTTCACCTTTAGTAGCACTGAAAGGGTTAATTGTGCTAGAGTAGCTTGTTTAGTGAGACTTTACACCTTGTCCCGGTGTGGATTGTTACATGGCGTGGAATAATGGTTGTAGTGGGGAGAATTGGGGTTGTGATGGGAGATCAAGGCAATATATAAAATAAAAAATTATTGGGGGCGGAGCTTGGCAGCCACACTTAACGGTCGCACACTGAGAGCTCCGTGCAATCTGGCTCCTAACTAAGCGATAAATGCAAATTTTCGACTCGAATCACACATCTCTTGACACCACAGTATCGGGAGACATCCCTAGCTCTCAAACCAGTTGTGTTCCTAACCGTGATCAGCAGGTTACCCCAGAGGAGACTCTGCAGCCTACAAGGGGCCTACTAGCAGTGCACGAGAGGGAGGCAGACGATCCCTCAGCCTGCTATCAGCACTTATCCTGGAGGACTATCCTGCTCTCTCCCCCACTCCAGCCGTTGGGGGTTATCCCGGCAATTTTCAACATTGTCTCACTGGTACAGCTCCCGCTACTACACACTTGGGACTACCCACCTGCCATGACCAAGATGGCAGACGCCTCGTGTAACCCAGCGCCTCGACCTAAGCAACTGACTCTGCTGGAGAAGCTAGACGCCCTGTTTGCAAACTTCTGGTCCACACTAGCCACATGCCGGCACAAGCCTGCTCGAGCCCTGCCAGAGCCAACCTTACCGCTTACAACAGGGCAGCCCAAAATTTCAGTTTTCGGTGTTGGTAAGCGGAAAGCTGGTTTGCAACGTCTATTTTCAAATATGTATTGTATGACCTCATTTATGTGTGGTGATTTAATAGCTCTCCAATGTTGGGTGATAATTGTCGTTGTAGAAATTAGAATATGGCCTAATATAATTTTATTATAATTTGGTAAATTTATGGGGGTTTGCTTGAAGAGACAAAGCTCTGGAATCAAATTATCAATTGAATTGTCAACAGTTTTAATTAATGTATGTATTGAATTCCAATAAGGTCTAATTTTAGGGCACGACCACAACATGTGACACAAAGATACTGTGACAGATTCATCTGTCTTTGAACTATTTCTAATCCTTCTTGGTTCGTCTGTTTGTTCGGTTAATTGCCTGTCCGTACACCTCGTTCGTTTGTTTCCCCAACTCCCGAATGAACTGCCAAACGGCCGGCCACCCAGCATGGAAGTGTGCTGCTGGTTAACCTCTCTTGGCCTCATTAGAACGTTGTGGTTAAGGGCAGACACTTCCTAATTGTTGAAGGTAGGCTGGGTGGTCGTCGTTTGTATGCTGACCACGAGGCGGCGGCCATCTTATTTGCTTATTTTGTTTAATGTAAAGAAATTTTCAATGTGATGGAATGTACTCCAACTTCCCACTATAAGATATAAAAACCACCAAAAAAGAATAACTTTGTGCTTGGTTGGTGTTTCCACCTTCCAAGCACTTAGTTGAAGCGCAGCGCTCTCGTGAGTAAGGTATAACAAAACATACACTTACCCTTTAGTATGATAGGGGGTTACACATGTAAAGAAAATGAAGAAAGAACAAATAATAGTGTAATATTCTTTACAAGTTTAAAGTGCAGTTAGTGAAAACAAACTCACATTTTTTTAGAGACTTTCCATGGGTATAGGCTCAAAACACTCTGGCTTCTGTGCCTTTAAGATGGCAAACCGTAACTTCTATTGATATGTTCTTTATTCCTCGTACATATCCATATATCATATCTTTCATCTTTCTTAGAGCCTTTTAGTAACTGGCTCATTCGTAGTGTTTCGTAATCGTAGTGTTTCCCAACACTTCAAATTAAAACATAACAATGACCCAAAATCCCTCCAATGTCTTACTATTCACAAAGTGGAAATGAATTGGAGAGAGGAGGATAATGTTAAGAAATTAGGCAAGACAATGCAAAGGATTTTCAGTTTTAATACTCTTGCCCCTTTTGGGCTTAACATGGATTTTGAACTGTGCCATTTTTTAATTAACTATCCAATTTTAGTAAAATGTGATTTTTTTTTTTTTTTTAGCAGTATATTTTTAACATAAAGAGTTATAAATAAAGTGTATTATAAATGTATTTTATGTGTATGTACAAATATATATATATTTGAGAATAGAATATAGATTGTCACTGTAAGCATGTATATTACTGGATATCTTAATGTATTTAACATAAGACACCATATAATAGTTTAATATAATTATATCTTAGAGGTATTTATTATTTAACTGAACTTTTGCTGATAAAGATTCTGATTTCTATTTCCCGTTTTTACTGTATGAGCTATAATATAAAGGACTTAATTGAAACCAGAACAAAGAAACATAGAATGTGACGGCAGGTAAGAACCATTCGGCCCATCTAGTCTGCCCAATTTTCTAAATACTTTTATTAGTCCCAGGCCTTATCTTATAGTTAGGATAGCCTTATGCCTATCCCACATATGCTTAAACACACTCACTATGTTAACCTCTACCACTTCAGCTGGAAGGCTATTCCATGCATCCACTACCCTCTCAGTAAAGTAATACTTCCTGATATTCTTTTTAAACCTTTGCCCTTCTAATTTAAGACTATGTCCTCTTGTTGTGGTAGTTTTTCTTCTTTTAAATATAGTCTCCTCCATTACTGTGTTGATTCCCTTTATGTATTTAAATGTTTATATCATATCCCCCTGTTTCGTCTTTCCTCCAAGCTATACATATTAAGATACATGTTAAGATCCTTTAACCTTTTCTGGTAAGTTTAATTGCTGCCCCCCCCATATATCCTGCCCACCACATGACATCACAATGCCCCGCCCATATGCTCTGCCATATGGGCCAACGCCAGTTCTGCACAGAGTCTTTTATCTGAAAAGGCAGTGTGTGTTTACATTAAAAAGCCTCCAGGGACAGGCTATATACACCAGAACCACTACATTAAGCTGTATTGGTTCTGGTGACTATAGTGTCCCTTTAATGTGAGGTAAATTAGAGATTAGTGCTACTAATAATATATTGGATTGCCTACTTACCACCAGATGAGGACAAGAGGATGATGATGGGCTCAGGCTGCAGTCTGGCTCCACTGGTCTTGTGTAGAAGAGGCTCTCTGGAGACTGTTTGTAACAGTGCTCACAACAATTAACGAACAGAAAGCAGCTCCAACTAAGTGCTTGGAAGGTAGAAACACCAACCAAGCACAAAGTTATTGTTTTTTGGTGTTTTTTTTTTTTAAATATCCAGTTCAAACCATGGTATAAAAAAAGAGTGCTTGCGGGTTTTTTTTGTAATAGGAAATTTCACAAAATTCTTGCAAGGTAGACATTAAGAATGTAATTGGAGACATAGGGTTTTTTAGTGATAACATCATCTGCAAATAGACCAAATTTATGAATTTTGTCTCCAATCACAATCCCTCTATCTCTACACAGGTTCTAATCCTTTCAGCTAAGGGCTCAACTGCCAACACAAATATTAGTGGTGTCAATGGACACCCCTGTCTGGTCCCATTAGAAAGTTCAAAACTTTCAAAGACTAAACCAGTTGCAGAGACTGTTGCTGTAGAAAAAAATATAGAGCAAACACAGCCCTGATGAAAGGTTCTTGAATATTAAATTGCGACATAACTTCTCTCAATAAGCCCCAATGTATCCTATCAAACGTCTTCTGCTCATCTGAAGATAAGAGCAAAGAAGGTGTGCGATTTTGTTTAATCTAATTTACAATTCACCTTTCTTTCTTCAGCTTCAGGCAAAAAAATCTCTAATAAGACAGAGAGGGATATTTTTTTAAAACCCCTACATACTTATTAACCCTTAATAGGGAAAACATGTGATGGGCAGCAGCACTGTAACATGGCTGTGTGATACAAAAGGTAAATACAAATACACAAAAATAAGTCTTGCTTTCAAACTCCCACTACTCCTGGGTGGCAGCAATGACCATAATACACACAATACAAAACAAAGAATAACGTTACTTGTGTATTATTCCAAATCCCTGTGCATAATTAGATAAATGGAGGTTTTTAGTTCCACTAATCAAAATTATGAAACTAAATTTGCCCTAATTGCAGTTGCAAAACGACAGCAAAAGTGACAACTAGTAAAACTGCATTGGCAAAGAGTACTTTTGGTCATGCGTACTAAAAGGATTTGAAAGGCACTTTACAGGAGAATTGTGCAATGTTGGAAAACCGCACCCTTATAGATACACATAAATAAATACAGAGCCCAACAGCCAGAGTAGTAAACGGGGGGTTCATGTCCAAAATGTTCACCATTTCCAATGGCTCTAGACAAGGCTGCCCACTCTCTCCACTACTCTATATAATACCTCTAGAACCCTTAACACAGCGGATACGCGACGACCCAAACATCCATGGGATCCAAGCCAAAGGCCGAGAATATAAGCTATCCCTGTTTGCAGATGACATCCTTCTATCCCTAGAACACCCACACATATCTCTGCTCAATTTTCACAGGACCCTGTCCCAATGCAGCAAATGCTCATACTACAAGTTAAACATTGCAAAGATGTTGCATGTGGGGGATTAATATCCCGACCCAAGATCCGACGGCCCTAAAAGCTAACTTTGATTATAACTGGAGACATGACCACATAAAGTTCCCAGGGGTAAACTTTACACCTACACCAAACACACTCTTCTAGGCGAACTACGCCAAACTGCTTGGTGAAGTCAAATCTATTCTACAAGGGTGGAAAGGAAAATACATTTCATGGACAGGCCGTATAGCCTCGGTAAAAATGATGATCCTACCAAAAATACAATACCTATTCCGCACACTCCCGCTTAAACTCCCCACAAAGTATCTGCCGGAACTACAAAACCTCCTTAACGCTTATGTGTGGGAAAACACGAAACCAAGAGTAGCAAAAACCACGATATACCAATCATTCGCCCAAGGAGGGATGGGAATGCCTGATGTGGCGGGATACTACTGTGCAGCTCAAATAACTCCACTAGTCACAACATCCTACCGAAAAGACCCGATGGCGTTGGCCACTCTGGAAAAGAACCATGCACACGGTCTCTCCCTGCCACTAATGGCATGGTTGCCGACAGCACACAGACCAAAACACTCTGAATTACTGCCAACCACCGCACTAACCCTCTCGATCTGGGACAGATACAGGAAAAGATTAGGTAAAACAGCACTGCTCTCCGCTGCACTCCCGCTCGAAGCGCTTCAACTACTCATACCTGATTTGAACTATAAACTTTGGTATAGACATGGAATAACCACCATGTCACAGCTAATGAACGGCCAACACCTTAAAAAACTTTTAGACCTTCGAACAGAATTCAACTTATCCAACACGGCCACCTTCTCCTACATGCAATTACATTCCTGGTTTGCTCTCCAACCGCAGCAAACAGCAAAGCCCCAGAACCAGCACTGGAGAACAGTGACAAACATCTGCACAAAAATCAAACCAGCCACGAAACTCATATTTACGATTTACGCCTCTGAACACGCCCAACCCCCAAAGTTCCCTCCCTCCTTCAAATTAGCATGGGAAAAAGATATTGGACACCCACTCCCAATTGAACAGTGGCAAGACATCTTTAAAGGACCACTCTAGGCACCCAGACCACTTCAGCTTAATGAAGTGGTCTGGGTGCCAGGTCCTTCTAGGGTTAACCCATTTTTTCATAATTATAGCAGTTTCAGAGAAACTGCTATAATTATGAATGGGTTAAGCCTTCCCCCTAATCTTCTAGTGGCTGTCTCATTGACAGCCACTAGAGGCGCTTGCGTGCTTCTCACTGTGATTTTCACAGTGAGAGCACGCCAGCGTCCATAGGAAAGCATTGTAAATGCTTTCCTATGCGACGGGCTGAATGCGCGCGCAGCTCTTGCCGCGCGTGCGCATTCAGCCGGCGGGGCGTAACGGAGGAGGAGAGGAGGAGGAGAGCTCTCCGCCCAGCGCTGGAAAAAGGTACGTTTTTCCCCCTTTCCCCCTTCCAGAGCCGGGCGGGAGGGGGTCCCTGAGGGTGGGGGCACCCTCAGGGCACTATAGTGCCAGGAAAACGAGTATGTTTTCCTGGCACTATAGTGGTCCTTTAAAGCCCACAAACAACTTTCACTTTGCACAACCCACCTGGAACTATCCCGAAAGATACTCTACCGATGGTACTTAGTTCCTACACGGCTTAAACACAGTTACCCTGATATGCCAGATGTTTGCTGGAGATGCCAGGCAGCCCGAGGAACCATGATACATATCTGGTGGCATTGCCCGAAGCTCACTCGATACTGGCAGCAAGTTTCTGATTTGGAAACCAAATGCACAAACGTACAACTACCCCAACTACCTGAAACGTTCTTACTGCTCCTGCTCCCGAACATCCCACAAAAAAGCCATAGGTACCTACTGTACCACATCATAATTGCGACCCTCACAGTCATCAGCAGGCAATGGAAACAGACATCTAGCCCTCATATTGAACAATGTATTAAGGCAATTGAAACTACTAAACACCATGAGATCATGGCGAGAAAAACGAGACCGATGGCCACCTACTGGCCCACAGCATGGGAAATATGGGACAACATGAATCTGAGCAAAAACAAAACACAACACACATAACAGACGGAAACCAGAACCTCCTTGACCGGAGACACAAATGTACATGAAATGAGGACACCTCTAAAACATCACCCAACCTACACTGCATCCACAACCCTCTACCCCTTGGCCGCACTCACCCCACCACCACTTTCTTTGGTAAAACTGCCCACACCCCGCACTGAAGCAAACAGTATGAGCAATACACTATCCCAATGTCACTTCAAGACACACACCCCTTTACCCGACATTCAGAATACGAGAAAGAATGCGGGCACCGGGCAAAGCATGACCATAGGTCACGCTTCGAAACAACCACCAATGTATGTAACATGTGAATTACCGACAAATTGTACGCATTGAAACGTTACTGACCTGAAACTTGTATGTACTGATCTTCACTGCTTCTTACCCTTCCCCCCTCCCCTTTCTCTTCTGTACCCCCTCCCACCCCCACAACTGAAGTTGAAGAAAACAATTAATAAAAATTGTCAAATTTAAAAAAAATAAAATACATAGGTTAAACAGCACTACTGTAATCCAGTCCAGACAAAAACTGTAAAATGGGCTTCACACAGGACTGCCATTTGGAAACCACTTACTACAACACAAATCTATATGAATAAATATATACAAAATAAAAACTTAGCTGGTTTGGGAATTTATATAGACAACCTCCCCAAGGAGTTCCCAGCAAACCTCCCTCCAACACTATATCAAAAATATGGGAAACCAACTGTAACTATTTTACAATAAAACACAACATAGTGTAATACAATCACTAACAATGTTGTGCACTTAATCAAGTAACAACTCTCAAGATGCAATATGTCTACCAGCCTCCAAGGTGCCTTCCCCAAACTTGTGGGGGACAATAATGGATTTTCCCAACACGTCCCAGGATCAGCAGTGAAGTACAGCAAGGACCATATGGACTCCAGCAGGGTGGGTAGCAAAAAAGTATTTATTTTTTAAATAAAAATATGATAAATTTGGCTGCTGGTTTTTCTTTCATTCCATGCTGAAAAAAAAGTTCATTCCATGCGAAAAAACGTGTATCACATGTATTTTATCAAATTATATTTTTATTTAAACATTTTTTAATATATCACATATATTACGTGGCACACAGATCATGAAATGTGGACCCCTGAGCTATGGAAGTAATTGGATCTGATGTTTAATTTTTCACTCTATTTTCAGCAAATGGATGGGGTTTATGTTTACAGGATTCGGAATAATAATGATGCTCACAATGTTGGTTGCTACTTTAGCAGATAGGCAAAACACTCTACCCTCACAATGTTCTCATAGTCTATTTTATATATAAGTTGAAGATGGGTTTCATTAACACCAAAATAAAATCAAACAACCTATCCAATCATCACAGTTAAACATTATCAGACCTTTTATATAAAGATTTCAAACTGAAGGCTTTTCTTCAAGAATGAAGCAGCCTACAATATTTTAAAATATTCTATAACGATCTACACTCTTCTGAAAAGATTGGTTCTCCTATAAGAATAAAATTTTGAAAGAATCTTTCTGTATCGTAGTTTATCTCCAATAACACACACAAGTATTGTATTAAAACATGATTTTAACAATCTGTTTTGAGAACATTATATATTTAAGTAGGTGACATGATCCCTTATAAACTGTACCCAGAATGATATACAAATGTTAAACATTCCGTTCGTTATGTTTTCTCACCATAAATTTATCATTTCCCAGGAGGAGCTGTCTAAGAATTCAAACATTCTCTCTTTATAGAAAAATGTATTTTAACTTCTCTTTTTTTTCATAATTGGTCCATTATGAGTACCTTTGGGAAAGGGTGGTTTAGCAAAAAAAATAGTGAGTGTTTAAATCTACCCTACTAAGCATTGATACTTTCCACATCTAAGAAATGTGGTAACTAACAAGTGACCTTACTGAGCACTGTATATAGCAGAGACCAAATAAGATGAGACAGTCGTTTGAGGACATAATACAGTGCTAGCAATCGTGGCATTATAATTATTATTTTTGGACAGTATTTAAAAAACTTAGGATGGGAATGACGGCCAACACAAAACAACAAAGAAATGTAGAATAAAAGAATAACATATATATATATATGTACACACACACACACACACTATATGGCCACTAGTATGTGGACACCTCTACTTAAACAAAATATTGAATTCGGGTGTTTCAACCTTACCTACTGTAAATCCAGCCATTAAATCTCTATAGATAAACATTGGCAGTACTGTCATACAGTAGGATGCCACATTTCCTATACATCAGTTTGTGAAGTTTCTGTCTTATTAGATCTGACCTAGAGCAACAACAGCCTAGCCATGGAGTAGTAGATCATATTTACAGAGCCATAGTTCACATTTTAATGTTATGTATACATAACACTGAGCATCACATGCTTTAAAAAATATCATTTTTTTTCATTAACCCCTTAGTAACCAGACCTTTTTAAAATTTTCTTACCGTTAAGGACCAGGGCTCTTTTTACATTTCTGCGGTGTTTGTGTTTAGCTGTAATTTTTCTCTTACTCATTTACTGTACCCACACATATTATATACCGTTTTTCTCAATATACCATTATTTTCATCATATAATATAATTTACTATAATATTTGTTTTATCAATTTAAAAAAAACACACTTTTTCTAACTTTGACCCCCAAAATCTGTTACGCATCTACAACCGCCAAAAAACAGCCATGGCTAAATAGTTTCAACTTTTTGTCCTGACTTTAGAAATACCCGAATGTTAATATGTTCTTAGCTTGTTTTTGCAATTTATAGGGCAATAAGTACAAGTAGCACTTTGCTGTTTCCAAACCATTTTTTTTTTCATTACATTGTAACACTGATATCGGTCAGGAATCCCTGAATAACCCTTCTCATGTATATATTTTTTAAAAGAAGACAACGGAAGGTATTAAACTTGGGGTATTTTGACTCTTTTCATGCATTCATTTTACCACCAATCTATGCCAAATTTTAAAAAATAATAATAAAAATAACAGTTAATAATAATAAAAAAATCTTTGCTAACACATAGCAATTTAAGAATACATGTACTGAGAATTTTAAGGGTTACTGCCAAAGAACACCCCAATATGTGTCCAGCAACATCTCCTAAGTACAATGATACCACCCATGTATAGGTGTGTTGGGATCTCTGGAGGCTAAAAGACCTTATTTGGAGGGTGTGCATTCCAGTTTTCCAACTTGGAATATTCACAGCTGGTCATCATGCACCCATGTCCTATTTGGGACATTTTTGAACCCAGCCAATGTAATTTAGCCCCATCAAACCACATATTTTTGAAAAGTAGACATCCTGGAGTATTTCAAATGTTGGTATTTTAACACTTTCCATGCACTAATTCTACCACCAGTCTTTGTCAAACTTTTGGGTAGTTATTTTTTTGTGTTATTATTCCCACACATTGCACTTTAGGCATGGATTATCAGCTTCTGTTATGTGTTACTACAAAAGAACACCCCCAATATGTGTTCAGCAGCATCTCCTAAGTACAGTGATACCACCTATGCATAGGTTTGTTTGGGGGGGGGTGGGGGGGAGGCAAGCCAGTGATTTATATTAGGGGTTAATGGCTCTGAAAAGAGCCTTTGGGTCTTACCATCTTACAAATCCCTAGCTAAAACTACCTACATCTCTCTACCTAAACACAGATCTCTCTCCGTCCCTCCCTAAAACACAAGTGAAGAGAGGGAGATCCACAGATCAGAGTAAATATTTACTAATATTGACCTGACCAGACAAATGGGGATCATAGTAATAATAAATATAATTATTATCTATGATGAGGCAGGCTAGGGACACCTCCAGAAGCCCCATGATGCACTGCCTTTAGAGAGGCAGCGCCATACTGGAAGCCACATGGCTGGGAAGGGAGGGGTTTAATAAATTTACTTTATTTGTTTTTTTAAATTGATTTAATTGATTTAATTTATTTTATTTAAGTCTTCACTGAGTGTCTTGAGGCACTCAGCACACAGGCAGAGCATCGGACACCTGCCTGATGGCTTCCAATGTTCCGCTACACTGCCGGGCGCCACGTGGGGCAAGCCAGAACTTATAACCAGGGAAAGGATTGCATGTGGAGCAGAGTTTTTGGTATCTTGAGATGCAGCTTCCCATTTTAAGTGCACTAATTGCAACCTCAGTATCTATGTGACTGACTAGCATGCAACATTAGGAGAAAATGCAAATACCTGTTTTTTTTTCTATGGCCACATCACCTTTTAGGATACACATTCACTCACAAATTGCAATTTGATCTAGATGGTCAATAGGGCAAAAATATCAGATATATTATTTACATCAACATATTTTATCAGGCCCATCTTTCTTTTGTGAGTTAAATCCATACAAATGAGTCTTCTAGAGTAAATAAGGGAAATGCCCATATATGGACATATGATTGCTGATCATATTACAATTGAAATTTACCATGTATAATGTTATGACCACCAACAAATTCAGTCCAGACATGATGAAGTATGTCCATCATCTTTGGCATATACTTGGAAATGCTGTATGACTGCATAAATTATTTGACAGTCCTTCTATAGTCCTCCACTGCTTTTTGCTGCCAAACACCAGATCATACTGCACCAAAGAAAGCAGAAGCCACACCTACTCATTCATTTGTGGCTTCTGCTTTCTTTGGTGCAGCATGATCTGGTGTTTGGCAGCAAAAAGCAGTGGAGGACTATAGAAGGACTGTCAAAGAATTTATGCAGTCATACAGCATTTCCAAGTATATGCCGAAGATGATGGACCCTGGAGCATTACTTATGTAATCCCGGAAATTGCTTTGCAGCTTTTACTGTGCATTATATGTCATCTCACTGTATACCAAGATACTCCACCAAATTTGTATGTATGTATGTGTTTTGATTTTTATGTGGATTGAGGGGTTACCACATTGGTGTTGTTAGTACTTGGTTTTTTCATTGAAGCCACTCGCTACAACTCAGTATTTGTATTATATTATGATGAAGTATGTGTCCAGTTTGTGCCTTTATACATTAAGATATAACTCATTTAGCTGATTTTAGTTTTACTTTTAGATTAAATGAAACGCTAGCCATATATTAAGTCTTCACTGAGTGCCTCTACCCCTGCTCGACCCCTGCCAAATGGCTTCCGATGCTCTGCTACACTGCCGGGTGTCACGTAGGTCAACCCGGAAGTGTTGGTGGCCCGGCAGTCAGGAGAGGTATTGCGGGATGCCTCGTCATCGAGGCATCGCTGCAATACCCTTAGAGCTCATATTTGCAGCGGATGTACTAGGTAAGTCCACAGTCCTTAAGGACCATTTTTTGTCGGACGTACCTAGTACGTCCTCGCTCCTTAAGGGGTTAACATCACTTTGCTCCCACACCCATTTCACTATTAACCTTCAAATAATAAAACTTACCTTATTTCTAGTGCTGTGCGGGTCTGCTGATACTGGCCCTGCCCTAATCTGCCTCCTTGCTGACATCATCAGAATTTATGATTTCGGCCAATCTAATGCTTTCCCATGGGGAAGGATGCAGGACACAGGCAGGGCCAAATGCTGGCTTGGCAAATCAGCACCTCCTCATAGAGATGCATTGAATGAGTGCATCTCTAAGAGGAAAGTTCATGGCAGGACTGCCTATTGTGCAGCACTTCCCCAGGAAGTACCTCCAGAGGCATCTGAGGAGTGGCCACTGTAGGTTTCCTTAGGGGGCAATGTAAACACAGTCTTTTCTCTGAAAAGTTAGTGTTTACATGAAAAGGCCTGCAGGGACTGTCTATACTCACCAGAACAACTACCTTAAGCTGTAGTTGTTCTGGTGACTATAGTGTCCCTTTAACTGTGCTGTGTTTTTCTATCATCAGAGCAATGAGAGTATATGAGAATGCACCGTGAATATAGTCCTACAACTGACCCTGTAAAAGTATAGTCAACCAGACCGCTTTATCTCAATAAAGTGTCTAGGTGCAGTGTCTATGTCCTTTTAACCCTGCAATGTAAAACATAATGTAAAGTATAGCTCTAGCAGCTGTCAATATGCCAGCCGATAGAGGAGCTTCTGCTGCACTAACCGAGTAAAACTCAATGCTTTCCTATGGAGATCATTGGGTTAGACGATCACAGAGGAGGTCATGCCTAGGCTTTGTAAAAAAGGTAAGTAAAACATTATTTATTTTATTTTTTATGTGAAATAGGGGTGGGACCAATGTAGTGCTAGGGACACCATAGTATTAGGAATACAGGTTTGTATTCCTAACACCATACTGTTACTTTAGAGACCGTATGTGCAGGCATAGTTGTAAAATGATCCTCATGTATTTTAGAGATCAGCTATAAATATTAGCATGCTATCAACTCATAATTTTGTGTAAATACTCACTTGTTTATTTTGAACTGGCCGACAATTTTTTTCCCCACTATGCACGAATTCTATTAGGTGCTCACAGAATGAATAGCAGTTTAGTTGACGTAAATTAGGTTATTTTCTGCGCTGATTCTATTCAGGCTGCATTCTAATCAGGTAACACGTCTAAATTTACCGTTCCTCCTATCATGGCCTGGAGCTACTAGTTAACCCCTTAAAGAAAAAATCACTTATTCCAAAGGCCATGTGCTTATTTCCAGAACATTATCTAACACACTGTGCATCTAGCAAATTATGTTTTAATTATTCACAACACATTCATTAGGGAATAATGTATTTTGTACTGTTACTTTTTTGCTCCCTCATTTACTCACTGCACCACTATATTACTTATATTACTTGAACATAAGTAGACATAATTTCCCATGATGCTCTCAGCGCAACTGAGGTCAGATAAAGGGTAGATTTGCACAGTATATCATGCTGTGCAATTAGTGCATACATGTGTGCAATATCCGAATTAAAAACAAAAAGCAAACATGTTTTTCCCCACATAAAAGCACAAATAGCTAATGATTAGCCAATGGAAAATACCTTCAAGTCCAAAGAAACAATACCTACCGTGTTTCCCCGAAAATAAGCCCTAGCTGGATTATCGGGGTGGGCTGCAATATAAGCCCTACCCCGAAAATAAGACCTAGGCAGGGCCGGCAGTTGCCGGCCCTTTAAATGCCTCAGCCGCCTGAGCGCTCTATAGAGAGCGCTCAGACGGCTGCCGCACTGCCTCACCTCCCCTTCCCTGTAGCGTGGCCGAGCTCCTCTCCGGTCCGCGACCCGCCCGGACTGACAGGAAGTGCACACTGGGTTTATGTACAGTTCTCCTGAGGTCCCGCCACAGCACTTCAATCTGTTGAGTTGAGGTCTGGATTTTGCCTGGGTCATTGCAACACCTAGATTCTTTTTCAACCATTCTGTTGTTGATTTGCTGTTGTACTTGGGATCATTGTCCTGATTCATGGCACAGTTTCATCCAAGCTTGAGTTGTCAGACAGATGACCTCACATATGACTCTAGAATACTTTGGTATACAGAGGAGTTTATGGTCAACTCAACGACTGTAAAGTTCCCAGGTCCTGTGGCTGAAAAACAAGTCCAAATGATCACCCCTCCACCACTGTTCTTGACAGTTGGTATGGGGTGTTTATGCTGTTATGCTTTGTTTGGTTTTCGCCAAACATGGCGCTGTGCATTATGAACAAACATATTCACTTTGGTCTCATCTGTCCAAAAGACATTGTTCCAGAAGTCTTGTGGTTTGTTCAAATGCAGATTTGCAAACTTAAGCCATGCTGCCATGTTCTTTTTAGAGAGAATAGGCTTTTTCCAAGCAACCCTTCAAAACAAACCATACTTGTTCAATCTTTCTCTAATTGCACTTTCATGAACCTTAACATTTAACATGATAACTGAGACCTCTAGAGTCTAAGATGTAACATTTTTTTGCAATTTCTCTGAGCTTTCCACAGTCTGACTTTGGGTGAATTTGCTGTGACATCTACTCCTGGGTAGATTGGCAACTGTCTTGAATGTTTTCCCACTTTTAAATAATCCTTCTCACTGTGGAATAATGGACTTTAAATTGTTAGGAAATGGGCTTATAGCCCGTCCTAGTTTGACGGGCAGCAACAATTGCTTCTCTAAGGTCATTACTGATGTCTTTCCTCCTTGGCATTGTGTTAACATACCTGAATGCTCCAGACCATAAAACTGCTAAAACTTCAACTTTTATAGAGGTGGTCACACTTTCCGATAATATGCCAATATTATAGTTATATTAAACTATGAGTACAAAAGTATTGGGACACCTGACCATTGCTAACAGGGACTTTTATGACATCGGAATCTAAATGTACTTGGTCACCCTTTATAGCTGTAACAGTATCCTCTCTTCATGGTAGGCTTTCCGCAAGATTTTGGAGTGTCTCTGTGGGAATGTTTGCCCATTCATCCAGTAGAGCATTTGTGAGGTCAGGCACTGATATTGGACGAGAAAGCCTGGCTCCCAATCTCTGTTCTAGTTCATTCCAAAGGTGTTTGATGGGGTTGAGGTCAGGGCTCTGTGCAGGCCAGTCAGGTTCTTAAACACCAAACTTATTCAACCATGTCTTTATGGACCTCGAATTGTGCACTGGGGCACAGTTATACCAGAAAAGAAAATGGCCCTGTTTCCATAAAGTTGGAAGCATAACATTGTCCAAAATGCTAAAGCATTTAGATTTTCCTTCACTGGGAGTAAGGGGCCTGGCACAACCCCTGAACATCAGCCCCATACCTCCTCCACCAAACTTTACAGTTGGCACTGGAGTCAGGCAAGTAACATTCTCCTGGCAACCACCAAACCCAGACTCGCCCATCATACCGCCAAATGGAGTGGTGGGATTTGTCACTTCACAGAACATGTTTACACTTCTCCAGAGTTCAGTGGTGTTGTGCTTTACACCACTTGATCTGACATTTGGCATTGCACTTGGTAATGTCAGGCTTGTATGCAGCTGCTTGGCTATGGAAACCCGTTCCATGAAGCAGTTTTTGTGCTGGTATTAATGCCAGTGGAAGTTTGCAACTCTTGGAATCAGCAGAGCAGGCAACTTTTACACACCATGCATCACAGCACTATGTGACTTTGCGTGGTTTTCTGCTACATGTCTGAGTTGCTGTTGTTGCTAAACGCTTCCACTTTCCAATAATACCACTTACAGCTAACCGTGGAATATCTAGCAGGGATGATCTTTTACGAACTGGCTTATTGCAAAGCTAGCATCCTATTACGGTACCACACTTGGATTCACTAAGCTCTTCAGAACGACCAATTGTTTGTAAGTGCAGACTGCCTGGCTAGGTGCTTGATTTGATACACTTGTGGCAATGGGTCTGTGGTAATATATAAAATATATTATACAGATAATAGAACTTATCTAATACATATAATAGCAGACATGCAAAATTGAATAAAAACATCGGTGTAGGGGATTCCTATTAACATGATGTTGAGAATTGTTTGAATATTTATATAGTTTGCAGATAGAGCTTTTCATGCCTCTAGAACCTAGCTGCCTTTTGGGTCTTTCAGTCTGAGACAGATCTCCTTCTTCCTTTCCCACACCTTCTAGATAACCAGAGAGTGTACCCTGGCCCTTGATTCCATTTAGCCTTTCATTGATTAGAGCTCAGCAAAATCACCAGTGAATCTTTATTTATTAAAGAGTAAGCTAGTAAGGTGACAATGGACTTTCAAAGTAACAGAGTTGAAAAATACTATTGCAAATGTAGTTGATAAGTTTTTTTGTAAGCTAAGCTCTTTTCTTTTTAATTAATAAACAATTTTTATACCTGTGCTGCTTGATTTTATAACATCAAATTTCTTGGTGATATCCATCATACATCTCCTTCCTAGGGCTTCTATAACATTTTACAGACATTTTCGTGGATCTTCTCTAATGCCTGGTATAATGCACAATATGTTAAGGGAGGATATTTTTGGAAACAGTCACCAAAGAGATGTTCTATTAGTCATAACACGAGAAGTGAATATGCAAAGCAGGAGATCACCTTTCCAGATATTGATAACCTGTGTACTCTATTAATGAGTACCTCTAGCCATCTAAGCAGACCTTTATTTGCTTATCCCTGTTGGCATCAAAGCTATTGTTTAACTCAATGTTTTTTTTTAATCACTAGGAATTACTACCAGGTGGATTTTTTATATTAATGAAGCCCTCTTATAAAAATAAAATAAGCCCTATAAGCGGATACTGAAAAATTATACCTTTCCAAATTATAAAGTTACCGACAGTGTCTGCTTATACATTTTATTAGTTTTGGATAAGTTGTTGTACCTTGGTTTAGAATGACTTGTGAAGTGAATGGCAGTGGTAGATTCAGAGCCCAAACTTAGGAGGGGCACACTGCTACATTTGGTGACAGTTTTTTTCAAGGGGGACACATAGATCCACAAACACACACATGCACAAATATGCATACCGTGACAAATACCTACACACATTTAGGCATGCATCTTCTGCTATGACACTGATACCCTAATTAATGCCCAACAACACAGTGAAATGCCTTCAGTTTCCCCCTGCTACTTGTCAGACAAAATTCCCCTGGCTTCTTCAGATTTGGTTTCTCAGATTTGGATTTGCCAATAGTCAATGTTATATATAATCTCTGTCCCTCTATATAAGCTCTGTTATTTTGTTAAACATATACAGGTTGGTTAATTAAGCATATCAATCTATTTGACAAGTAGGGCATGGTAACCCATGGCAAACTCTCTGACACTGTCAGAAAAACCAGGACTTGCAACAAGAACAATGTTGGCACCTTCACTAGAAAAGCTCATCACTGGATCACCAGGGATCTCATGAGGCCCAAGGGAGAAGTGGGTGAAACCAGTAATCACCACACTGGGTGACACCAACCTTAGTGACAGCAACCGATGATCATCCAACTAGTAATGAATAATACCTCTAAACCACATGATAACAATGACATGAGTCAATCTTGTTAAAGAGAAGTTAATACGTTTCTATAGGTCATAAGAATACACATTTTTGTCTCATTAGAGAATTTGATTTTAGCTGAAAGTAGCAAGAAAAATAGCTAGTGTAGGACTAACCTAAAATACTTGCGTAGCCTTTGGTAGGTGAGCTAACACTATAAAGGCCATTTCAGTGGTAATAAAATCTTCTCTCATATAAATGTATATTGGAGTTTGGTATTGTGTGCAGGTAACATTTTTGGTTTTGTTTATATATTGTGGCTAAATATAAAAGCCAATGCTACCACCCAAGAATAGTGATATGGAGTGTGTTCTTAAACTTACAAAGGACTATATATACTTGATATTTCACTTGAATGGTACAGAATGTCTGGAATGTGTAATACGGGTAACGATTCTCACAACGTTGCCATGGTAATGTTTAGAATTGTGTATGTATACATAACATCTACAGTGTAAATGTGGATATACTGTGTGCTACATGTATACATTAATTTAGAGAAGTATTCCAGCTGCACCATGATTAACCATAAAAGTGAAGACAATATTTATTAAACAATTCCATTCTGGAAGACACCCATCCATTTTAATGTTACATTAGTCCCTTTTCTTTTGCATAGTATACATGACAAGCCCACTCAGTAAAAGTATGAGACAGATTATATCCTGCACTTAATGGGTTGCTTTCATACATGATAGGATAATGTCGTCTAAATAACCGATGTAGACCAGTGGCGACATTAAAACTATGTTGTGATTTGTTTTAAAATAGTATCATAGCAACACTTAGTTAAGCAGGTGGCTTAACATTGAAAATGATAGGGAGAATGAAATATTCCCAAAAAATATATGTCAGACTTGTCTGAGAGTATGATGCTGTAACTATTGTGGTCACTCATTGACTAAGGTTTATCGTAGTCAGTAGGAAATATTAATTATGTTTCCCAAGTGTACTGTGCAATTGGACATATAAAAGGTACGAATACCCTGGGTTTAAACTTACAAAATCCAGTTTAATGAAATAGTTAAAATAGTAAATATTTTGTTAGATTGTAAACTTGCAAGGTTAAGGAACCCATCTTTCTCTACCAGTGTGAAACTACATACTCTATATCTTATTGTGAGCTATATAGGGTATAGTCAATTGTCAACTTGTCTGTCATCTTGTTATATTATACAGTATTACAGAATCTGTTGGAGCTATATAAGAATGAAAAATACATCAAGTATTTCAATATGTGTCTATCTGGTAATAATGATTACCAGATAGACACATATTGACCATTTAGTGTACCTTGGTTTAGAATGACTTGTGAAGTGAATGGCAGGGGTAGATTGAGAGCCCAAACTTAGGAGGGCTAAGGGCTAAGCAACGGCTAAGCCATAGTCCTGATAGTTTTCACAATATGACCATTTGTTTGCAACTAATGCCGTCCATTGACATTCATTGAAACTTCACTCTACAAAGCTCAAATTTGAAGTGCAATTTCTAAACTGCGACTGTGCCTTCATTCTTAATACTTAAGAGACATACTATGCATCAAAATGTAGGTCTGGGTCTTGTGATTCTCACAATATAAAGCTCTTCGCTGTAGGATTTATAGTTTTTAAAATACAACCGTTTGAAGATGGCAACCGCCAAAATACTCTGACCTGTGCCAGACTGCAGCAGCAAGTGATGTCATAGACAGGGCCTTTTGAACACCTGCTAATGTTTTTATAAATGTATGGTTTAATGTAACTGTGCAACAACGTTGCAATTAAATGTGCTATGTAAATGATAACAGTTACTCCGCCCACTCCAGTTGTAGACTACTGGTGGAGGCAAGAACACTTCACACAATTTCCCAGAAATTGTAGCTTTTCTAGTTATTATTATTCTTATTATAGCAAAATTTGCCACCCTAACTCCTCCCACAGTTTTTATACTACATAGACAAAAATTTACCAAAACGTGCAGATTGTTCCAGATCGGATTGCTATTACTTTGTGGAACGTTTCGCCGAATGGTTCACAGAATATCGTCGTTCTTGTGGCGCAATTTGTCCCATAGGAATGAATGGCAAAGCTAGAGTGGGAGCTGGCAAAAGCTGAAAAATCAGGACATGATTTCTAAACTGCCACCACCTACACAAATCTTATATCAAAACGTTCAGCTATCCCTCCTGCCACTAAACATGTCAACGGCTAAGCCATAGTCCTGATAGTTTTCACAATATAATCATTTGTTTGCAACTAATGCCGTCCATTGACTTTCATTGAAACTTCACTCTGCAAAGCTCAAATTTGAAGTGCAATTTCTAAACTGCGACTGTGCCTTCAATTTTAATACTTCAGAGACATACTATGCATCAAAATGTAGGTCTGGGTCTTGTGATTCTCACAATATAAAGCTCTTCACTGTAGTATTTATAGTTTTTAAAATACAACCGTTTGAAGATGGCAACCGCCAAAATACTCTGACCTGTGCCAGGCTGCAGCAGCAAGTGATGTCATAGACAGGGCCTTTTGAACACCTGCTAATGTTTTTATAAATGTATGGTTTAATGTAACTGTGCAACAACGTTGCAATTAAATGTGCTATATAAATGATAACAGTTAGTCCGCCCACTCCAGTTGTAGACTACTGGTGGAGGCAAGAACACTTCACACAATTTCCCCAGAAATTGTAGCTTTTCTAGTTTTTATTCTTATTCTTATTATAGCCAAATTTGCCACCCTAACTCCTCCCACAGTTTTTATACTACATAGACAAAAATTTACCAAAACGTGCAGATTGTTCCAGATCGGATTGCTATTACTTTGTGGAACGTTTCGCCGAATGGTTCACAGAATATCGTCGTTCTTGTGGCGCAATTTGTCCCATAGGAATGAATGGCAAAGCTA
The DNA here is from genome assembly GCA_933207985.1 of Pelobates cultripes. Lineage (NCBI taxonomy): Eukaryota > Metazoa > Chordata > Amphibia > Anura > Pelobatidae > Pelobates > Pelobates cultripes. Next base: position 35,149,088 of record OW240914.1, read on the forward strand.
GAGTGGGAGCTGGCAAAAGCTGAAAAATCAGGACATGATTTCTAAACTGCCACCACTCCCTTATTTTCAGGCCCACCTACACAAATCTTATATCAAAACGTTCAGCTATCCCTCCTGCCACTAAACATGTCAACGGCTAAGCCATAGTCCTGATAGTCTTCACAATATAATCATTTGTTTGCAACTAATGCCGTCCATTGACTTTCATTGAAACTTCACTCTGCAAAGCTCAAATTTGAAGTGCAATTTCTAAACTGCGACTGTGCCTTCAATTTGAATACTTCAGAGACATACTATGCATCAAAATGTAGGTCTGGGTCTTGTGATTCTCACAATATAAAGCTCTTCACTGTAGTATTTAAAATACAACCGTTTGAAGATGGCAACCGCCAAAATACTCTGACCTGTGCCAGGCTGCAGCAGCAAGTGATGTCATAGACAGGGCCTTTTGAACATCTGCTAATGTTTTTATAAATGTATGGTTTAATGTAACTGTGCAACAACTTTGCAATTAAATGTGCTATATAAATGATAACAGTTACGTTGCCCACTCCAGTTGTAGACTACTGGTGGAGGCAAGAACACTTCACACAATTTCCCCAGAAATTTTAGCTTTTCTAGTTTATAATTGAATAACTATTTGTACATCACTTGTCTCATTTGATCAGTTCCCTGTTTCTCTCATTGTCTTTTTGATAGTATTCAAGTACCCTTTGTGTTTACTAACTAGAACATTAGATACAAATAAATAATTCAGTATACAGTATTGAGCCACCATGGATCAGAGCTAATATTTGCTTTTTTCTATTACATAATTTCTAATAAAGTTTGTAGAATGTCAGCACATTGATTTGCATAGCTGATAGGGTGGGGCAGATTATTCACTTCTTAAACATATCCTCTTTAATTGTTGTTGTAAAAAGGAAGTCTAGTATTTGGCTCAGGTTCAGTAATGCCACTAGGTGGGAGAGAGGGATGTGGACTGCACCCGGGTGACACCTCAAGTAATCCTAATGGTGAGGTTAAAGCACAGCAGCAGCCACAGCTTTGTGTATCCATCGAGGATCTGGCGCATCACTGCAAGGAGGGCAGGCACTATGAAAGGAGATAGAAGTAGAACCTGCCACGCATGTTGTGTCGTATACTGTGCAACATGCGTAGCTACATTCTGGTGGTCTCTTCTTCCTCGTGATGATTGGTAGCAGCCTCCTCCATGCCTGCCCTTTTCTCTATCTCTGCCTGTCCATCTGGACTCTGGAATGAGGAGTCTTCTTTTGTATTTTGTACTTAACTATTAATGTGCCCAGTGTAGACTTTAAAAAATATATATTTTCCTCTGGGACCTGCCTTAACTTCAGTGTGTGTATGTGTCTCCGTATGATTATGTCTCTGTATGAGAGTGTCCATGTTCCTGTATGACTTTGTATGTATGAGTGTGTGTCTGTATGACTGTATAATGAATGCATGTCTGTATGAGTGTGTGTCTTCATGAGTATGGGTATGTATGTGTGCGTATGACTATGTCTGTATATGTTTACATGTGTATTTTTTTTTCTTTATGGCAATGTGTCTTTATTACTGTGTATGTGTCTCCTATGTCTGTGTACGTGAGTGTATTAATGTGTGTATGTGTGTATGTGTGTTTGTATGACTCTGTGTATTTAATTGTTCTTAAAATTAAAATCTGTTTAATATTGCATATATAAAAAAGAGAGCAAAGGAAGCAACAGATAAGAAAATCCTATTACTCAATTAACTTTTTTAATTACAAACATACCACCCACACACACAAGTACACTCAGCCTTATCACGCACAGCCACCATATATAATCACAATCAGCCAACCACTCATAAATCCCACGCACATCACACTTATCAACACCGACAGCCAAACGTACATCTCATAATATCACACTCAAAACACAGAGGAGGTCTGTAATACATCCATATATTCTGCACATCACTACACATTAAAAAAAAAACAACACATTATAAAGTAGGGTTGGGGTGACACCATGAGCTACCGCACCTGGTGACACCAACCTTAGTGATGCACTGCTCAGGTTCATTACCATAGAGGGACTTAGGCACGTCTAGCTTTATGGTTAAAAAAACAAACAACCTGGTTATTCAATAAAGTGAGGATTGTCAGGAATTCAAAATGATTTCAAAGTGTTTGTCAAACATAAGGATAAAATAGCCAAACTGGAAGAATTCTCAAAGTCAGCTAAACTTCCAATTTGGCTACTTTGGCAAACCGTGCAATTGCCCATATACTCTTTGTGTGATGTTAAAACAGTATATTATTAGATCATATCTCAAAGAAATGGTTGTAAAAAACATACTTAGCAACATAATCATGTCTTTATTTATGCTCACAGTGATCGTTACACCAGTTATTTCACACTGTGCCGAAACTATTGCTGACAGTAATAGGCATTCATTAAGAAATAGTTGTATGACGACACTATACATTTCACATCCGTGTTAGATGGTGCTTTCTCAGAAGCGTCCAGTCTCACGCACAGCTGTGGAATACAGCACTAATATAACCGATGTTAAATGTCAAGTTCATTGGTCTTTCTAGATGTGAATGGCCTTGTCGTTACAAACTTTAAACAAGACAGACGGCATACCCTGATGGCAGCCAGTGACTGTATCATTTTAGTTGCCATTTAGAAACAATTTAGGGATATTGTCACATTTGAAATTGCTTTAAATGTGTAGCTATTTTTTAATATTGTGAACAATATAAGACAACCCCCAACTTTTCCAGTTAAAATATAGAGTTTGGGATATACTCACCGTATAAGACTACCCCTCTTCCAACGCACACCAAAAACACCTGAGTCTTCCTTACTCACCCCACCCTCCCTGTGTTCTCCTTACTCCCCCCTCCCTGAGTTCCCCTTACTCACACCCCTCCCTGTGTTCTCCTTACTCCCCCTTCCTGTCTTCCCCTTACTCCCCCCATTTCTGTGTTCTCCTTACTCCCCACCTCTCTGTGTTCCCCTTACTCCCCCCTTCCCTGTGGTCTCCTTACACCCTCCCTCCCTGTGTTCTTTTTACTCTGCCCCGT
>OW240914.1:35152266-35188939 GCA_933207985.1 Pelobates cultripes
TGAGTGATTGTAATGGTAGAAAACCTTTTGGCAAGCGATATAACTGCAGTAACTCTTCGTAAAGAGGTAGCCTGCAGCATAGAGATAGAGAGAGGAGGAGATCTTTCCATTGAAGATTCCTGTGACCCATCAAAAGATGTATCATATGCACAGGGCCGGAGCAACCGTAGGGAGCGATAAGGAGCAATATCCGTGTAACTGGCCGGAGTGGCTCACAGCACTCCCCCTCCTGCCATTCACTTCATGTAGAGTGTCAGAGCAGACCGCAGTAGAGGATCCATTGTATCCTCTACTAGACTTGGGCATTTGTTTTTGGACAGACAAGTTGTTTCCTGAATTTTTGAATTTTTCAAATAATGCGAATGGAATGGAGGAAGAAGTTTAGGGGGAAGAAAGAGACACACACAAAGAGGCTTGGAGGAGTAATAGACATACAAAGGGTTTGGGAGTGGGAGGGAATAAGAGACACACAAGGGGGTGTAAAACACACACAAGGGGAAAACATGGGATAAGATACACTAAAGGGGGATGTAAGCCACAAAATGGGGGTAATATTTTCTAAAGGGGGTGTTAGACACAAAAGGTGGATAAAGGGGGGTAAAAGTAATTGTCATGGTGTGCTAATTGTGTGCATCTAAAGCGGATTGCTATGGTGTGCCAATTGTATGCCTCTAAAGCTGCTTGCCATGGTCCCACTTTTTAAAATATGCATTAAAAGCAAGTGGATCTCGAAAAATTACCGTTTTGAAAAGTGGGTCTCGGCCCATAAAAGTTCGGGAAGCCCTGTAATAGAATATAGGTTATGTTAGCCATAGAAAATAAATGGGACATAAAAATGGAAATAAAAGTGAAAAAATAAAGTGGAATAAAAAAAAGTTATAAAAAAAGAATTATGCGACATTTGCTATTTTTGTTTTGCAGAGAAAGAGAAAGTGTTTGGACTCCACGAGATATGGCTTCTGGTTTGTATAAAATCACTGCCTTTCTTACCTCACTAACCTGACTATAGCCTGTTTTTCAAGATTATTCTTGTCCATCAAGCTCAGCCTTTCTCACATTTGTTTTTGCTACTGAGCCAAAAGAAGGCAAAAAGCCCAGTCTAAAGCGCTTCCAATTTTTCAACAAACTAGCAATTCCTTCTTGACCCCAGAATGGCAGTCAGATATCTCCTTGGATTAAGAAGTTATTACAATTTGTACATTGCTATCATGTTCCCAGTGCGGTGCGATTTTTTTATAAACTAAAGAGATTTAAATTCATTAACCACGGAAAATTTATATTGAAAGGAGGGTTTGCAGAGAGCTCATCTCTGTATTCGGCATTCAGAGGCTTGCAGTATCACGGTTCTCTGTTCCACTGCATTGTGAGCTCTCTTACTATAGTTTTTTGTAAGTAAAATTTGTTTGCAAATTTGCTAATCATGTATACATGATTGCAGGTCTGGTTTCGTAGCTTGGCAGTCGCGTGTAGTAAAAATGTTGTTTAGGAATAAAAACTGTAAAACTTTAAATTAATTTTCCAAATAATGAAGTTACAGATAAGAAAACAGTGTCATAGGCATTCCTCTACATATTCTATAATCCTCTCACATACATTATCCTAAATATTCTTTATAGGTATTGTATATGTTTGTATATTGTATATGCTGCCACTTTAACTTTGTATTACCATATCACCCTCACATTGCAGGCATAGACTGCAGGGACTGGCTACGGACACCAGAACCACTTCAGTGGTTCTGGTGACTATAGTGTCCCTTTAATGTGAGGTAAATTAGAGATTAGTGTCACTAATAATATACTGGATTGCCTACTTACCACCAGATGAGGACAAGAGGATGATGATGGGCTCCACTGATCTGGTGTTAAAACAGGCTCTCTGGGGGCAGTGCTCACAAAAATCAACAAACAGGAAGCAGCTCCATTTTTTGAGGCACCTTACACAGATCACGGTCTGGGCCCACAGGGCCTGACAGTGAGTATGCCTACAAGGCCCGCCTATAAGACCCACTCATGAGTTCGCTCACAGGGAGTGGAGTGTATGTGTGTAGGGGGTGTGTTATGTGTTATTTTAGAGGATGTAATGTGTGTGTGTTCTTATGGAATGTAGTGTATAGGGATACCAGTTTGTGTAAGGGATGTAGTGTGTGTGTGTGTGTGTATAAGGGATGCAAGGTGTGTTTCTGTGTATGTAATGTAATGCAGTGTATGTGTCTGTAAGGGGTGCATTGAGTGTGTGTAAGAGATGCATTTTGTTTCTGTGTGTGTGTAAAAGAAGCAGTGTGTGTGCACGTAAGAGATGCATTGTGTGTTTTTGTATGTAAGGGATGCATTGTGTGTGTGTGTGTGTGTGTGTGTGTAATGGATGCATTGTGTGTTTCTGTGGGAGTGTAGGATGCATTGTATGTTTCGATGTGTCTGTGTGTGAGTAGGGATGCATTGTATGTTTCTGTGCATGTGTGTGTGTGTGTGTGCAGGGAATGGGATGCATTGTGTGTTTCTGTGTATGTGTAAGGATGCATTGTGTATGTGTGTAGTGTGAAAGAGAGGGTTTGTGGGGTAGGATAGGGGCTGAGAGGATAGCAGTTCTTTATTTTTATTATTATATTTATTTTGTTAAAATACTTTTTGTTGTATATTGTTTTAAGTTTTGTGTCTTTTTTGACATTCTTTATTTGTATGTAGTAAGGTTACAAGACAGGTCAAATCATATCAAAAGACACGGTATAACAGGTTTTGTAAGGCCCCTAAACCTTATGGCCAACAATATTTGTAGGGTTTTATTCCTAGGTTTCCCCCTCTCTCCCTCCCCGCCGTATTAGCTCCCTTCCCCCCACCAACCCCCCCCATCCCCACCAGTCTTGATCCGGCCTCATTTCTCCGTTTCTTAGGCCTAGTGATCTTAGTAGACTTATGTTGGACCTGCCTTTTAGAGGGGAACACCATTCCCCGACCAACCCCGAGCCTATTTGCCTTATAGAGTGGGGTCCGCCGGGACCGCTGTGGTTTGCCTTTCGTCCGGCGTTTAGCAAGTGTTCCACCATGTGCGTGGGCATACATTGTAGTTGGCGAGGTGCAGGACCTTGTTTGGCTTGGTGGGAGTAAAGCTCCTCTGGCTCGCGCAGGGGGTGGTGGTCCCCTTGGGTCCAGATGCGGTCCCCGCGAGCCCCCCCTCGGTGGAATTCTGTGTCGTTCGGGTGTAATGCCCGAGGTCCGGCACCCCCCCCCCTCCGATGAGTTGTTAATTTAACCGTGGCCGGGCTGTCTCCGGCCTGCCTGCTATCTGTGGCTGTCATGTGTTAACTCCAGTCAAGGTCCCCTTTCCTCCCCTGTCGGTCACCTTTGCTTCGTCATTGAGGCATGTGGAGAAAGAGAGAGAAAGAGTTAGAGAGAGTGAGAGAAAAAGAGGAAGAAGAGAGGAGGGAGAAAAAAAAAAAAAGGAAGAAGGAGGGGGGGGAAGGGAGGGGGTCCCGCGCGGCCGCAATCCAGCCTCCTCCCACGCTACTCCGCCTCCTCATCTGGCCTCAGACGGTCCGCCCTCGGCCGCCCCCACCTCCGGTCCGAGCTGTAGGAGATCCACGGTGTCCACAGGCGAGTGCAGCGGTCTTGCGTGCCCCTGAGTTCTGCCGTAAGAATTTCCATGTTATAAAGTTCATCGACTTTTTCTATCCACTGAGTAATGTTTGGGACAACTGGCGATTTCCATCTGGCGGGGATGAGGCTTTTGGCTGCGTTGAGAAAGTGTCTGATAAGGGTTTTCTTGTAACGCCCCAGAGGTATCTGAGTGTGGTTTAAAAGCATAGGGAGGGGCTCCATGGGGATGTCCTCCCCCAGGATGTCCACCACTTTGTCATGGATCTGTTGCCAGAAGGGGGCTATCCGAGGGCAAGACCACCACAGGTGTAATGCCGTCCCTTCGGCGATGTCACATCTCCAACACTTGTTGTCGGGGGTGACCCCCATGGCATGGAGTCGTGCGGGGGTCCGGTACCAGTGCGTCAATAGTTTATAATTAAGTTCCTGCATTTTAGAACTAAGTATCCCCTGGTGGGACAGGACGTGTATTTGCTCCCATTGTGGTTCCGTTAAGGTGACACCTGTGGCTTGTTCCCACTTTGAGTGGAAGTGTGCCGGGGGACCCGCATCGGCACCCAGGAGCATGGCATATAGGGTCGATATCCCGCGTGTCGGGTGCGATCCCCCTTCACATAGCGTTTCAAAGTGTGTGAGGTCTCGGTGGATCAGGTGTTTCCCCTGAAGTGTGGCATAGTACCGGCGTATCTGGTGGTACCTAAATCGTAAGATCCCTGTCTCCCTACTCTGGCCCAGCATGTCTTCCAGCGGCCTTAGGGCTTTATTAGCACACCATGCCCGAAGGTATTGTTTCGTCCCCTCCCCCAGTCCCTCCATATCCCCCTGTGTCAGGCCTCCCGCCAGGTCTGGGTTGTGTATCACAGGTGTCAGGGGGGCCGGGTTCGTGGTGAGCTGCAGCTTGAATCGGATGGTTGTCCATGTTCTCAGTGTCGCGCCTATGAATGGGTGGTTCCGCAGGAAACCATCGCATGTCGGGTTTTGTATCCATACCATCGATGGAATACGCCCCCTGGCCTGAAGCCGCTCCATATGGACCCATTGTTTGTCCGAGTCCAGGACATGCCATTCTATAATTCGTAAGAGGTGTGTCGCCTGGTAGTAACCGAGTAGGGACGGTAGGGCTGTTCCACCCCGATGTCTCGGGAGTATCAGTTGTGTCTTTCTTACCCTCGGCGGTCCCTTCGCCCAGACGAATCGCAGTATAGCCGAGCCCAAGGTGTTGAAGTATGTTCGCGGGATCGTGATCGGAATGGCCTGGAAAAGATACAGCAAGCGTGGCAACAGATTCATCTTTATTGTGTTGATCCTCCCAAACCACGACACGCATAGGCGTCCCCATCTGAGCAAGTCCGCACGGAGCGTTTGGAGAATAGGGAGAAAGTTTTCTTGATAGAGTTTCGTCAGGTCTCTAGTTAACCAGATCCCGAGATATTTTATGCGCTGGTGGCACCATTTAAAGGGGAACTCTCCTGTCAGCCGTTCGACCAACTCGGGGGGTATAGAGATGGGGAGGGCCTCTGACTTGTCCGCGTTCAATTTGAAGTTAGAGATCCGTCCGAACCGCTCAAAGGCCGCCAACAGGTTGGGCAAGGTGATCAAGGGGTTGCTCACGAAGAAAAGGAGGTCGTCCGCGTAGGCCGCCACCTTGTGCGTGCCGTCCCCCAGGGTGACCCCCGCAATGCCCCCGTCCCGTCTGACCGCCCCAAGAAATGGCTCCAGAGAGAGGGCAAACAGGAGGGGGGAAAGCGGACATCCCTGGCGCGTCCCGTTACGTATCCGAATCGGTGTGGACAGGACCCCATTAATGCGTAGTTGAGCAGTCGGTTCCGCATATAGCGCGGAGATCCACTGCAGTATATTCGGTCCGAACCCCATTGCCTTGAGCGTTTAAAGGAGGTATCGCCAGTCCACCCGGTCGAAGGCCTTCTCCGCGTCAGTGGAGAGGAGCAGGCCCCCGACCGGCGAGTTCCGTTGCATGTGCATGATGTTTAGCGCTCTGATTGTATTATCTTTGGCTTCTCGACCGGGTATGAATCCGGTCTGGTCCGGGTGGATCAAGGATGGGACTATGCGGCCCACGCGCGCCGCCAGGACCTTCGTAAACAGCTTGAGGTCTGCGTTTAGTAGAGAAATGGGTCTGTAGCTCGCACAGGCCGCTGGGTCTCTACCCTCTTTCGGGATAACCGCGATCGTTGCCAGTAGGGTGTCCCCCGGTAGGCGTGCCCCCTCAAGGAGAGAGTTCATGCCCGCCAGCAATTCTGGTAGGAGGACATCCCCAAAGGCCTTGAGGTATCTGGCGGGGAGGCCGTCCGGTCCCGGGGCTTTAAGTTGTGTGTTCTTCAGGGCTGCCGTCAGTTCCTCGATCGTAATGGGGGCATCAAGGTCTTCCCTTTGTTCTTGCGTGAGAGTCCGGTGTACGTGGTTTTCCAGGTACTCCCTCGTCAGTCTCGCCGTCCTTTCCCGGCCCGCGCTTGTCTCATCTTTCTGGATATCGTATAGGCCAGTGTAGAAGTTCCGGAATTCCTCGACTATTTTGTCCGGTACCTGCGTGAGGGCGCCGCTCTTTGTCCGCAGCTTAGTGATCTGGTTCACGCGGCGTTGTTGTCTCAGCATTCTGGCTAGCATACGACCGCATTTGTTGGAGTGTTCATAGTAATAGCGATGGGCTTTTTTCATCGTAGAGGCGAGGTTTTTCGTGAGCAGATGTTGTAGGTCTCGGCGGGCCTCTCGGAGCGCATGGTACGCCTCTTCTGTCGGTGCGGCTTTGTGGTCTTGTTCTAAGCTGGCGACTTTCGTATATAGCTCTTGTAGCTGCCTACTGTGTTCTTTCTTCCGCGTTGTACATACCTTGATGAAATGTCCCTGAATGACGCACTTATGGGCCTCCCACCGAATCATTGGGGAGGTGTCAGACGGATCATTCTCATTGAAGTAATGACGGAGCGCTGTCGTAGCGTCCGCTATGGTGACCGGGTCGCTAAGTAGTTGTTCATTCAGTTTCCATTGGCGTCTTGTGGGTTTATGCAGAGGCGAGGTCAGCTGGGCCAGTACCGGTGAGTGGTCCGACCAAGCGTCCAGTAGGATTTCACATTTTTGTAATAGATTCAGGTATTCTTGTGCAATAAAGACATAGTCTAAGCGGCTGTAGCCGCGGTGCACCGGTGAGAAGTATGTGAAATCCTTGGCCTCTGGATGCAGGACTCTCCAGCAATCCGCAAGGCCCGCCGTTCTGAGTGCCAATTGTGCCGCTTTGATGCTTGCGTCCGGCAGCGAGCAGCGTCCCCGGGAGGTGTCCGTCCGCGGATCCAATGGTATGTTGAGGTCCCCGGTTAGAATTAGGAGACCCTCCCTGAAGTGTTCCAGCGATTTTAGGGTTCTGGTGAGAAAACTGTGTTGTCGGGTGTTGGGCGCATATATGGAGGCAAAGGTGTAGCGCCTGTCTGCAATGGAGCCCTTGAGGAAGATGTAGCGTCCCAGTGGGTCGGCCTTGATCTCCGCACACACGAAGGGGACATGCGCGGCGAAGAGAATGGCCACTCCTGCCTTCTTGGCTTCCCTATGGTTAGCAAAATATCCAGTGGGGAACCGTCGGTGTCGGAGGGCCGGTCCCGTCTGTCCGCGGAAGTGTGTCTCCTGGATGAAGGCCACAGAGATTCTATTGGACCAAAGTGCCCGTAGTAAATGTGATCTCCGTTCCGGCAGGTTCAGGCCCCGGACGTTGTTGGACCAGATGCGCAGAGGAGCCGGGGCGAACCCCTCTCGGCCCCGGGAGGTCATGAGAGCTGGTGCCGCCGCGCAGGGGCGGGGGGCGAGGTGTCAGGGGCGGGAAAAAAGAAGGGAAAAAAAAAAGGGGGGGGAGGTGGTCGTAGGTAGAGGGTCGTCAGTAGACCTGTTATAGAATAACAGAAAGAGTTAAACAAGGTGAGAACTATGTACAGTGTCAGACTCAGCTGTCTAGGTCGGTGAGTCAGTAAGGGGTGGACTGTCCCACGTAAATATGTCCCCCCTTGTCGCTCCCCCCTAGTGTGTTATACAGTGTGTCTGTGGGTACGTGAGCGTCCGCAGGCGCAGGACTGTGAAGGTGGGTCTAAGAGTCGTCACTGTCAGCTCCCCCTTAGCCCGTGCTGTCCCGCAGTAGTCCTCCTCTTTCCGGAGGCTATACCTCGGTGCCTGGTCATGCCCCTGTCCCATCCCGCAGGTGGACCCCCCCCCCAGGGTGGCAGTGCAAGTGATCTCCGCGTATCGCGGCTGCCGTTTCCAGCGTACCCTGGCCGCCCAGCTACTCAAGCAGACCCTATGCCCCTCTCGCCTCTGGCAGGTTTTACTCGTTGGGCATCCCGCCCACCCCCCCCCCATCCCTGTGACCCCAGGCCCTTCTCCCCCTGTCTCTTTGCTTTCCTTCCCCGTCTCGCCCCTGGCTCGGGGTGTGTGCTCTATGGGCCGGTGTTGAGTGGGCTCGGTAGTGCAGGGGCCATTCCTCCTCACCTCCCCGTGGAGGACATTTACTCGTCTCCCTCACGTCTCGCATGGGTGCAGTGGGGAGCTGCGGGGCTTCCCGCCTCCCCTCCAACCCAGCATGGGGGGGCAGGTTGCTAAGTGTCCCGAGAGAAATGCAGGTCCGCTCCGTGCTCTCCCCTCCCCCCACCTCGTAGCCATCAGTCCCCCAGGACCTTGCCCATGTCCTCCCCCACTTCCAGGGTGCAGTCCCCGATTCCCTCCCCCAATGCCCTCCCAAAGCCCAGTGAGCCCCCTACGACTCCTTGAGCCTAAACTTTACCAGTGTAGCAAGTCCAGGGGCAATATGGCGGGCCAGTCCCAACTCCAGAAGCGGCATTCCGGGCCCCGGCAGGGGAAGAAGCGACATCCCATGTCCATGAACTCCCTTTCAGGTCGGGGTGAGCCGCGACTTGTGAGGTGCCTACGCCTCCCACCCCACCTGGCTAACCTACTCCCTCTATGGGCAGGCGCAGACCCGTATCCCGGCTCCCCCCCAGTACCTTGCGGCCCGGCTGAAGCCAGGCCGCGAGTGCTCCTCTCCTCACTCCTCCACGCCTCTCGGGCCTCCCAGCATCCTCTGGGCCCGCTCCCTTCTCCTCGGGGGCGACGGTGGGCGCCCGTCCTCCGCCACTTCGTGCAGCTGTGCGAGCGGGGTCTCCAGAAGCCGATTCCAAGGCTCTTAAGCCGGGGCACATCTTCTGGCCAGCGCACTTGGATCCAGGCATTCCCCTGCCTAATCTGGAGGCTGAAGGGGAATCCCCACCGGTAGGCTATTCCCTTCTCCCGCAGGGTCGTCGTTAAGGGCCTGAGAGCCCGTCTGGCGTCCAGGGTGAGGCCGGACAGGTCTTGGTATAGGGCCACGCTTGCTCCCCGGAAGGGTATATCCGCCATTCCTCGGGCAGCCGTCATGAGGCGTTCCTTAAGGCTGTAGTCATGGAGGCAGCACAGGACGTCTCGTGGCCTGCCATCAGGCCTCTGCGGCCCCAGGGACCTATGTGCCCGGTCCAGCTTGATCACCGCCGGGCATTCCTCTCCAAGAATCTGCCGGAAAAGGGCCTGCAGCGTGTCTTGTAGTGGCGCTGTGTCCGGTTCGGGTAGCCCCCGAATCCGGATATTTTGGCGTCTGCTGCGGTTCTCTAAATCTTCAACTTGGCGCCGAAGGGAGAGGAGCATGTTCCCCTGGCGCGTGGTAGCGAGTTCAGCCGCTTGGTGCTGCGCGCGGCTCGCTTGGGCCTCCGTTTCCAGTGCCTCCACTCTTACTTCCACTGATGAAAGATCCTTCCTCAGGGCTGCAACTTCCTCTTTGACGGCTGCCCGAAGTTCTCTCAGTAGCCCCCCTGTATCTGCCTTGGTGAGCATCTGTGCGGAGATCATTGCCAGCTCCTGTTTAATCAGAGCGAGTGTGTCATCCTGCGTGCCGTCCAGGGTGGGCTCTCCCGCGCTTTCACTGCCTGGGGAGCCGGGCGCCATGTTGTCAGGCGGTCGGCTGCAGCTTAGTGTGCTCGGAGTGCACACGAACTCATCAAGCGTCCCGGTCGGGCGGTGCGGGGTACCCCCCAGGGTGTGGGGCTTCTTGTTCCGGACCATGTTTGTCGGGGTAAGTGCCGGTTTTCGCGTGTTTTAGGGGCCAGGGGGAGCGGAGCTCAGGAATTAGGCGTCCTGTCGCATGCTCGGCTCGGCCACGCCCCCTCCTAAGTTTTGTGTCTTACACCCCCTTTAGTTTATCTCTTACAAGCCCCTTTGTGTGTCCCTTACCCCTTCTCTTTGTATGTCTTACTCCCCAAGCCCCTTTGTGTCTTACTCTTCCCAGCTCCATTGTGTGTCTCTTTTTCCCCCTGGCTCCTCTGTGTGTCTCCCTCACAAGTGACTCTGTGCTTCTCTCTCCTGAGCCCCTCTGCGTGTCTGTCTCCCCTACCATCCCCTCTGTGCTTCACTTTCTCCCCTTCCTCAGCCTCTCTGTTTGTCTTACACTCTCCCTCCCCCGTCCCTTAATGATCTCTTTCACTTGCCCTGTCCCTTAGTGGTCTACTCTCCTCCCCCTGTCCCTTAGTGCTCTCCCCTCCTGTCCATTAGGAATCTTCCCTGTCCCCTTAGTGCTCTCTCCTCCCCTCCCTTAGTGTTCCTCTCCCCTCCCTATACTTTAGTGGTCTCCCCCTCCCCTTAGTGGTCCTCTCTCTCGCCCTCCCCCTTAGTGGTCCTCCCTCTCCCCCCCTCCCCTTTAGTGGCATTGTTCTCTCACCCCCCTCCCCTTTAGTGGTCCTGTTTCTCTCACCCCCACTCCCCTTTAAAGGTCCTGTTCAGGGCTGCCACCAGATATTTTGGGGCCCCTGACAAAGCACAAAGTCTGGGCCACCCCCCAGGCCCGCCCACGAGTCTTCCCACAGGACTCCTACCTAGTCTGCTGTCAGTGATGCACGACTGAATGTGGTGTGTATGTTGGAAGTGAATTAGAATGTGTGTAATGGATGTAATGTTTGTGTGTATTAGATACTGTTTGTGCAGTGAATGCAGAGTGTGTGTTTGTGTAGCGGATGCAGTGTGTATAGTGAACGCAGAGTGTGTTTGAGTAGTGGATGTAGTGTGTGTACAGTGATACTCACACTCTGCATAATGCACTTCCCTCTCTCTAACTCCCGCAAGCGTGCTGTGCGTGCCGCGCGGAGCGTTGCCATGGTAACCCGTGGCATCGCTCTGACGGCCGCGTGTCTCGCGGGAGTTAGAGAGAGGGAAGAGCTTTATCATACAGATGCAGACTGCTGGGCCCCCTCTGCAAATTCAGGGAGCCGGAGGGGGGGGGGGGCCTGCGGCTGCACATATATATATATATAGCGATCATCTCTATATGTATGTGCAGAGTGGGAATGTTGGGCTGATGACGGCCCTGGTCCTGTCTCTCTCATCCCTTCTCCCCTTTAGTGGTCCTGTCTCTCTCACCCCCCTCCCCTTTAGTGGTCCTGTCTCTCTTATCCCTCCCCTCCCTTTAGTGGTCTGTCTCTCACCCCCTCCTTTAGGTGGTCCTGTCTCTCCTCCCCCCTCCCCTTTGGTGATCTGTCTCTCTCACCCCTCCCCTTTGGTGGTCCTGTCTCTCTCACCCCCCTCCCTTTGAGTAGTTCATGCCTCTTTGGTGATCCTGTCTCTCTCATCCCTCCTCCTCTTTAGTGGTCCTGTCTCTCTCCACCCCCTCCTTTAGTGATCCTCTCCCCCTCCCCTTTGGTGGTCCTGTCTCTCTCACCCCCTCCCTTTGGGGTCTGTCTCTCTCACCCCTCCCCCTTTAGTGGTCTGTCTCTCTCACCCCCCTCCTTTGGTGGTCCTGTCTCTCTCACCCCCCCTCCTTTGGTGGTCCTGTCTCTCACCCCCTCCTTTGGTGGTCTGTCTCTCTCACCTCCTTTAGTGGTCCTGTCTCTCTCACCCTCCTCCCCTATAGTGATCCTGTCTCTCCCCCCTCCCTTTAGTGGTCCTGTCTCTCTCACCCCCCTCCCCTTTAGTGGTCCTGTCTCTCTCATCCCTCCTCTCCTTTTGTTTCCTGTATCTGGCTGTACTGACAGGAAGTGCACTCACTTCCTGTCAGTCCGGCCGGGTATAGGAAACAGATGCTCCTGTACCGCGGTCCACTCCCGGCCACGCTACACTGAGTGACACACTATGAAAGAGGGCGCTGTGCGCTTCACTCCTGCCGGGTCACTCAAATCTTGGTCCCCCCCGAGCCGGTGCATCCTAGGCAATTGCCTAAGTCGCCTATAGGACGCGCTGGTCCTGCATGTGGGTGAATGTGTGTCTCTGTGAACATGTGTATATCTGTGTGGGGGAGCTGCTTGTATGGATGTATGGAGGCTGAGTGTGTGTGGAGTGGGTGACAGTATATGGGGAGGCGTTGTTTCTGTAGCCAGCCACCCCACACTGTAATATTTTATTCTATGCATTTACCACCCTTCTGGAACTGGCTATACGGCCTGCAGCTCCGTTGGGTGCAGAGTTGTAGACCATGAGGTAGTTGTCTAACAAGCTCCGGCACTTGAAGTGTCTGAGCTTTGCCGTAATAACCCACGGCAACATTCAGATTGACAGGAGCTCGCGAGAGAACTACTTCATGCTCTGCAACCGGCAGAGCTGCAGACTAGAGACTGCTGGGTTCTCCCCCGGGGCCTTACTGACCTAATTAGAGAGTGGACTTTGCATTTAAACAAATATTTTCATTGTCATTACAGATTGGACCTACGATAATACATTATATTCTATGGTAAGTACTCTATTATGATACAGTGTACTACATAGATAAATCTAATAATTTACTATTTCCACATGTTGGGATTGATTACAATGTATCGCTAGATAATTTGCGACACAATAGTGGCTGCGGAGTGGACCGCACGAGCTCCTGCCCTACGGGCTACTGTTTTCATCTTATTCCAATAAACAGTGTGCTTGCAAAGTTTGAAACAGCGAAATGTTTACTGAGTCTAGGCGCCCAAGTCAAGTTAAAATTTCTGCAATAGATTTTTTTCATCTTATTCCAATAAACAGTGTGCTTGCAAAGTTTGAAACAGCGAAATGTGTACTGAGACTAGGCGACCGTTCTTGAGAGATCAGGAAGCTTGTCTGAAAATGTGACCATGTGGCTTGTGGTGTCGGTGAAACTATAAAACATCAAGCGTTGGTGGTATAGTGGTGAGCATAGCTGCCTTCCAAGCAGTTGACCCGGGTTCGATTCCCGGCCAACGCAAGAGAACATGATTTTACAACACCGTAGTCAGCAAATTTTACGTTCCTATTTAACGTTCTCAATGACTGTTACTGCTCTTGTTGCTGAATCAACAACATTTTGTTTTTGAATTTTTTTCTTCTACAATAACGGTCATTTTAAGCACGGCTCTCAAAAATCTGAACTGTATCAATTTGGAAGAATCCAATTTTTGGGAAGTGCCCAAGTCAAGTTATAATTTCTGCAATAGATTTTTTTCATCTTATTCCAATAAACAGTGTGCTTGCAAAGTTTGAAACATCGAAAAATAACGGGCTAAAACAACCTAAAAAATAACGACTGAAAAGCCCATAGACAACCCAAGGTGCACCACCCACGCTGGGGGTGCACTACATCAGCGACAGACACACTACCGACGCCGGGGGCACCGAGCACCTACCGCGGCCTACAGTATCTCCTCATAGAGATGAATAGAGATGTATTGAATCAATGAATCTCTATGAGGAAAGTGTCTGCATGCAGAGGGAGGAGATACTGAATGTTTGGAATGGATGCATTTTAGGCAGCCATGACCCAGGAAGGATCTCTAACAGCTATCTGTTAACAGAAGAAAAAGATTTACCATTTGAATTGAACAGACATGTAGGAGCTGGAGCCGGGGCGAGACCCCCCGAGCTCTGAACTCCGGAACAGCCTGACAAACCACCTACCCCACCCCCCCGGGGTCATCCTAGTCTTCCCCAGCCACACTACACACACCCGAAGACATATCGGCGGACCGCGCAGATGGCAGGGGTGCAACACAGCCAAAGCAAAACCAAGATGACGGCCCAGCACAGGCCCCAGCCCAAAGGTACAGGCACCCAGCCACTACCCCAGCACATGGCGGCACTAGATCAGCTCTGTAAAAGCCTGTGGATACTACTCCGCAACAGAGGAGCTACACACTTTCAAGCAGTGAGAGCAGTGGCCGCGTGGCTTTGCCCGGCCACCAGAAGCCGCCATTACGATGCCAGGCTGAGGGCCCCTAGAACAACTGCCCAGCGGGGCTACTGGAAACGACCGGCAAAACAGGAGACGACATCTGGGCGCACGGGCACAAATGCCCGTCCTGACACACGCAGAAACCAAAGCGCAACACAAGCCACACAAGCAAGTACCTCGCCGAGCCCAAAACTCGGAGTCCAGCACAGCACTCAGCTGCCCTCTTCGGTTGCAACCGCTTACCGGACTGTGGTGTGTGTGAGCCTACACTACCACCCGTTGGAGGGATTGCGCCGCAACATAGAGGAGCCACTGAAAATGCGGGTCACCTTCCCGGGAATGCAATCAAAACATCCAGAATAGGCATCGGTTAATACAACCTGGACTGACACGCCGTGGGGCCTACAGCCCGCGGCGCTGCCTACAGAGCAGAGATTTTCTCTCCCCAAGGACAGAGGCAAGAGCACCCCGGTTTACAATGTATGCTCTTATCTACACAAACATTGTGGTACATACAGCATGACACTTTAAGCTTAAACTCCTAACCGATGGACTTACTCACTCTTGGAACACGCATTGCATAGTTGTGTATCACCAGGTTAGGATGATTACCTGCTTAGTTTTCATAGCTTTGTCTTAGCCGGAGCCTAGTTTGATAGCATGCATACTACTGTTACCCTGTGCTGTAATCCCTGCAACAACCTCACAATTTGACTACATAATGCGTGCCTAAGCTACTGCATAGTCTACTATTTCTCATATACCTAGATAGACATCGCTACTAGTTTAGCTTGTTTATAACATAACATATAAAATGTGCTGATATTCACATGCCATGAATGTACAACTACTGTTTTTAAATCTTTTAATTATGCCATTGTGGCATTGACAAACGTCTTGTTATTCCATGCACAAAGAAAAATAAAGAATTTTAAAAAAATAAATAAATAATGGCTGCCTATAACCTAATAATAAGGTGGAAGCAATTACACAATTTAAAGTGTGTGATTATGAGCAGAACAAACAAACTCGCAGACATCTTCTCTGAATGCATGACGGAGTTCCTGTACTCCAACTGAGTACCTCCGCCAGGTTAGCGTTCTCGCTACTACCAACGGACTCTGGGGCACTTCAGACCCATTTGCATGTGCACTAACCTCCCAATGTTTCCCTATTACGAAGCATTTGATTGGCTGAGATCATCTGCACCGGGGTTGCCTAAAAGGTAGATCCCCAGATGTTCTACAACTACAACTCCCTTGTTGCTTTGCATGCCTTTAAAATGCATTTAGAATGACAACGCTTCATAGAAGCTGTAGTTTTAAAACATTTATGGATGTAACTAATGGGCACCCCTGAGACCAATGTGGCTAGGTCTGAAAGCTAAGTAGATCTTACCTTTATAACCCTCACACAGCACTGGGAGATTAAAAAAAAAATTAAAATAGATAGATTAAAACTACTATAGCATTAGGAATACATGTTTGTATTCCAAGTACTACGGTGTTCCTTGAAAATACTGTTTTTTAATCGATAACAGCAGAGTAGTCACTCACTAATAGTGTAGATAGGTCCGGAGAAAACAAGGACGCAGACATAAGAGGAAAAACATTTTGCCTACAACAGACATACTATGGAAATATGTGCAAATATGAAAATCATTTAAGTATTCAGGAATTTGCAACCGATTTTCCCACTACGATGCTAATAGAGACAGTGATACGGCCAGATGAACATTCTGATACATGCACGGAAATGTGGTCTTTCATTCAGATTCACATTCACAATACATCCATGAGCAGTTAATTTTTTCAATTTAATTTAAAATATCAACATTATTTAATAAGTATAACTATATTCCACGTGAAAAAAAAAAATATTTTTCTTGTATTTCAAACCTACGAAAGTCAACTCCGTAAAGACTGTATACTGCATGATCAATCAATACACAGAAAATTAAAGGGCAGCCAAATCTCCTTTTTTAGATTACACCCCTGAATAAAAGACAGAAACTCACCTATAACCTGTCCTCATCTTTTATTTTTTTTTACATAATGCTACATTTTCTTTACATTTTTTACTAAAGATTTGAAAATTGACATCACGATCCAGTTAAGCCCGTGCACAACCACGACAATTATGGTTTGAAAAGAAATGAAAGAGAAGCATAATACTCTATCTCTCCTGACTGACAGGTGGAAACAGGAGAGCTTAGAATGATTGACAGCGTCCAAAATGGAGATACTCAACACCAAGATAGACGTAAATAGAACAGTGTGGATTTCCTCATTTAATTTTATTTTTCCAACCTCATATTTGTTACATATAGGGAATATGTAAACCTTATTTTAAAGAGACACTCCAGACACCTAACGTACTTTAGCTTGGTGAAGAGCTTTATGTGTGAAGAGTGTGTCCTCTTTTTTTTCATTTTGCAAAAAGGGCAGATTTCAATAGAAATTGACACTTTTAGAAATTAACCTGGTTACACCCTCCTTGCTGTCAATCACACAACTGGTCCTGTTATTTCCTGGTCGTCTCAAGATGTAACAATTGCCCAGCGCACTTGTCTTGCAAAGACTTCTCATTAACCTGTATTGGGAAGTATGTGATTGGATAACAACTGAAAGTCTGGGAGTGGTTAGAATGGGAAGGTTTGCAAAGGCAGGAGACAAGAAAACTGCAGGTTTTGCAAGCTGATTTTAGATATATCACCAATCAAAAACGACATAATTAAATGCATGGACATTTTCATATGGAGTACATATATTAAACAGTGGTTTTGATTTATTTTGTGTTTGGGCAGTGGAGTGTCCCTTTAAGAATCCTGGGATGTGTCTGTTCCCATTCCAAGTGGACCATACACCTACTACATACATCAGTTCCTATAGCATATATTATTTTATATATCATTTGATAAAATATTTAAAATTGGCAGATTTTATGAGTGCAACCCACACCAATCTCTTGCTCTCAAATACCTTTGCTTTAAAACTTTGTAATGTGCCCCATGATTTGTGAAAATCTGAAGAAATTTATACTAGAGGCCCACAATGTGCCTGACATAGTATGTTGCACAGTATGTCGAATGAAATTAATTTTTAAATATATCTTCAATAGTGATGTCCCGAACGGTTCGCCGAATGGTTCGCCATGAACGGTTTGCCGCGGACTCATCATTGAGTAAACTTTGACCCTGTACCTCACAGTCAGCAGACACATTCCAGCCAATCAGCAGCAGACCCTCCCACCTCTTGGACAGCATCCATTTTGAAGCTGCATTCTTAGTGAGCTGTCCATGTGGTGGGAGGGTCTGGGAGGGAGGGTCTGCTGCTGATTGGCTGGAATGTGTCTGCTGACTGTGAGGTACAGGGTCAAAGTTTACTCAATGATGAGTCTGTGGCGAACCGTTGGTGGCGAACCGTTCGCGAACTGTTCGGCGAACCGTTCGGGACATCACTAATCTTCAACAGTATTGATCATTGGAAAATGGCTTAACCCCAAAAGATGAGACAGCGCCAAGACATTGAAGTCGTTGAGGGAGTAGGTCTGTTCCTTTAAATACTGAGCACATATACATATTTAAATTCTATATACTCTGCATTTATATAGTCCAAATTATTAAAATCAGCACTTTTGCCTGCATTTTGCCATTTGGATATTAATGTGTTCTAACTTAAAATTTTGTGAAATTTCTTTTTTTATTGATTTAAAATTGTTATTTTATGCTGTGTTTGGTATTTAGTTTATTCAATTTATTTTATCATTTATTTCTCATGGAAACATAGCTATTAATGGTACTAATGGATTTTCCTAAGAAGTCTGGTAGATTTAATAATTGATGACTGCCCATTTGTCTTAAAGCACTCACAATGAAATTGAGATTGCCGACGATGTATTTTCAGCTATCTTTGTAAAGTTTCCTGGATAATGCCATTACATATGATAAAAAAAATATATAATGATATATACAGCATATGTGTATGTATATACTGTATGGTCGGGACAAAAGGATGTTCTATTAAGCAAGTTGTTTGTGGTGTGTCACAGTCAATGAACGGTTAACCTAGGAAAAAAGAGGGCCTACCTTAAGAAAAGAGATTAAGAGGGGAGAGGTGGGTGGGCAATGCAACAGGTCTGAGAGAATAGGGATTCCAGGTTAAAGAGCCACATAACTCCACCCAAAACACCAGACTAACGCCTTCACTGCATTTTTATTGTGTATTCAAGGTAGAAATTATTATTATTTTAAGAAAGTTAGAAAAGCTTCAGGGGACATGTAAATAGTTCTGGTAATGTAATTCTAATTTTCTATTTTTTCCTAGGAGCGGAGGCCTCCTTCAGAGCCCGAGCACTCTCACCAACCCAACAGACAGATACTCGGGGAATCATGGACAGAAAAATCATTCAGCTCTTTCCACTAGTGACCTGATAAAATCCCTACCTCTATATTTTCCTAATGAATAAATAATTCTATGACAGCGATAGATATCCATGCGGTATAAATGACGTTTACATGTATATACAATATCCGTTGTCATGTCTATTGTGATCTGCTAATAGAACAGATGTGTTTTTTTAATTGTGTGCTCCGATCAAAGCACCGTTCATCTGCTAGGAAAAGGTATATGTGTATATAGATACTTTATATTGCAAGTCAATAAAACTCATTGGCGTAGCATCTACAAATCTCACTGTGAAATTCTGAATTAATTCAATGGTCTCATGTAAAAACACATTCTAATGTGAGGAGTAAGCATACATCCTATGTAACAAGGTGGGTTGCTTCACCAAGAAGCCATCACTGGATTTTAAATTAAATTATTAAAGGGACACTATAGTCATCAAAACATCTTTAGCATAATAAAGCAGGTTTAGTCTGTAGATCATACCCCTGCAGCCTCACTGCTCAATTCTCTGCCATTTAGGAGTTAAATTATTTTTGTTCCTGTTTGTAACTCACACAGCCTCCATGGAATAATGGTTTCATTTTCAATCGGATGTTAATTTGCTTTAGGAGTTTTTATCTCTTGTAAATTTAACTTTTTCACACCCAAGAGGCTCCTGCCGTGCCTAGAAGGCTATTACCAGGAGAAAAGAAATTATAAATTAAACTGAATTTGTAATAACGGAGGTATAAACATTAGATGACTCTTTACAAGAAGTGTGTAAGAAGGCTTTGCAAAGCATGTGCAGGGAGGTGGGACTAGGGCTGTATAAACAAGGTGATTTAACTCTTAAATGGCAGAGAATTGAGCAGTGAGGCTGCAGTGGCATGATCTTTAAACCAAAACTACTTTTTAACCTAAGATTGTTTAGGTGGACTATAGTATGCACTACTTGATGTTTTTTCAACATGACTAATATTTCAATTAATACTCTAGCTTATTAACCCCTCATTAAATAAATTGGGCTGTGTATTATTTTCCATAGGGAGGCAAAAAATTATATAAAACAAAACTGTTAAGAAGTATTTATCATGCAGCTTCAATGCTGGTCTTCACCCAGAGAAGTAACCAGTTTATCTCTCAATTTATCCGTCAATCTTTCAGCCAATCTTTCTTTGTGCAAGGAGCTGTTTATTCTGACACTCACCTCGCAGACAACAAGACACCATTAAGAAACAAGTAGAAGGGTTTTTGGGAAAAGAATCAGGACATGTTCTATAGCGGTGACCAGTGATATCCAGATACACATGTCCGTATTATCACACAGACGCTGTAGTTATAGTATTCAACATTAGATCTACCATAATGCTTAAATATCTGCATTCCAAAACACAGGCGACAATTGCTCCCCAAAACCCGTGAGCAAGGCTTTGTCACATGTACTGTGTCTCCTAAAAGTATTTTTGTACTGAATAGTGTTTGAAAGACTTTCAGCTGGACTGCACTCAGTAAAACCTCACTTCCCTCCGATATTTCTGCAACAAATTATGAAATGATTGTAATATTAAATGTAATTGTTTGCACCAAACATGCCTGTTTGCAGTTTATTTTTTCTGTCTCTGAACTGATTTCCAAAGAAAAACTCACTTCTGCTTCTATTGTCCAAGCAGGGTGAACCAGGAAGCCCTCCCTGGCTCTTAACTTGACTGTCAAATAAATTAAAGGGACAAGCAAGCTGAAGTTCTTTAGGCGTGTGGAGTGTCCACATAAACTTCATCAAACAACACAAACAGAAAGCATTTTTTGGAGGTTGTTTTGATGCTGCTTACACAATAGATCAAAGTTTTTCGAATGTGTCTGCTTAGAATTAAAGGAACACTATAGGGTCAGGAACACAAACTTGTATTCCTGACCTTATAATGTTAAAATCACCATCTAATCCTCCTCCCCCCATTCCAAAATCTAGTAAAATCTTACTTGATATTCAAGTCTGCCCCTGAACTGCATGCTTGGCTGACATCATCAGAAGTGGTGGTCTGAGCCAATCACAATGCTTCCCCACAGGATTGGCTGAGACTGTCAAGGAGGTAGACCAGGGGCAGAGCCAGCAGAAGCCAAACACAGCCCTGGTCAATAAGCATCTCCTCGTATAGATGTTTTGAATCAATGAGTCTATACGAGGAAAGTTCAGTGTCTCCATGCAGAGGGTGGAGGCACTGAATGTTAGTCACGTTGTGCAGCACTGTCACAGGAAGCACCTTTAGTAGCCATCTGAGGAGTGGCCAGTGGAGGTATCACTAGGCTGTAATGTAAACACTCCATTTTCTCTGAAAAGACAGTGTTTACTGAAAAAGTCTGAAGGGAATGATTCTACTCACCAAAACAAATACAATAATCTGTAGTTGTTCTGTTGACTATAGTGTCCCTTTAAACTTGAATTAAAAAATATATTGATTTTGCGTGTGATTTGAAGTTCACAATTAAAGGAGCAGTTCATTGTAGAGGTTATGATTTAAAGAGTCTATTGCGGGTTGTAGAATAAGATCCTTAAATTTTGTTGAACATTTTAAGATCTGGTTGACAATAAACAGTGTTCTTCTGCTTAATACAGCCTGACTCCTTATTATACGTCCATCCAATGCAATGATAGGATAAAAGTAATGGAGTCGCAACATTTGAAATTTTTAGATCAAGTTTATTCTAGGCGTGTGCATGGGGAAAATATTTGGCTCGGTTCAGCATTCCGAAATTCAGGACTTCGGCAATTCGCGACTTCAACACTTCGGAACTTCAGCAACTTCGGCACTTCGGTACTTGAACACTTCGGAACTTCGCCACTTCGGCAACTTCGGCAGTCAATGCCGGATCTTAGACACTTCAGAACTTCGGCACTACGACATCTTCGTCAACTTCTGAACTTCGGCAACTTCGGAACTTCAGAACTCCGGCATTTCGGGACTTTTCTTGCAGCCGCTTGGTAGATAACTCCCTAATTCCCACGGTATTAGGGAGTTATCTACCAAAAGGCTGAAAGACCTAAATTGGTCTTTCAGCCAACTTTACTAATACTAAGTAAAAATTACTTAGTATTAGTAAATTGTGCCCCTACTCGCTATACCGCGAGTAGGGGCATGTCTAGTAAACAGTGAGCAGCCTGAGCGGCGGGTGGGGGCCCTAAAGTAAAAAATGGGGGAGGACCTATTGTCCTCCCCACCGGCCCCCACCCCTGAGCGGCCGGTGCGGGCCCTTAACAAGAATAAGGGGGGGGGACACCTAATGTCCTCCTCCCTGGCCCCCACCCCTGAGCGGTGGGAGGGCCCTAAATACAAATTGGGGGGGGACTTATTGTCTGCCCCCCTGGCCCCACCCCTGAGCGGTGGGTGCGGGCCCTAAACAAGAATAAGGGGGGGTAGCTAATGTCCTCCCCCCAGGCCCCCACTCTTGTGCGCGGGTGGGTGCCCTAAATACAAATTGGGTGGGGACCTATTGTCCTCCCTCCTGGCCCCCACCCCTGAGCGGTGGGTTGGGGCCCTAAACAAGAATAAGGGGGGGGGACCTAAAGTAAAAAAAGGGGGGAGGACCTATTGTCCTCCCCACCGGCCCTCACCCCGAGCGGCGGGTGGGGGCCCTAAAAAAAAATTGGGGGCGGACCTAATGTCCTCCCCCGTGGCCCCCACCCCTGAGTGGTGGGTGGGGGCCCTTAACAAGAATAAGGGGGGGACCTAATGTCCTCCTCCCTGGCCCCCACCCCTGAGCGGTGGGTGGAGGCCCAAAATACAAATTGGGGGGGGACTTATTGTCCTCCCCCTTGGCCCTCACCCCTGAGCGGTGAGTGGGAGCCCTAAACAAGAATAAGGGGGGGGCCAGAGGGGAGGACATTAGGTCCCCCCTTATTCTTGCTTAGGGCCACCACCCACCGCTCAGGGGTGGGGGCCAGGGGGGAGGACATTAGGTCCAACCCCCAATTTTTATTTAGGGCCCCCACCCACCGCTCAGGGGTGGGGGCCGGTGGGGAGGACAATAGGTCCCCCCCCTTTTTTTACTTTAGGGCCCCCACCCGCCGCTCAGGGGTGGGGGCCGGGGGGGGCAATAGGTCCCCCCTTTAGTTTAAAAGCACCCGAATGTCCGAATTACCCGAAAATCGGCATAATTTTAAATTGGACCGAAACGAATTGCACATGTCTAGTTTATTCCACTAAAGTGTAAACCGAACAACGTGTCAAGGGGTCTTCGTTAAGTCGGAGTACGGAACATACACACAGTGTAATTACAAAAAACTCCAAAGAAAAAAACAGATATAAATGAAAACAACCTAAATACAGTACATAGTATAAAAACATAATTAGAAAAAAAAAAAATAATAAATAAATATATATATATATATATAAAGAAAAATAATCCTGCACTCCATATAATACAAATATACTTGCCCGCTGCTTGTCAAGCGAAAATATACAGAAGAATAATCCAGATAGCACCCTTAGGATTTGTAGATAAAATAAAACTTAGCTTTTAATTAGCTTTAAAAAAATGAATCAACGTTTCAGTCTGTTATACAAAGACTTTCATCATGAAAGTCTTTGTATAACAGACTGAAACGTTGATTCATTTTTTTAAAGCTAATTAAAAGCAAAATTTTATTTTATCTACAAGTCCTGAAAGTGCTATCTGGATTATTATTCTGTGAATATATATAGCAGCAGTTATAGTGTCTATATTAAAAAATATGACAGATCTCAAGAAAACTAGGTAATAGACATGCTACTAAATAGTAAAAGGGTAAGTGTTGCCTCAAAACTATTTTTAAATATAGTAATCCTTTCATCAAGTTTTGAAAGGAAAGAGATTTTTTTTTTTTAAATGAAGTAGATAGTGTTTATTAACACACAGTTAGTCTCTGTGGTCTTCCCTGCTTCACACCCTGCGCAAACGTTTTCAAATACTGTCTGGCTCATGGTGCATGTATATGGCTGAACGATCCTGTCCTATACTAACAGAATAAATTAGCTTCTTATTGGTGTTACATATAATTTTTTTTTTAAAAAATCTATTTTCTTTCAAAACTTGACAAAAGGTTTATTATATTACAAAACAGTTTTAAGGTGGTGGTTGTCCATTAACAATGGGCCTCTTTACAATCTTGTTGGTAAGTAGTGGACGCAAGCTTTCGCTACTAACAACAGCCCGTAGCTTGTAGCGGCTACAAATTACCAGCAGGTTAAAAACGTGGTTGCTAATTTTTTTTGTTGCCTATCTCAAGTAATTTCTGCCGCTACAGATAACAACTACACTTATATTAGCGGCTTGCTGGTAAAGTACAGAAACATGGACCTGTGCATGCACTCTTCGCTCTGTGTGGCAAGTAGCAACAAGCAGGCAGCTGATCGCCACTATACAGTAGCGACAGTGCTGAAACAAGACTCTATGGTGTTTAGACTGTCCCTTTAATAAAATAAAAAGACTGGTGGTTTAACCAGCCACTCAACCAGGTCCAACTACTGAAGCTCAACAGTTAATCTCTTGATGTCCTGGTAAGCCTTAAATGTTTTACATTTTATGCTGTAAGTAACCAATTGTGGTCAGAAAGCCTAGGAGGACATAATGAGACACTATTGTTATCGCTCTGTCTTTTAAGTAATCATGGGTCTGCATTGCCTCAGACGATAGGAGACATATAAAAATGCAACTTCATTATTTTATCTGACAATTAAGCAATGTGTCAGCTGCATCGGTTCTGACCAGATTATTTGCAAATCAATCATAAAATGACATCCTCAAATGAGCACTGTCTCTTCATTTATTTTGTGTTCTGTAAATCTTACTGAAATTCCAGCGGTCCGAAGATATACATAAAACAAAGAGATTACTTGCCTAAAAGAGACATGTTACCCAAAAGGTTTAACAGTGATTTGGCGCAGCGAAGTCCTCCCATACCCCACAGCCTCTCATCGCACGGTGTGAATATGCAATATATAATCACACTGTACACATATCTACCAACGCGGACAGGTTTGAATGGCGGACAGGGTCTGGGGTAATTTGGGATCATGCCAAGATTCTTTGCGAATCTCTGTTGACAGGCAGCCATGTTGACCAGCCCTACTGGTAGTTCACATTTCGCAGTACACTGCTACACCCATTGAGACCTGGGAACAAACTTGGGATAACTCTAGTAGTTATAATGCTTAGTGTTCAAAAAAAATTTGTCCTACGATAAAAACATTATGCATGCAGCAGGGTCTACAATCTCCAGTCTATATTAAAGTGTGGTATAATAAACTGACAGTGTTGTTAAAGTGATACTGTAGTGACAGTAATACAAAGCTGTATTCCTGGCACTACTGCTCCCCCTGCCTCCCTTTACTTCTTTAACACTTTATTTCTAGATTACTCAACTGACCATGTCCCTTAGATCTATGGACATTATTGCTATCAAAACCCCTAGACACCTTCACAAGAGCTTAAAACAAACTTGTAGCACGTATAACATTGGCTGCACGCAGAGCAATCGGACAACTGTGTTCCACTCCCAACATCCCAACACTACCCACAATACCAACAAAAATACAAGACTGCATAGATATGGACAACCTTACATCACAAATTCACGACACACCCAAACAGTTTCAATGTGGGACCCCCTTGCTGGAGAGAGACACAACCTTACCATGGTGAAGCAATATTCTAACCATGCTCCAAAAATTCTAATCCACCAGGTGACATCCTTTCCAAGCACGAAGCACAGTCAAAGAAACCTTACTCTCCCCTCCTCTTACTCTACGTTCCCCCCACCCCCCACCACCTTACATCTTACATTTTTCCTACACCTTTAAATTCTCCCTAACATTCTGTGGAACCCTACACTTTCTCCCTCTTACTCTCCCTTCTACCCTTACGTTTTAATTTCTACAAATCCCTTCTCTACACTCACCTCCCCTAAAAGGAATTAGAGCACACAAACCGCACACAACGAACCACAACACAAGTACCCTGTAAAAACCAGATTAACTGAGGCCACACAGCTTATGGTATATGATGTTCATCACCATCTCCAGTACCATACACGGCCCCTTAAAACACGGCTCAATATCACAAACCAA
Source organism: Pelobates cultripes (assembly GCA_933207985.1). NCBI lineage: Eukaryota > Metazoa > Chordata > Amphibia > Anura > Pelobatidae > Pelobates > Pelobates cultripes. The sequence goes on from OW240914.1 coordinate 35,177,528, forward strand.
AAGCGAACACAAATGTCCCATACTCAAACACCACACCACTCCAAAAACCCTTGGCCACCTAGATAATATCTACATAACCACTTAGGAGGGCTTTACCCTTTATTTACTTGTAAACATTGCAGTTTCTATGCACTAAGTGCAAAAGGGACATTGTACACAGACCACTTCAATTAGCTGAAGTGGTCTAGGTGCCTACAGTGTCCCTTTAATCAGCAGAGACCTCTCAGTATGTGGAGTGGTATCACCCCTGAGTAGCAGGTCTAGGCTGTGGATTACCTCACGCTTACTACTAAGAGCAGAAATTCTGTGAATTGTCTGTGCAAGGAGATTTTAGGAAGTGAGTCAAGTCCAGAGTTCCTTAAAAAGTTTTATACATGGTATTAGTTTGTCCACCCGTTTTTTAATTATTAAATTAGCTAAATGAACCATACTTCAATTCTAATATAATATGTACTGAAATTAATTAAGTTAAAAACAACTTAATTGGACTTTCCCCATTGCATGTCAAAAGCCAAAGCTGTTACATTAAATAATCTTACATCACAACATCGGCATCCTTTGAAGTGGGACGCCAGTGGGCGCCTTAAAAAGGGAAGGTCAGCAATACATATTAAGTCACTTGCACCAACCAAAAGGGGTAGACCTGCCCAGAAAGGGCGCAGTTCAGTGGGAAGAATTGGCAAGTGAATGCACGCCAGGCTGCTTGCCAATCAAGCATGCTGATCTATTGAAAGTGGTTCATGCACAGAGAGCTTTTTCAGTGGGTCTTAGTGCCCTGAGCGTACCACGAATGTGTCTAATGAAGGGCCGGTGCCATAACTTTTGGGGATACCAAGGAGCAAAGTCAGGGTGGCGGGACAGTACCCTAAAATAGGGACTTTTTGCGCCCAAATCGGTAAGGTTAGGAGGCCTGCAATCTATTTGAGCGGTCGCCTACGGTCTGACTATATATATCTGTTACAACTAGCAGGATCAATACAATAGCATGGGACCCATATATGAGTACACTCCCAGAGGTTAAGGGTCTTTCAGATCCAAATATTCAATAGCCTATTAAGGCCTAAAATATTAAATTCACTTTGAATTCCCAACATATCACACTGCACTGAATGACTCTATCCCTGGAGTTAGTGGAAGGGATTCACTCTATCCCTGGAGTTACTGGGTGGGATTCACTCTAGCCCTGGAGTTACTGGGTGGGATTCACTGTATCCCTGGAGTTAGTGGGTGGGATGTACTCTATCTCTGGGATTATTGGGTGGGATTCACTCTATCCCTGCTATCGGGTGGGATTCACTCTATCCCTTGAGTTAGTGTGTGGGATTTACTCTATCCCTGGAGTTACTGGGTGAAATTCACTCTATCCTTGGAGTTACTGGGTGGGATGCACTCTATCCCTGGAGTTACTGGGTGGGATTCACTCTGTCCCTGGAGTTACTGGGTGGGATTCACTCTATCCCTGTTATTGGGTGGGGTTAACTCTATCACTGGAGTTATTGGGTGGGATTCACTCTATCCATGGGGTTAGTGGGTGGGATTCACTATATCCCTGGAGTTACTGGGTGGGATTTACTATATCCCTGGGGTTACTGGGTGGGATTCACTCTATCACTGGGGTTAGTGGGTGGGATTCACTCTATCCCTGGAGTTACTGGGTGGGATTCACTCTATCCTTGTTATTGGGTGGGATTCACTATATCCCTGTTATTGGGTGGGATTCACTCTATCCCTGTTATTGGATGGGATTCACTCTATCCCTGGAGTTATTGGGTGGGATTCACTCTATCCCTGTTACTGGGTGGGATTCACTCTATCCCTGGAGTTATTGTGTGGGATTCACTCTATCTCTGTTACTGGGTGGGATTCACTCTATCCCTGGAGTTACTGGGTGGGATTCACTCTATCCCTGTTACTGGGTGGGATTCACTCTATCCCTGGAGTTATTGGGTGGGAGTCACTCTATCCCTGGAGTTACTGGGTGGGACTCACTCTATCCCTGTTACTGGGTGGGATTCACTCTATCCCTGGAGTTACTGGCTGGGATTCACTCTATCCTTGGAGTTACTGGGTGGGATGCACTCTATCCCTGCCACTGGGTAGGATTCACTCTATCCCTGGAGTTATTGGGTGGGATTGACTCTATCAATGTTACTGGGTGGGATTCACTCTATCCCTGGAGTTATTGGGTTGGATTCACTCTATCCCTGGAGTTACTGGGTGGGATTCACTCTATCCCAGTTATTGGGTGGGATTCACGCTATCCCTGGAGTTATTGGGTGGGATTCATTCTATCCCTGTTATTGGGTGGGATTCACTCTATCCCTGGAGTTAATGTGTGGAATTCACTCTCTGCTATTGGGTGGGATTCAATCTATCCCTGGAGTTACGGTGTGGGAGTCAATCTATCCCTGGAGTTACGGTGTGGGATTTACTCTATCCCTGTTATTGGGTGGGATTCACTCTATCCCTGGAGTTATTTGGTGGGATTCACTCTATCCCTGGAGTTACTGGTGGGATTCACTCTATCCCTGTTATTGGGTGGGATTCACTGTATCCCCGGAGTTGCTGGGTGGGATTCACTCTATCCCTGGAGTTGTTGGGTGGGATTCACTCTATCCCTGGAGTAACTGTGTGGAGTTCACTCTATCCCTGGAGTTATTGGGTGGTATTCAGTCTATCCCTGGAGTTATTGGGTGGGATTCGCTCTATCCGTTATTTGGTGGGTTTCACTCTATCCCTGTTACTGGGTGGAATTCACTCTATCCCTGTTACTGGGTGGGATTCACTCTATCCCTGGAGTTATTGGGTTGGATTCACTCTATCCCTGGAGTTACTGGGTGGGATTCACTCTATCCCTGTTATTGGGTGGGATTCACGCTATCCCTGGAGTTATTGGGTGGGATTCATTCTATCCCTGTTATTGGGTGGGATTCAATCTATCCCTGGAGTTACGGTGTGGGATTCAATCTATCCCTGGAGTTACGGTGTGGGATTTACTCTATCCCTGTTATTGGGTGGGATTCACTCTATCCCTGGAGTTATTGGGTGGGATTCACTCTATCCCTGGAGTTACTGGTGGGATTCACTCTATCCCTGTTATTGGGTGGGATTCACTCTATCCCTGGAGTTACTGGGTGGGATTCACTCTATTCCTGTTATTGGATGGGATTCACTCTATCCCCGGAGTTATTGGTGGGATTCACTCTATCCCTGGAGTGGCTGGGTGGGATTCACTCTATCCCTGGAGTTACTGTGTGGAGTTCACTCTATCCCTGGAGTTACTGTGTGGAGTTCACTCTATCCCTGGAGTTATTGGGTGGTATTCAGTCTATCCCTGGAGTTATTGGGTGGTATTCACTCTATCCCCGTTATTGGGTGGGTTTCACTCTATCCCTGTTACTGGGTGGGATTCACTCTATCCCTGGAGTTATTGGGTGGGATTCACTCTATCCCTGGAGTTACTGGGTGGGATTCACTCTATCCCTGTTATTGGGTGGGATTCTCTCTATCCCTGTTACTGGGTGGGATTCTCTCTATCGCTGGAGTTGCTGGGTGGAATTCACTCGAACCCTGTTATTGGGTGGGATTCACTCTGTCCCTGGAGTTACTGGGTGGGATTCACTCTATCCCTGTTATTGGGTGGGATTCACTCTATCCCTGGAGTTATTGGGTGGGATTCTCTCTATCCCTGGATTTACTGGGTGGGATTCTCTCTATCCCTGGAGTTACTGGGTGGGATTCACTCTATCCCTGGAGTTACTGGGTGGGATTCACTCTATCCCTGTTATTGGGTGGGATTCACTCTATCCCTATTACTGGATGGGATTATCTCTATCCCTGGAGTTACTGGGTGGGATTCCCTCTATCCCTGTTATTGGGTGGGATTCACTATATCCCTGTTATTGGGTGGGATTCTCTCTATCCCTGTTACTGGGTGGGATTCTCTCTATCCCTGTTATTGGGTGGGATTCTCTCAATCCCTGGAGTTACTGGGTGGGATTCTCTCTATCCCTGTTATTGGGTGGGATTCACTCTATCCCTGGAGTTATTGGGTGGGATTCACTCTATCCCTCTTGCTGGTTGGGATTCACTCTATCCTGTTACTGGGTGGGATTCTCTCTATCCCTGGAGTTACTGGGTGGGATTCACTCTATCCCTGGAGTTACTGGGTGGGATTCACTCTATCCCTGGAGTTATTGGGTGGGATTCACTCTATCCCTGGAGTTACTGGGTGGGATTCTCTCTATCCCTGGAGTTACTTGGTGGGATTCACTCTATCCCTGTTATTGGGTGGGATTCACTCTATCCCTGTTACTGGGTGGGATCCACTCTATCCCTGTTACTAGGTGGGATTCACTCTATCCCTGGAGTTGTAGGGTGGGATTCACTCTATCCCTGTTATTGGGTGGGATTCACTCTATCCCTGTTACTGGGTGGGATTCACTCTATCCCTGGAGTTACTGGGTGGGATTCACTCTATCCCTGTTACTGGGTGGGATTCACTCTATCCCTGGAGTTATTGGGTGGGAGTCACTCTATCCCTGGAGTTACTGGGTGGGACTCACTCTATCCCTGTTACTGGGTGGGATTCACTCCATCCCTGGAGTTACTGGCTGGGATTCACTCTATCCTTGGAGTTACTGGGTGGGATGCACTCTATCCCTGCCACTGGGTAGGATTCACTCTATCCCTGGAGTTATTGGGTGGGATTGACTCTATCAATGTTACTGGGTGGGATTCACTCTATCCCTGGAGTTATTGGGTTGGATTCACTCTATCCCTGGAGTTACTGGGTGGGATTCACTCTATCCCAGTTATTGGGTGGGATTCACGCTATCCCAGGAGTTATTGGGTGGGATTCATTCTATCCCTGTTATTGGGTGGGATTCACTCTATCCCTGGAGTTACTGTGTGGAATTCACTCTCTGTTATTGGGTGGGATTCAATCTATCCCTGGAGTTACGGTGTGGGAGTCAATCTATCCCTGGAGTTACGGTGTGGGAGTCAATCTATCCCTGGAGTTACGGTGTGGGATTTACTCTATCCCTGTTATTGGGTGGGATTCACTCTATCCCTGTTATTGGGTGGGATTCACTCTATCCCTGGAGTTACTGGTGGGATTCACTCTATCCCTGTTATTGGGTGGGATTCACTCTATCCCCGGAGTTGCTGGGTGGGATTCACTCTATCCCTGGAGTTGTTGGGTGGGATTCACTCTATCCCTGGAGTAACTGTGTGGAGTTCACTCTATCCCTGGAGTTATTGGGTGGTATTCAGTCTATCCCTGGAGTTATTGGGTGGGATTCGCTCTATCCGTTATTTGGTGGGTTTCACTCTATCCCTGTTACTGGGTGGGATTCACTCTATCCCTGTTACTGGGTGGGATTCACTCTATCCCTGGAGTTATTAGGTTGGATTCACTCTATCCCTGGAGTTACTGGGTGGGATTCACTCTATCCCTGTTATAGGGTGGGATTCACGCTATCCCTGGAGTTATTGGGTGGGATTCATTCTATCCCTGTTATTGGGTGGGATTCAATCTATCCCTGGAGTTACGGTGTGGGATTCAATCTATCCCTGGAGTTACGGTGTGGGATTTACTCTATCCCTGTTATTGGGTGGGATTCACTCTATCCCTGGAGTTATTGGGTGGGATTCACTCTATCCCTGGAGTTACTGGTGGGATTCACTCTATCCCTGTTATTGGGTGGGATTCACTCTATCCCTGGAGTTACTGGGTGGGATTCACTCTATTCCTGTTATTGGATGGGATTCACTCTATCCCCGGAGTTATTGGTGGGATTCACTCTATCCCTGGAGTGGCTGGGTGGGATTCACTCTATCCCTGGAGTTACTGTGTGGAGTTCACTCTATCCCTGGAGTTACTGTGTGGAGTTCACTCTATCCCTGGAGTTATTGGGTGGTATTCAGTCTATCCCTGGAGTTATTGGGTGGTATTCACTCTATCCCCGTTATTGGGTGGGTTTCACTCTATCCCTGTTACTGGGTGGGATTCACTCTATCCCTGGAGTTATTGGGTGGGATTCACTCTATCCCTGTTACTGGGTGGGATTCACTCTATCCCTGGAGTTACTGGGTGGGATTCTCTCTATCCCTGTTACTGGGTGGGATTCTCTCTATCCCTGGAGTTATTGGGTGGGATTCACTCTATCCATGGGGTTAGTGGGTGGGATTCACTCTATACCTGGAGTTATTGGGTGGGATTCACTCTATCCCTGTTACTGGGTGGGATTCACTCTATCCCTGGAGTTACTGGGTGGGATTCTCTCTATCCCTGTTACTGGGTGGGATTCACTCTATCCCTGGAGTTACTGGGTGGGAATCACTTTATCCCTGGAGTTACTGGGTGGGATTCACTCTATCCCTGGAGTTACTGGGTGGGATTCACTCTATCCCTGGAGTTACTGAGTGGGATTCTCTCTATTCCTGGAGTTACTGGGTGGGATTCACTTTATCCCTGGAGTTACTGGGTGGGATTCACTCTATCCCTGTTATTGGGTGGGATTCACTCTATACCTGGAGTTACTGGGTGGGATTCACTCTATCCCTGGTGTTATTGGGTGGGATTCTCTCTATCCCTGGAGTTACTGGGTGGGATTCACTATATCCCTGGAGTTACTGGGTGGGATTCACTCTGTCCCTGTTATTGGGTGGGATTCACTCAATCCCTGTTACTGGTTGGGATTCACTCTATCCCTGTTACTGGGTGGGATTCTCTCTATCCCTGGAGTTACTGGGTGGGATTCACTCTATCCCTGGAGTTACTGGGTGGGATTCACTCTATCCCTGGAGTTATTGGGTGGGATTCACTCTATCCCTGGAGTTACTGGGTGGGATTCTCTCTATCCCTGGTGTTACTTGGTGGGATTCACTCTATCCCTGTTATTGGGTGGGATTCACTCTATCCCTGTTACTGGGTGGGATCCACTCTATCCCTGTTACTAGGTGGGATTCACTCTATCCCTGGAGTTGTAGGGTGGGATTCACTCTATCCCTGTTATTGGGTGGGATTCACTCTATCCCTGTTACTGGGTGGGATTCACTCTATCCCTGGAGTTACTGGGTGGGATTCACTCTATCCCTGTTACTGGGTGGGATTCACTCTATCCCTGGAGTTATTGGGTGGGAGTCACTCTATCCCTGGAGTTACTGGGTGGGACTCACTCTATCCCTGTTACTGGGTGGGATTCACTCCATCCCTGGAGTTACTGGCTGGGATTCACTCTATCCTTGGAGTTACTGGGTGGGATGCACTCTATCCCTGCCACTGGGTAGGATTCACTCTATCCCTGGAGTTATTGGGTGGGATTGACTCTATCAATGTTACTGGGTGGGATTCACTCTATCCCTGGAGTTATTGGGTTGGATTCACTCTATCCCTGGAGTTACTGGGTGGGATTCACTCTATCCCAGTTATTGGGTGGGATTCACGCTATCCCAGGAGTTATTGGGTGGGATTCATTCTATCCCTGTTATTGGGTGGGATTCACTCTATCCCTGGAGTTACTGTGTGGAATTCACTCTCTGTTATTGGGTGGGATTCAATCTATCCCTGGAGTTACGGTGTGGGAGTCAATCTATCCCTGGAGTTACGGTGTGGGAGTCAATCTATCCCTGGAGTTACGGTGTGGGATTTACTCTATCCCTGTTATTGGGTGGGATTCACTCTATCCCTGTTATTGGGTGGGATTCACTCTATCCCTGGAGTTACTGGTGGGATTCACTCTATCCCTGTTATTGGGTGGGATTCACTCTATCCCCGGAGTTGCTGGGTGGGATTCACTCTATCCCTGGAGTTGTTGGGTGGGATTCACTCTATCCCTGGAGTAACTGTGTGGAGTTCACTCTATCCCTGGAGTTATTGGGTGGTATTCAGTCTATCCCTGGAGTTATTGGGTGGGATTCGCTCTATCCGTTATTTGGTGGGTTTCACTCTATCCCTGTTACTGGGTGGGATTCACTCTATCCCTGTTACTGGGTGGGATTCACTCTATCCCTGGAGTTATTAGGTTGGATTCACTCTATCCCTGGAGTTACTGGGTGGGATTCACTCTATCCCTGTTATAGGGTGGGATTCACGCTATCCCTGGAGTTATTGGGTGGGATTCATTCTATCCCTGTTATTGGGTGGGATTCAATCTATCCCTGGAGTTACGGTGTGGGATTCAATCTATCCCTGGAGTTACGGTGTGGGATTTACTCTATCCCTGTTATTGGGTGGGATTCACTCTATCCCTGGAGTTATTGGGTGGGATTCACTCTATCCCTGGAGTTACTGGTGGGATTCACTCTATCCCTGTTATTGGGTGGGATTCACTCTATCCCTGGAGTTACTGGGTGGGATTCACTCTATTCCTGTTATTGGATGAGATTCACTCTATCCCCGGAGTTATTGGTGGGATTCACTCTATCCCTGCAGTGGCTGGGTGGGATTCAGTCTATCCCTGGAGTTACTGTGTGGAGTTCACTCTATCCCTGGAGTTACTGTGTGGAGTTCACTCTATCCCTGGAGTTATTGGGTGGTATTCAGTCTATCCCTGGAGTTATTGGGTGGTATTCACTCTATCCCCGTTATTGGGTGGGTTTCACTCTATCCCTGTTACTGGGTGGGATTCACTCTATCCCTGGAGTTATTGGGTGGGATTCACTCTATCCCTGGAGTTACTGGGTGGGATTCACTCTATCCCTGTTATTGGGTGGGATTCTCTCTATCCCTGTTACTGGGTGGGATTCTCTCTATCGCTGGAGTTGCTGGGTGGAATTCACTCGAACCCTGTTATTGGGTGGGATTCACTCTGTCCCTGGAGTTACTGGGTGGGATTCACTCTATCCCTGTTATTGGGTGGGATTCACTCTATCCCTGGAGTTATTGGGTGGGATTCTCTCTATCCCTGGATTTACTGGGTGGGATTCTCTCTATCCCTGGAGTTACTGGGTGGGATTCACTCTATCCCTGGAGTTACTGGGTGGGATTCACTCTATCCCTGTTATTGGGTGGGATTCACTCTATCCCTATTACTGGATGGGATTATCTCTATCCCTGGAGTTACTGGGTGGGATTCCCTCTATCCCTGTTATTGGGTGGGATTCACTATATCCCTGTTATTGGGTGGGATTCTCTCTATCCCTGTTACTGGGTGGGATTCTCTCTATCCCTGTTATTGGGTGGGATTCTCTCAATCCCTGGAGTTACTGGGTGGGATTCTCTCTATCCCTGTTATTGGGTGGGATTCACTCTATCCCTGGAGTTATTGGGTGGGATTCACTCTATCCCTGGAGTTATTGGGTGGGATTCACTCTGTCCCTGGAGTTACTGGGTGGGATTCTCTCTATCCCTGTTATTGGGTGGGATTCACTCTATCCCTGGAGTTATTGGGTGGGAATTACTCTATCCCTGGAGTTACTGGGTGGGATTCACTCTATCCCTGGAGTTACTGGGTGGGATTCACTCTATCCCTGGAGTTATTGAGTGGGATTCACTCTATCCCTGGAGTTACTGGGTGGGATTCACTCTATCCCTGGAGTTACTGGGTGGGATTCACTCTATCCCTGGTGTTACTGGGTGGGATTCACTCTATCCCTGGAGTTATTGGGTGGGAGTCACTCTATCCCTGGAGTTACTGGGTGGGACTCACTCTATCCCTGTTACTGGGTGGGATTCACTCCATCCCTGGAGTTACTGGCTGGGATTCACTCTATCCTTGGAGTTACTGGGTGGGATGCACTCTATCCCTGCCACTGGGTAGGATTCACTCTATCCCTGGAGTTATTGGGTGGGATTGACTCTATCAATGTTACTGGGTGGGATTCACTCTATCCCTGGCGTTATTGGGTTGGATTCACTCTATCCCTGGAGTTACTGGGTGGGATTCACTCTATCCCAGTTATTGGGTGGGATTCACGCTATCCCTGGAGTTATTGGGTGGGATTCATTCTATCCCTGTTATTGGGTGGGATTCACTCTATCCCTGGAGTTAATGTGTGGAATTCACTCTCTGCTATTGGGTGGGATTCAATCTATCCCTGGAGTTACGGTGTGGGAGTCAATCTATCCCTGGAGTTACGGTGTGGGATTTACTCTATCCCTGTTATTGGGTGGGATTCACTCTATCCCTGGAGTTATTTGGTGGGATTCACTCTATCCCTGGAGTTACTGGTGGGATTCACTCTATCCCTGTTATTGGGTGGGATTCACTGTATCCCCGGAGTTGCTGGGTGGGATTCACTCTATCCCTGGAGTTGTTGGGTGGGATTCACTCTATCCCTGGAGTAACTGTGTGGAGTTCACTCTATCCCTGGAGTTATTGGGTGGTATTCAGTCTATCCCTGGAGTTATTGGGTGGGATTCGCTCTATCCGTTATTTGGTGGGTTTCACTCTATCCCTGTTACTGGGTGGAATTCACTCTATCCCTGTTACTGGGTGGGATTCACTCTATCCCTGGAGTTATTGGGTTGGATTCACTCTATCCCTGGAGTTACTGGGTGGGATTCACTCTATCCCTGTTATTGGGTGGGATTCACGCTATCCCTGGAGTTATTGGGTGGGATTCATTCTATCCCTGTTATTGGGTGGGATTCAATCTATCCCTGGAGTTACGGTGTGGGATTCAATCTATCCCTGGAGTTACGGTGTGGGATTTACTCTATCCCTGTTATTGGGTGGGATTCACTCTATCCCTGGAGTTATTGGGTGGGATTCACTCTATCCCTGGAGTTACTGGTGGGATTCACTCTATCCCTGTTATTGGGTGGGATTCACTCTATCCCTGGAGTTACTGGGTGGGATTCACTCTATTCCTGTTATTGGATGGGATTCACTCTATCCCCGGAGTTATTGGTGGGATTCACTCTATCCCTGGAGTGGCTGGGTGGGATTCACTCTATCCCTGGAGTTACTGTGTGGAGTTCACTCTATCCCTGGAGTTACTGTGTGGAGTTCACTCTATCCCTGGAGTTATTGGGTGGTATTCAGTCTATCCCTGGAGTTATTGGGTGGTATTCACTCTATCCCCGTTATTGGGTGGGTTTCACTCTATCCCTGTTACTGGGTGGGATTCACTCTATCCCTGGAGTTATTGGGTGGGATTCACTCTATCCCTGGAGTTACTGGGTGGGATTCACTCTATCCCTGTTATTGGGTGGGATTCTCTCTATCCCTGTTACTGGGTGGGATTCTCTCTATCGCTGGAGTTGCTGGGTGGAATTCACTCGAACCCTGTTATTGGGTGGGATTCACTCTGTCCCTGGAGTTACTGGGTGGGATTCACTCTATCCCTGTTATTGGGTGGGATTCACTCTATCCCTGGAGTTATTGGGTGGGATTCTCTCTATCCCTGGATTTACTGGGTGGGATTCTCTCTATCCCTGGAGTTACTGGGTGGGATTCACTC
>OW240914.1:35189039-35218842 GCA_933207985.1 Pelobates cultripes
TGTTGTAGTGGACTATGTGATGGTAGATTGCGTCTGTGAATCCTGGATAAAAGATATCTCTAAAGGCATGTAATACAGTAGATGATGTATGGGTAGCAATTTTGCGCTTTCTAAATCTAAGTTTTGGAGGGTCGGGGTCCAAAGCCGTGTAAAACCTTATTTATAAGGGAATGGTTTGTTATGGATAAGAATATATTGTCTGTGGTCCAGGCACGATCCATTTCTATTTGCTACTTATAGGAATGGGCTGGCGGTATAGTGGTGTGTTCAGAATAATGCATGAACCCTTCTTAGCATTTATTTGTAATTTTTGGGATAAATGTGGCCTAGGGGCCTAGATAAAACTATTGCATGCCGGTGAGCCTGAGGTTAAAAAGTTTTAATTTGTGCTAAGAGTCTAGGAGGTATCACTGCGTTAATGGCATGTGCATTTTGTATCTTTGTATTTTTTCTTTTCTTCCTATTGGTAAGTTTTGACATTGCATCACATGAAGGTTCACTGACGGCTCACTTTATAGTAGTGGATGAGGGTATAATGCTGAGAAGTTTTAAGGTTGATCATATCTTCTTTAATAGCTTCAACACTCCTTGTTTGTAGTTTTCATCCACATATTTTCCCTATTTACACTCAAAAATCCAGCGACTCTTGTTTTAGCTCTTATTGGATGTCTTTGCCCTTCCTTCCGTTAAACCCCGTCTATAACAGACCGTTGTCATGTGAAGTTCTACACTTGTAGGTTGTGACAGAGCTATAGCCAAGTATCCATTTCGGTTTAGATCAAGTAGAGTTCTTATAGGTCAGCCCCCAAGCATTAGCCAAGGCATGATCAAGGTTAAAACAGACAGACTTTATTCAACAACTCGCACAAATTTATATAGTTATTCTCAATAGGAGTCCTCACCCAAACCATACAGTCCTACCCTGGCTCCTTAGTGTGTAGGACATAATTCATTCAAAAGCTGCATAACATTAACTACTAGACAACAGGGCACCTTACAACAGTGTCGCCAAAACAGAGAGCTGACAGCCCCCCGGAGAGCCCTGATTTAGAGATGTAAGCTGTGCAAACAGCGTTTGGATCGGAGGTGTTTAGCCAAAGTAATCACCAGTTTGTTTGGCGGGGCCGCAACTATCCTCTGACCCAACGCAGAGTTACAGACTGATTCCAAGTTCCGGTGTCAAATAATGCCTTCTCGGAGCCATGTAGATGGGAGCTCCTTTAGGTCCTTGTCGCTGGACACCTCCCTGACCTCCCCTAAAAACAGCGCACAAATCCTTTTTAATTTCCTTCCTTTTTATGTGACAAGCACATCCTTCATTACCATCACTTCCGCTTATATCCTTTCACATATGAAAACTGCTGCTAACCGTGAACACCTGTGCGAATTCACTCCCTTATCTTTTCCCGGCGTAAATGCTTCTCTGGTATAGGAATCCTTTTTCAACTTCACACCATGTCTTTCCTAATTCTTTTGTTTGTTACCCTACCTGTTCACACCCTCCACCTTGACCTCTTTCTGCCATTCCCCCAGTGGCCAGCATCAATCCAGTCTAATCACACCTGATTCTAATGTTTAATATGTAGCTGTATAGCTAAAGTTATTGATTACATGACTGTGCCATGGGTAATGGCGGCATGTTGCCAAAGGCTGTGAGCGGCATGCACAGAACTAACATTAGCTACCTGGAACTCTTGTTCCAGGCTGGATAATGATTCTGCCAGGGGTGGGGTTAAACTCAGTTTGCTCAGTGTTTCATATTGAAATGCTGTGCATACAGGCTTCAGGCACTATGACCACTTCAAATCACTGAACTGATCATGGTGCTTGAAGTAACCCTGTAAAGCAGAAAGTCTGGGCTTTGCTACTCCAATATCGTCCTAAACCTCTCCACATCTCTGACCATGTAATCTCCCTTCAATACTTTTGCTGAGCTGCCTTATATTTAGACCTTGTAAATTAGTCCTGTATCCTCACTTGTGCTCCCATAATAGGCTCACTAGACAATCATTATTACTGGGGTTTTTATCCACCCTATTCTCCTTTCTTTCAGTTACGTTTGTCAGTCTGCTGTTTTTTCTTTTTTTTATTTTGGTATATCCGTTGTGTAATTAGCATGTATGAGTTATGGAAACAAAGTAATAATGGGTGTGTAGGTGTTCCACTCTCCATTTTTTTATATCTTTGCACCTCTGCTGATCTAATAAATTCTGCATGCAGATTGGTGTGTGGGCAGGGAGTATAGTGGGGGTTAATGTATTCATATGCATATGGTGAGACCTAGGATAGCGCTGTGTCCAACCCAGCAGGGGACCCTCTTTGTCCCGTAAGGCTTTTGTATGTCTATTTGAATGGCTCTCCAGTAACACGGAGATCTCAGATTGTATAATGGCTATTGACCCCCAGTCCTGTTGTTATTGTCAGTGTGTCCTGGGGAGCGTGCCACAGAGAGAGCACTCAGCCTGCATGAGGTTGGCTATTTTACATGTAAAAATATGCGCAGCCTTTCTTTTATGTAAAGGAGATAAGCTAGTCTGCTCCTTGTAAAGAAACACTGGAATTAAAAACCTGCTGTTCTGCACTTACTTTTTTTTTTCTTCCAGTTGCATTTTTGAGGATAGAGATAGAGAGATATATATATATTTGTGTGTATGTAGATTAGTTGGTTTACCACAATTTTGTAAACCACTTTTAGTAAAATTGGATAGTTTAATAAAATGACGTGTGTGTGGTCTGAAATTTTCCTTTCTTTCATTCGCTGTAAAAAGTGGTACTCCGAGGACTTCAAACAGGAATCGTGAGCGACTAAAGTGTGAATTCCTGGGATTTCAGATCATTGTAAAGTTTTAGACCAAAACAAAAAAAAGTTGTGTTCAAAACATAGCTTTCCTTTAAAAAAAATTGTCTAATTTGTATCTTACCTAAAATGTGCTTTCCACTCTGAATTTCCAACAATTCACATTTTACTAAGTATACCCTCTCTGTCTTTATCCCATTTCAATAAACCCCCCGCCCCCCAACTTACCACCTGCTGTAGCTGATCTTTATCCCAGAACAGCTCCATAAAACCAGTGTAAAGCTCTGCATTAACCTTTCATCTGTCAGGGAGACGTGGCATTTGTTGCTAGTAAAGTCACTATAGGGACACTATAGTCACTATAACAACTTTAGCTTAATGAAGTAGTTTTAATGTACAGATTAAGCCACTGCAGTCTCAATGCTCAATTCTACACCATTTAGTAGTTAAATCACTTTTGTTTTTGTTTATTCAGCCCTAGCCACACCTTCCCTGGCTGTGACTGACACAGCCTGCATTAAAAAAAGTTTTTAATATTACAACAGAAGTTAACTTTAGAAGTTTTTATCCCCTGCACTGTAAAATGAATATTGATCACGTACAAGAGGCTCCTGCAAGGTATATCAGGTTATTCACAGTGCAGGAGATAGAAAAAAATAATAAATCTAAATTAAATATATTGTGCAATAAAGGAAGTGTAAACATTAAATCTTGCTTTACAGGAAGTGTTTAGGGAGGCTGTGCAAGTCATATACGGGACGCTGTGACTAGTGCTGTATAAACAAAGTGATTTAACTCCTAAACGGCAGAGAATTGCACAGTGAGGCTGCAGGGGGATCATTTATACACCAAAATTGCTACCTTATTGGTTTAGTGACTGGTGTCCATTTAATGCACTTTTTTTGGCCTCATTTAGAATTAAACCTTATATTGCCTTCATTGTTTGGAAGGGAAGCAGCTTTCTATTCTTGCAATTTTTTCAGGATGTTTTTAAACATTTTATCCTTGTGATCTCAGACAGGAAACAGAGTTTATATTGTGTGTGTATAGAATTGTTTGAGACTGCACATATTGTTTGATATACTCTTATCTCTATTGAGATTTAGAACTTACAGTCTGAGTTTGTGACTAGTGGCTGTGTGCGAAGTATGAAGGGGATTCTACTGTTAAACCCTTCCGTAATCAGGTGTGAGTCAAATACCCCTACTACACATATGTCTGGGACACCATAGGCAGTATAATCATTTTAGCTCATTGAATTGGTTATAGTGCGTGGACTTCCCTGGCAATGTCCCTCCATTTAGTGTTCATCACGAAGTAAGGGTTCCTGGTCACCCACAGTCTGGCCCTCACTGGAGATGTGACAAAGGCAGAGATTACACACTTCTAGCTATGTCCATTCATACCTGCAATGGATGCTGTGGTAGATTGAAAGCAGTCAGCTGATACTCCTCATTAGTCTATTAGCAGTACAGAGAGGATGAGCTGCAGGGGACTCTCATTCAGCATTAGAACATGAAAAATGGTATAACAGAATGGCAACATTGTGCCAGGGAACCCCAGACACTATAACCACTTCAGGGTGATGAAAAGGTTACAATGCCTACAGAGTGCTTTTGAAGGGTTAATCCAACCAGAAATATTGTTTTAATTAAACACGGGTACCAAATATGCATGGAATTCACATTAGGAAGCCTGGTACTTGAGTTCGAAACTGGATAATGCCTTTGCCGGAGGTACACCTGCTGCACTTATGTCCTGCCAATCTTAGTGAATCTTAGAGAATTGCACATACAGACTCCAAGCAACGTGACCACTTTAAATCACTGAAGTGATAATGGTGCTTTGAGAAACCCCTTAATTGAATTTGTATCCGTTATTTGGACAATGCATTAAAAAGTTTCCGTCTGACAGTCCTTGGTTTATAGCAAAGTGTTTCACCCTGATACTCCAGTGATGCGATCATTGCAGGGTGGTTATAATTTAAAGCGACTCTCTCATATTTTGCAAAGACTCCAGATAGTTAAGTGGCCATGGGGAGCAGGAAGAGGTGAGTTTTACTTCCTTGAACCTGTCCCTTGCAGCTGCCGCCATCTTGTTCCACAATTTATCTTTCAGGGGCCGACGTAACTGTACATGAGGGAAAGTACAACTCTGGTGTATGTGGAGGGTCTTGCTAGGCCGTACTAGTGACAACTGAGGGCTTGACGGCGATCCGCCGTTTTGTCAAGTACAGGAAAAGAACACAAGGAAAAGTAGTATCTACCTTAGTTTCTGATACCTTTTGACTAAGTTGGAATTTCAGTGGAAATACCACACAGTCTTTGTAAATAGAGCATGAATACAGAGCCTCGTGCTACATAACTAATCCATATTTCATGCTGAATAACCTTTGGACTATAATTTATGTTAAATAGAAAACTATCTTTAAATGTATTTTTTATGGGGTGGTGTTGAATTTCACTGGAGATTGATTGCTTTTGTATTGAGCATGCGCAGTGCAATCGCCGCATCTCACAGCAAATTGGATTGCACACTTTGGAACAAATCTATGGATTGTATACCTTGTTTAAATAATGGTCCTTGTGTAGCATTTACCTAGATATTTCATTCAGAAAATTATATTCATTCTTTGTTCTGTTCTTGTTGAACGGGAAAGGAATGAGATTTCTGCCGTCCTGTTTTTAGGTGTCTTGGTTTTTTTTTTTTTTGTGACTTGCTGGTTGGTTGTTTTTTTTGTGTTTTTTTTTTTATTCCCTCTTCTCTCTTTCAATTACTACCGCGTTTGATATGTTTTTCCAGCTGTTAATATGGGCAGAACATATTCATTCAGTGTTGTTTGCTACGGGTTATATAAAAGATTTGCAATCATTCTTGTGTAACATAATAACCCTGACATTAGTCATTCTCTTAAAGCCTGGATATCTTCTATACTCTCTGGGACTATGGGTATATTAGGTGATTTGCACAATTCTTGGAGCAACTCTGGTAAAGCCAGGAATTGTTGTGTGTACAACCTTTTTACACACAGACCTTGATTCTAGGGGGGTGCACTCCGCTGGCCAAAAAACAACTGTTAAATAGATCTTAAAAATCATGCATCAATTTAATTATGCATTTTTTTGTTCATGGGGGGTATCCAAAAACAGCCTGCAAAAGCTGCAGATCTCTTGTCTGCAGCATTTGCAAGCCCTTCGTTTTTTTTTTTGTTTGTTTTTTTTTTGCAAAGATTGTCTGTCCCTGGGAATTGACCAATCTGAGGCTTGTTATTGAGGGACTCTTTTGTGCTGCAAATGTACGGAAGTACGCAGCAGTAAAATGAGCCCTGCCCTACGAAGTTCTATATTATGTTTCCCACACAATTCAGTTTATAGATGTAAATACTGTTAGACTGCACCTTATCCTCTTGTTAAATATTGTGCCATAGAGCGGAGAGCAAACAACAAAATGTGCATTGCTGTCCAAACACAGACAGGATTGTACATTCACTGCAATGAACAGGACAGTGTGCAGATACAATCTAGAGGTTTGAGGAGTATAACCTGTAATAGAAACCGCATAGACCTCCTATTTTACTTTTTCAAAGTAACTTAATGGTTATAAGGAATTTACAGCCCTTTACCCAGGTTGTCTGTGTGACTAATCTTTATTACGGGGCAGTATCGGCTAAGACCAGAACTGCCCGAGAGAAAGTTGACATACTTTAAAACCTTTCCATTGTACAGTGAGATTTCAATAAAATTGTGTTTCGGAAGCAGTTGTATTAGCTATGAAAATCATACTATGTTTGGCATCAAATTAATTGTCTGGCTTCACAGGGGTAATCAGAGGGCAAAAAAAAAGGACCAGGCAGTCTATAACAGAGATACACTTTAATTGAGATCACAGAACGGCCACTCTGACCTAGATTAAATTGTCTCCCTGTTTGAGTACCTGATCATTCTTTTGTTGCTGATGTGTAGATGCAGCACTAGGTGGTGAGTGCTCTCTAAATATTGTGTTCCAGTCCTGCTTCGCACCCCAGCAGTGATCAGAAGCACCCAAAATTGTTTTTGTATTTTAATTCTGCCTGGATTAGGATGAATTTATTGCAACTGATAAAACTGGACATACATGCAGCTCAGATATTCGCCTCATATACAATATTTGTTCGTTCCATGCATGTACATAGATGGCCACAAGATGAAGCAGGTAGACCGATGGGAGACCTCTGCACAATAACGTCATGCAGGTATCCTAGGCTGTTAGTCTCATCATGTCCCTTTAATAAAGGTGTCAGTTTAAGGTGTCACGGCAGATTACTTCATGAAAATCTTATATTAGCTATCTGTCTGTGGTATGGCCAATCATGCATAGGGTAATACACTTAAAAACCAGTTTAACTGCACTCATACACGGTATATGTAACATTCCAAAGACTAGTTTCACACACATTCAAACCCCCTTCGGTTTCATGATGGTAATCTCTATACAGCCCTAGGACTGTTCTCTGCACTTGTGTACATATAAACACGAAATGTTTAATCTGCATGCATTCTGCGGCTGTAGTCCGTAATTGGCTTGTGTTGGCGTTGAGCTCTGGTTCCTCCTCTTCCAATACATTATCTGGCTAATCTTGCAGCCAGACCTCCCGCTGCCGTTACTGCGGGAGAGCCGTAGCACGTAATTATGGATTGCTCAGAGCATTCACATTCATACAGTATTGCATGTTTTTTTTTTTTTTTTGTTGTTTTTTTGCCTTTAATAGGAATTCACAGTGAGAAACAATTCAGTTTGATTTGAGCTACACAGAAAAGAATAGCGAGGCAGGCACAATAATAGGAGCCGGAAAGTGTTCTATGATTTACAGAAAGAAACGGTTTAATTTAGCAGTGGATAAAAAGCTTTCTGGAACCATAAGCGCCGTGGTTTCTACCGACATTGTAGTACCAGCACAGGTGGGTCTTTCAAGGTATATTCTTGAATGCTTTTTGACTAAATCCAGCATCAGTCTGTGATACTCTTGGCCCATATAGAGAGTTGGCGACACCTCATAGCTCAGACATAAAAGTTTCTGGGAAATTACCCTTGCAGGCAGTAATATATATGTACAAATATATAGCCTACACTACAAAACATCCAAATCTAGTCAGCGTGTGTGTATATTTATTTTATCCTTTTAAATGATAAAGCTTTTCTCAGCTCCTCCTGACCCCTGTTCTTCGAGATATTGTAATACTTTGTACATGTAGACCTCTATACGAACATGCACTGGGAAGCAGTGAAACACGCTGCGTGTTCTAAAGCTCGGGTCGCATTGATGTGTCCTGCTCCCTTTTCCTATTAATATTTTGATGCATTTTAATCTCCGCCCCTTTTTAACCCCGGATGCGGCTAAGGTGCTGGTCCATGCTCTTGTTCTCTCTCTCCTGGACTACTGCAATACTCATCTCGGTGGTCTTACGTGTTCCCAGATTGCACTGCTGCAATCTATAATGTTGCACCCGCACCTCTCACGCCTCCCCGCTCTCAGTCCCTGCATTGGCTTCTAGTTTGATATAGGGCTCAATTTAAAATTCTGGTGCTTGCTTACAAGTCCCTACATAATGCTGCTCCAACCTACCTATCCTCCCTAATACACCAGTATGTCCCATCGGGGCCCCTACGCTCTGCCAAAGACCTCCGTATATCCTCTGTCTGTACTCCCACCTCTAAGGCTCGCCTCCAAGACTTTTCCAGGGCTGCACCTCTTCTGTGGAACTCCCTTCCCTTCTCCGTAAGAATTTCACCGTCTCAACTCATTCAAAAAATCATTGAAAACGCACTTCTTCAAGAAAGCAAATCAATTAAACTGTTAGCAGGTTTTCATCCCCCACCCTCCATGACTCCTCTCCTGCAACTATCAAAAATATATATAATATATGTTAGTCCACCCATTGTACAGCGCTACGGAATCTGATGGCGCTGAAAAAATATTATAATAATAATCAAGGCTCCTATTGTTTGTTTTTGCATATAGTTTCCTGTTTTGCATCCATTTCTGTGTTTTGGCAGCAGTTTCTGGAATCAGGTTATGGCATTTTCTATTTTTACTCGCTTAGCTCACAGGATAGATCTAAATGCAGCTTTCAATGCCGGTAGTGTGCCATGAATTTCTCTATTACTCTAATAGGTTTTAATGCAGGTTTCTAAGGATGGAAGGAGCACGTCCTACTAGAATATGTAAATATTAAACCACAAATCAGCACTGATGGCATTTTCAGATCGATTCTGCTTTCATTTACCAAATGCTGGATATAGTACTTAAAGGGAAACTGTAGGGTTAACTTAAAATACACCTCCTATTTTATCAATGGCAAAACCTCAACAACAACAAAAATTATTGCTTTCAATGTTATCAGAAGACACTTATCTGTGGCTATACACACAATGCACTCACAAGGAGGGACACATTAACACAGGCAGCCCAGAGTCCTCTAATTGACAGCTCTAAGGGACAGGATTATAGCTGCATATGTGTGTGTTTCTGTATATGTATGTATATTTAAGTGTACACTTACATACACACACTTCATATTAAAATTTCCACTAGCTATTGGCAAGTAGACGTTCTCATTTGAGTAGTAGTTTATATTATTTATGTATTTGTTTTAGACATTGCTGCAATTCTAAGCCATTCTCTGAGATGAGACTTGGTTCATGATGCTCCATACAGCATCACATTTGCAGTTGTGGTAGTGACCTTGTAAAAGGTTTTGGTAAGCTTTGTTAATAAAGACGACTGATTTTAGAAGGCAACATTTTATTCTAGAACAGGGTGTTCATCCTTGGTTCTCTTATTGTCTCTGCCAGCTTCTGGGGAGACAAGGTTGGGCACCTCTGGACTGCAGGAAATGGGTGACAGAGAACACTTAAGGTGTAAGTGAGCACAATGGTTGGTTAATTCTAAAGGGATTTTCAAGATTATGGGGGGTTATTCACTAAACACCAAGTTGTGAATTAAACCATGAATTGTAAAATTCCAGATAAATTAGCCAAGTTGGGACTAACTGGGTATGAGGTTTTTTTTTTTACCAAAGACTGTCATGTAACATGCTCATTCAGAGCTCCACAAGCTTTCAATGTGTGTTGGGCATTTCTTATGTTTACTTGGATTATCATTAAACTCCCCTTTCTTCTTCCAGCGGAGAATGTCTGCGTGTTTAAATGCTCAATCACTCGGGATACAGAATGCAGCCGTGTTGGGAAGCAGTCTTTCATTGTCACTCTGGGATGCAACAGTGTGCTGGTCCAGTTTGCCACCCCATCAGGTAAGTGGTTACACCTCCCCATCTTCTGCCTTGTATGGTTATTTGGATCCTGTACAACACTTTAGGTCCCCCCGTCTGCTGACGTCGATGGGGGGGAGGAGCGTGGGCAGAGCTGAGCAAGTGCCGAGGGACATCTGCGCTGGACCCAGGTAAGTGACAGAAGTGCACCCAGACCACTTCAATTAGATGAAATGGTCTGGGTGCTTATAGTGTCCCATTAAGATCTTTGTAGGCAAGCACACAAATGGGAATTATAGGGTTATTTTGTCCCTGATAGATCTGTCAAGAGTATCAACATCTGAAAAGTAGTTCTATTCAAATCGTGGTCCGTGATCACAGCATTTCCCAAACTACTGCAAAATTCAGATTTCCCTGAAGCCATGTAGATTAAAATACACGTTCATTATACTTTCTCCGGATATGTGGCCACGGTTACAGAACGTCACGTAACTAAATGAAACATTGTACCTTGCTTTCCTTCCAAGATTTCTGTTCATTTTACAACATCATCAAGAACTGCCGCTGCCAGTCCATGGAAAAAAGTGTCTTCAGCGAGCGGACAGAAGAATCGTCTGCGGTGCAGTACTTCCAGGTCAGGACTTATTTGTTGGAATAGCAGTGTAAACTAATGAGCTGTCTGTGTTACTTAACACGTTAAGCACAAATTGCTTCTAAGAATCAGACTTCAGACCGCACATAACTTTGTAAACCTGTAGCTTTCCCCTAGTTTAGCATCGCTAGTGATCTATACAGTTACTATGCTATTAATCTTGGGAGGGGGGTTATGCTGAAGTGATCTTCCAAGAGAAGGTTGTGGTGCTGACATCAATTGTGTGTGTTTTTTTTTGTTTGTTTTTGTTGTTTTTTTTAGTTTCAAACCTAGTTATTCACTAAACTCTGAATTTCACAAATTAAGTCTGAATAGAAAAGCTGAAGGAAAAATAGGTGGTCTAGAAAAATTCCCTTGGCCATAGTCACAGGTTGGCTATTTTACCGCTGTTTTTCCACTTGGATTTAATTACTTAGTGAATATCTCTGCTAGTAACCTAATTAAACTGGAACTGGAAAATAACTTTATTGGTCAATGTTTTGGCATTGCATTTTTTTTAATAATGCCAAATCTTTCATTTAATCTTCCCTCAAATGATGTCACGGCTATCTTCTTCCCGAATTTTTGGGTGGGTCACCTTTTCTCCTCCTGTCTAACAGGATTATTCACTAACGTGAGAATTTCAAATTTAAGGTTACAATATCCAGACTAGAAAAATTCTGTCAGATCTGATTTTTAGTTTGACAACTCTGGCTTAAATTTTAAATGCACATTGAATTTCACTTTAGAAAATAATTTTGGAAGGATCACTCAATCAGCGCAATAGTGGTTCCCAAAGTTAAACACACCCAAACATTGTTGTGTGACAGAAATGATGCTCGTCACTCCTATCTAGTTATCTTCTAGCAAAGTGAGAGAATTTGATTACCACAGAGACACAAAACTACATAAACTGCAGCACAATGCTGGGTATGCAGGACAAAAGCCTGGCGTTTGATGGTTCTGTTTTTTGCCTGTTTGCAATTGTCAGAGTGATACGCTGTGGTGATGGATGGACTTTTTTATTTATATTTTTATATCTCTAAACAAGCATGCAAATAGGGCACTATAGCGTTAGGCAATACAGGTAATGCAGGTTTGTATTCCTAATGCTATAGTGTTCATAATTATGTTGGGCATAATTTGTTGTACTTGTGACAGGTGCAACTTAAACGTTCTATCCACCGGAGAGCATAACGACCTAATGACTTGCATATTATTTATTAGATTAACTATTAAGACAGGTTGCATGGTTTGGATTTTTATTTTATTTTTTTCCCCTGTAGTTTTATGGATACTTATCACAGCAACAGAACATGATGCAAGATTATGTGAGGACAGGGACGTACCAGAGAGCTATTTTGCAGAATCACACAGACTTTAAAGACAAGGTTAGTCTCTTCAAACAGATCTTTTTTGGAACAAATTCTACCTGTGATCAGTGATCTGAACTGTCGCCCAATCCAACCAACTTAATTTCTTTCCATTGTGCTGTCAGGTAATCTTGGATGTCGGCTGTGGGTCAGGAATCCTTTCCTTCTTTGCAATTCAGGCTGGAGCTCGGAAGGTGTATGCTGTGGAAGCCAGCTCTATGGCGCAGCATGCCGAGGTGAGCGTGCCACTGTTAACTGGGATGGTTTCCACTTTTAAACGGGTTGGCATGTTTCTGTTGTCTTAATCATTTGTATCCTTTCTTCCCACAGCTGCTGGTAAAGAGTAATAATCTTATGGATCGCATCGTGGTGATCCCAGGGAAAGTGGAGGAGGTTACTCTCCCCGAGCAAGTTGATATCATCGTATCTGAACCTATGGGATACATGTTGTTCAATGAAAGGATGCTGGAAAGTTACCTGCATGCAAAGAAATTTCTGAAACCAAATGGTGAGATTTAGGGGTGTCTTCCCTCTCTAGATAGAAGGGATCCCATCAAACGAGAGTTCTATTGGATATGAGTTGTGATCAGAATGTGTGTTTTCTTCACCGCATAAACTTATGAGACTACATCCCATTTATTTCTACCTAGGTAACATGTTCCCCACAATTGGAGATGTTCACTTGGCTCCGTTCACAGATGAGCAGCTTTATATGGAGCAGTTTACAAAGGCCAACTTCTGGTGAGTCGTGAAGTCCTTGTGATCACCATTTAAATGTCTCATGGTTTGCCCCTTTGTCCACATTGTAATGCCCAACTTGTTCTTCAGGTATCAGCCATCTTTCCATGGGGTGGATCTCTCCGCTCTCAGAGGTGCTGCGGTAGATGAGTATTTCAAGCAGCCAGTAGTGGTACGTTTTGTTTTTTTCTTCTGGCGGTGCAAATACAGATACGAACATCTGTAAATTCATACATCTGATTGTTTCACTAACTCTTCCCTCTCTTAACAGGACACATTTGATATCCGAATCCTTATGGCCAAATCTGTGAAGTATACAGTAAATTTCCTGGATGCCAAAGAGGCTGACTTGCACAGGTATTAACCTGCAGACACTACATCACTTTGTAACGTTCATTATTAATTTTAATTGTTGCTGAGCAGGGTATACTGACGCAGTCATGTTGACATGTCCTCTCTTATACTTTCACAGGATAGAGATCCCTTTTTCCTTCCACATGCTTCAGTCTGGACTGGTGCACGGTTTAGCATTCTGGTTCGATGTTGCTTTCATTGGATCAATGTGAGTAGTGTGTATGTATATATGTATATATATATATATATATATATATATATATATATATATATATATATATATTCCTAGACTGCGAAGCAAAGGCCTGGGTTTGCCATTGGGCTGTCAGTTCACTATGGGACTTGTGTACGTTGAAAGCGATATGTAAAATGGCTCATGCAGTCCACACTTATACTATGATAGATGCAAAGAATAAGATCGATGTTGAGATTTAATATGTAAACCTCTGCAAGGTACTGCTGATTGTGTGAGGTAAAGCATTGCTCCCTGAAACATTCCTCTGTTTCTCTTTTCAGAATGACTGTCTGGCTTTCCACAGCCCCAACTGAGCCTCTTACTCACTGGTACCAAGTCCGCTGCCTCCTGCAGTCCCCACTCTTCACCAAAGCTGGAGACACCTTGTCTGGGACTGTGCTGCTCATTGCCAATAAAAGGTGCGACACAACCCTCTCCGTCCTCCTGTACTAACAAAGCTAAAGCACACACCTCACTGTACTGATTTACTGCTCATCCATTACTGTGAGATGGTCAAATATTTATATACTGTCTGTATGTTGTGTGCTGACGCTACAATCCTCATTTTCCTCTTTTTAATTATTTATTATAAATTTGAACTTTTTTACTTCCATGCTTTTGTTTCACATGTTCTAGCTATTATCCACTCAATATACTAGTAATGTCATCTGATGCCATATTTCAATGTGGAAAATACACCTGCCCTCCTCTCTCCGATATTGTAAACTACTCCTCTATCAGATACAGCCCTTTAAACTATCTCTCTTTCTCTCTCTCTTGTAGGCAGAGTTACGATATCAGTATTGTTGCTCAGGTGGAACAGACCGGTTCCAAATCAAGTAATCTCCTGGATCTGAAGAACCCTTTCTTTAGGTATGTGTCCCTCCTTTCTTAAACAAGAACCTCACATCCAGTTAGGTGACCTTGCCTCATCTCACCAACCTGTTTGTGTATTTTTCAGGTACACAGGCAGCACGCCGTCCCCACCTCCTGGCTCCCACTACTCTTCTCCTTCTGAGAATATGTGGAACACAGCCGGAGCTTATGGCATGAACACAGGAATGGGCATGGGTGGTAAGTGACAGAATCCGATATCCTGTGTTACAACCTTAGAGATAATTTAGCATTTGTTTATGTAGTTTAATGTGTAATAAGGATAGCAGAACACAGAAAACTCATCACATGTAACTATTTAAGAAACACTCCAGGCACCAAAAAGGTACGTTTGTTTCCATGCCAGTTTAGTGAATGGGAAGCAACTGATTGGCTGGAAGTGTCAGCTTACTGCTTTTGGCCAATCAGCGGTGCCCCTGCCCGATGGCACTTCTGCGCTTTCTGAATCTAAAAAATTCAGAAGCTGGATGCTGTCTGGGTAAGGGCAGGGGAGTGGTCGTCAGAGACAACTTTGGGGTTAAACAATTTGAGAATAGTTTAACCCCTTGAGGTAAGAGTGCCTCCAGGGGCCTCCTGGCACCGTAACAACTTAATTTAGATGAAGTTATTGTGGTGCCTGGAGTGTCCCTTTAAGTATGGGCCTTTATCGGCCAGTGAACTGTGTTGCTGACCCGGTATTGATCTTGTCACTCATTTACAATAGGAAAACATCCCCACCCCATTATGGTTTTCTCAGTGAGTTAGTCTGCCCTTGATCATTAAAGGTCTCCTCTAAATCTATAACTCTACTAGCATGTTCCTCCCAAAATGTGAAAAGGGGTTGTTGGTCACTAAAGTGTGAATTCAGATTGCATGTCAAAATAGCGGAACTGGAAAAATTCTCTAAGTCAGCTATGCCGTCAGTTTGGCTATTCTGGCCTTAAATTAGAAATTCGCTTTGAATTTTCACTGTGAATAAAAAGTACTTTAAGGTGAATGGAGTGTTTGTAGTTCAGTAAATATGCCGAGTTCCTTGGCACAAGCTATGGAGAGAGGCTGGGCAGTCCTACTGCACACGGCTAGGTTTGTCATTTAAACTTTTAAAATAACATTCAACCAGCTGCTGAATGGTAGGACTGGACTTCACCTATAACATTAAGGCATCAGAGTACAGCCAATCTGTTCATTGCTAACTAATTACTTCAAGTACAGCTCCTTGTATAGTTATGGTGTTAGGGGTGACCTGGCTCCCCTCCATAGTAAGGAGTCAGAGTTTTTGAATGGTTTGACTTCTTAACTTGTGTCAGCTGTCGCCACTTCCCACCTCCACTACCTCTTCTGGAGAGCAGGAAGTCCTTTTAGCTATCCTGACATCATAATCACTAGAATACGTTAGTCAGAGGCCCAACAGGGAGCGCACCGTTAGTGAAGCAGCATATATATGCATTTTGTTTGTGGTGTGTTCATACAACATGGAATAGTTGAGTTGTAGAACATTTGTAAAGTGTTCCAGTGAAATCTGCTCAGGAAAATATGCAGGGATGTATTCACTAAACTCAAAACGTTATCTTAAATTCTCAATGGCAAAACTGTGACTTTGCTGAATTTTTTTCATATCCGCTGTTTTAGCTTAGATTTTGCCATTCATCCTTTAACCACCTACATTTTTATGTCCGTAGACAATAAGTCTTTCCAATGTTAAGTTGACATTCAGGTATTTAAACTTTTAGACCGTTCAAAATGTTAAAATAATATTTTCCATAATGACCAAACTAGCTGTTCATATTGGTTCTAGCCTGGTTAGAAAACTGTGATGCCTCTATTGTGCTATTTGTTCTTTAAATGGTACACTTTTTTTTTTTTGTCTCCCCATGTTGCAGGAATGCCCACTGCGTATGATCTCAGCAGTGTTATAGCTGGCAGCTCAGGCATCAGCCACAGTAACCTCATCCCTCTAGGTGAGCAGAATGCAGCCTCTTGCCGTCCTGCGTCCCTGCACCCGGAGCCCCAAGACCTGACTCTCGGACCCTCCAGTAATAGCATAATCTCCGTTATCTCATCACATTCAGTAAATAAAATAAACTGCAGCTTTACCTCTAAATCTCACTCTTAAAAGGACACTTTAAGCACCAAAACTCTTGCTGTAGTTGATTTTCGTATATAAATCATGCCTTTTCAATCTCTCTGCTCAATTCTCTCTCTGACATTTAGGAGGTAAATCACTTTTGTTTATGCAGCCCTAGGCACACCTCCATTGGCTGTGACTCATACAGCCTCCCTACACACTTTCTGAAAGAGTAACTTCCCTAATTACATAGTGTTTCATTTAGAATTTATTTTCTGCTGTAATAGCCTGCAACTGTGTGTGATTAAAATACATACCGTGCTGTAGGATCTAACAGAATATGAAGCATTTGTTTACGGAGGCTGTGCAAGTCACAGCCAGGGGAGGTGTGAGTAGGGCTGCATAAACAAAATCAAGTGATTTTTTTAACTCTTAAATGACAGCGAATTAAGTGCCAGGAGCATGAACAATGGCCCAAAACTGCTTCTTAAGCTAAAGTTGGTTTGGTTCTTAGAGTATTCCTTTAGGCTTCAAAACAAAAAAATGGTTGTACCCACTAAATTATGCTTGGGTTTTTTTTTTTGTTAATAATTAAAATAAAAAAAAAGAACATCTTTATTTGCGATTGGACCCATCCCTGAAAAACTTTACATTAAAGAAATCAAGGATGACAAAAATGTGCCAACGCATTACACTCCACCTGCAAAGTGTACAGTTTGTGAGAGGGCTGTAAAACCCATACACAGCAGGGTTCCAATCAGGGAAAGTTCAGGTACCTGCTAGTACACAAGGCTGCTGCTGACAATAAGGCTTTCTTACCAACGTTTAGCTTAGCGTAAATCGTGAATCTTTGACTTTGTGGATCATAGCTAATTGTCACTTGATTGATCTAAAGTTTTTTGTTTTTTGCTGATGGGATCTGCTTTACAGAGTCCAGAAATGTAATAGAGCTGCTTAGCACAGGGGGCACTATAGTGACCAGAACCTCTACAGCTTAATGCAGTGGTTCTGGTGTCTACATCCTGTCTCTGCAGCCATAGCACTGTAAACCGTCTTTTCAGAGAAAAGGCAGTGTTTATATTGCTGGCTAGCTGTACCTCTCGTGGCTGTCACTCAGACGGCTACTAGATATGCTTCCTAGTCCAGTGCTGCAGCACTGGCGTTCATCGTTCCACATAGAGATGCAGTGATTCTGATAAGCACATCAGTGTATTGCCGTGCATGTGCAATAGCCTCCCATTGGATTGGCTGAGATGGTAAAGATTGATCTCAGCCCTGGAGGCGGGGCCAGCTGCGGTGAGACTAGTACAGCGTGGGAGAAAAGTTGGGTAAACTCACCTTTTCACTGCATGTGAAGGGAGCTGGGGACCTAAACAGTCACACCAGCACTACAGTGTCAGGAATACATGTTTGTACTACTGACCCTAGTGTTCCTTTAAGCAAGTATAATCAGTTGCCACATTAAGGGACTCATTACATTTATATCTAATATTTGTTTCATTGTACACTTTATCCTGTAGTTTGAAAGCCACTCAGGATAACCTGCTTTAACACTGTCCCTGTTCCCTTCTCCTTCTTACTTACAGCTAACACAGGAATTGTTAATCACACCCACTCAAGAATGGGATCTATCATGAGCACAGGAATTGTCCAAGGTAGGTCCTTCATAAATTGGCTCAAGGATATAGAGTAAAGTTGTTGTGAAGACTTTAGAGAGCAGAAATCCAATCTCCTGGTTTTTGTCTCGTTTTAGGTTCCGCTGGTGGTCAAACCGGCTCAAGCAACTCCACCCATTACCAGGTCAACCAGTTCACCATGGGTGGACCAGCCATTTCTATGGCCTCTCCGATGTCCCTCACCACCAACACAATGCATTATGGGAGTTAAAGGTCGCCATTTCTCCCCTTCCCGCCTCTCTGCTTCTACCTCCCTCCTCTCTTCAAACTGACAGTAAGAGGATACCAAATGATGCGGCGATGTTTCATTGCACTCCATTGGATTCGCTGCAGTATCTTTATCAAGACATCTGCACCGCTTGTCACAAGTCTTTGTTGTTCCTTCTCAGGTGCAGAGATTTCATTTGGCTTCTCTCTCTCCCCAACACCATCCCCTTTCTTTTTTACCCGTTCTGCTATTTCCCTCCCCCATTTCGTTAACCTGCTCCCATTTGTATCATACGACAAAGCTTAAATGCTTTGCTTTCTGAAAATGAACTTGTACATTTTTTTTCTTTTTTTAAAGAAATTACTTAAAACCTCACTGTGTCAAAAAATGGAACAAAATGGGGGGAAAAGTGAGGATGAAAGAAACCTCCAATCAGGGCCGTCTGTTTGTTTTGCAAAAAAAAATGCAAAAATTGCGCATTGCTTTTAAAAAAGCTTCCTTTAGCACATTTGAATTTACATTCGGTTTAGCCCTAGGGGCATTGCTGTGAATTAGTATTATGGTTAGATAGTCCCTTCAAGAGGCAGGTGCAGCCCAGGAGAAGGTAGTATGGTCTAAAAGCAGTAGGTAATGGTGTACTGCCGACCTAAAGGTACAGATTGTTTTCTATTTTGTCTTCCCTAAGGAGGTAGAACGTAAAGGCCTAATGATCTTCTCACTGAAGAATATTTGTAGCCTTTACATTCACCTGTATTTTTGTTGTTTGCTCTTTGATGGTCAGCCCGTGGCAGATAAAAGTTAAAATCTACTGTGGCCTTTAAGAGAATAGATAATCCTGTCCCTATATATACGTTTAAAGCAGATCGCACTAAAAACACTAATTTGTTAATGTTGCTTCTCTGAGTACAGAGCTAACTGTATCGTGCTGGCTGGGTTTACATTGACTGTTGCCTAAACAGTGTATACAGCAATACTACAACCCCTTTCCCATCATTTGTAACACACCTTTCCATTCTCTAAAATTCACAGTTTAGGGAATATCCCTTTTTAGCTTTGCCTATTCATAACATCACTGCCGTGATGATGTACCACAATAAACGACGGTCTATCCCTGTTGTAGAGAGCTTGGACTGCACTTCCAGTTTTATTCTGTAAATGCTGTTAAAGTCCTAGTCTCTTTAACTTAATGTTAAGGCATTCTTCTTTGCTGATTTCATTTATTTCTGTGTATGCAGGTGTAATCTATGTATGAACAAAATAAGGTTCATGACAGTAGCCATCTTGGTTTTCATTTGTAAGGATGCCAGGGAAGAGGGTTTATTTTAGAAGCTTTGTAAAAACAAAACTAGTATGCAGTAGTGTTTTTCTTCTTGGAGAGACAATGTTATCACAACACCGTATAATCCATTTTTTATTGTTAATTTGCAATAATACCACCTAAGTATTTCAAGCAATAGACACAAACTGGCTGCTTTCACTGACTTTCTTATGTTGGTAGTATAATTACAAGTGCATACCTAGGCGAGGAGATGCCTCTTTTTTTATAAATGATCCCTAAATAATATTTTGGCATGATTTCCCTTTGAGCAAAATAGCAATAATAAGCATTGGTATTTTAAACATTGAGACAATTTTTAAAGAATATGAAAATATAGGCATTTATTCATTAAACTGTGCATTGCCAATCATTGGAGCCGTTTTTGACTGGCGATGGCCTACCAAGTACAATTCAGTTGTCAAATTGTTTAGTGAATAGTTCCTCCAGATTCTTAATAAAGAGAAGTCACAGGGGCCGAGGAGAGATACAGCAGTAAAATGTACTAAAGGCTTTAACAGTATACATGTCAGAGCAGAATAAGAAGTGAGCTAGATGCATATCCCGTTAGTAAGCTTTCTAAAAAGGGCTGCACATTGAGCGAGAACAGGAGGATTATGGGGGCTGGGGTAGTTTAAATGTACAGATCTTTCATGCCCTTTTGTCTAGTTATGGACTCTTCTCTTTCTCTCTGTGCATAACACAGATTCCGTTACCTGCCTCAACTTCCCCACCCCTTCCTCCTACCCCTGTCTTTTCCACTGACGAAGTGGTTAGCGCATGTTTTGTTTTTGGTTTTTATGAACGTGTCAGAATTGCCCTGAACGTCCGTCCCAATAGTTTATTTTTCTTTGTTTACCCATCCGCTATTCCTATAGTATTTAGGGTTGTGTGTTTGTAAACTTTCCTCTAAACCTTTTGGTTCCAAAGGGAGTGACCAAATGAACTGCACTCACCCCTGGCACCAAAAAGTATGAGTTCCCCACCCATTTTAGTGATTCCTCCTTCCCCATTTATTAAAATGCTTGTCACAGGATCCCAATCGCACCCTGTCTGTTTGTTGTTTTTTTTGTTTTGTTTGTTTGTCTGCCTCTGATCGGATGGCAGACTGTAGTTTATCAGATGGATTTTCACAGGTAACGTTGAAGGACCCAGTAGGAAACCATTGCAAACACAGCTGCTGTTCTCAGTTCTGTCTGTAGTGTTCAATAAAGTTGGGAGGGATTACTTTTTTTTTTATTTTAAAATATAAAGTCTGTGTTTTTATTTGGAACGGTGGGGGGGAGGAGGGAGGGGAAAATAATCCTGATTTGTGGGTTAAAAGTGTGCTACTAAAGCCATAGACACAGTGACAGTTTATGAAACAATTTAATCGGCCATCTGCTCTTTTGATTGCTCAATCTGAAACCGCATATTTAATGATCTGGTTGATATCTAATGTATAAATGAGGAGAAACAAACCTGATATTGTGATAGTACAGTGGTTCTTAACCTCTTGAGCTGCGGGCACAAAATGCTATTCAACAGCTGGAACCTTCTCATCATTTGAATTTGACCTTTAGTAATTGCCCAAAATACAATGTTTACCATAGCTGTACTGTCTGCTTAAGTTTTAAGGCAGACTGGCACTGGACAGTACAATGCAGGTGTTTTGCAGAGTTATTGTCGTCACATAATGTTTAATCTGAAAAGCTAGGTCATTCAGCCGTACAATGTATGGAGTGGCTTGTTTCCCAAGGTTAAGAAAGCTAGAATGCATGTAAACTGTTAAAGGGCTACTGAAAGCATAACTATATTACAGCCTGCTTTGGAGGTTATGGTGTCAGGAGTACCCAGTGCCGTTCCCCAGTAAAAGGTTGGGGAATGTTTTGCAACGAGCCTACTCTGTCTGCTGAGACATCACCCAGCTTCAGAGAACGACTGTGCTACGAATATGCACATAATTAAGTCAGCTTGAAACTCTCGTTCCAGTCTGACAGACGTGGCGTTACACTACAGGTGGTTCTATACTGAAATGTTGCATATTCAGGGTACTTGCACCACAACCACTTTAAATCACTGGACTGCTACTAAAGATTTTTAAATTAAAAAAAAAAAAAAAAAAATTTGCAAATGTATATAGGAGTCTCCTAGTAATGTGTGTAATTTTCCATGTGATATTTTGTTCTACTTTGGCAGATGTTTTCATATAGTTCATGTATTTTATTTCTCTTTAATATTGGAGCTAAGTGATTTATATTTAATTACAATGGAATAGGTCCTAGAACTGAAGGTTGAATCTTTAAAGGGACACTATTGTCACCAGAACAACTAAAGCATACATTGGCTGTTCTGGTGAGTATAGTCAGTGCCTGCAACCTAGGCAAATATTACAGGCTAGGAACACCTCTAGAAGCTTATTCCAGCCACCCATTGTGATACACTGATTTAATGCAGCTCTAGGAGGAAATGCTAATTGGCCACAGCAGTACTGAGCTCTGTCCCAGCCTACCTTCCTGGCTGAGATAATCAGAATTGATCTCTGTCAATTCAATGCTATTGTGACTGGCTAAGATTGTCAATTCTGATGTCGGCCAAGGTGGCGGAGCCAGCGCTGGCAGACCACACGCGTCTCTAGAAATAAGATGAGTTATTGTATTCAGGGGGGCAGATGAGTGTGTCTAAAAAGTTTAATAATATAGGGTTAGTAATACATATTTAGGTACATGACCATATAGTGCTCATTTAACCGTTGTTCTGGAATCATTGACAGTCATTAAAGGCACACTCTACTGTCAAATAGACAAATCACAGTTTGAGATATATCCTAAAATAAAAACGTGCATATTTAATTATGCATTATTTTTTTCCCCCCCCCAATTGGGTTATATAAACAGCTTGCAAAGTTGCATTTTGTTGTCTGTTTGCAAGCCTGCCCAGACTTTGTGACTGTCCAATCACAAACTTGCCAATGCAACTTAATGAGAAGTCTTTGCAAGGCAGGTGCTCTGAGCAATTGCTGCAGCTAGAGTTAAGCTCCACTGAGCTAACAAAACCAGGAAATAAGTCAGGTTGTCTGCTTGAACGCAAAGTGGCTGTAACCATGTTAATTTATATTCAAATTAGCGCTTGTTTCAAATGACACACAAAGCTTTTTAGCAAGCTAAAGTGCTATAGGGGTCTGGAGTGTTCCTTTAAAGGCCTTGTATGTTACTGTGTGTGTTAATAAAATACAATCCCCACAGCCCCTCTACAACCAAAGTTTTGCTTAGCAGTAAGCAAGATAGCAGCATAAAATGATTCAATCTTTTTAAACATTGAATTCTTCTTTGAAGAAGGGAAAACCCTCAAAATATCTTTATTAATCAAAACATTTTCTCTTATATAATTAACAAATATCTCAAAGTTTCACAAATCTAAAGGGTACCTTACCCATAAGAATATAGTTAATTTGTTCCTACCTATGTCAAATATATATGTGATTAGTAGCTTGCATTACCAGGACAAGTCACTT
Source organism: Pelobates cultripes (assembly GCA_933207985.1). Classification (NCBI taxonomy): domain Eukaryota; kingdom Metazoa; phylum Chordata; class Amphibia; order Anura; family Pelobatidae; genus Pelobates; species Pelobates cultripes. The sequence goes on from OW240914.1 coordinate 35,212,045, forward strand.
GGGGCAGTAGAAAGCCTTAGAACAGGCTATCAAGCTTGTGCGATCTGGAATGGAGTCCAATACAGGAGCTACGACTTGTGGGTGGTGATGTGAGCTGGTTTTTGTGTAGCAACTGCAACCGCTGCCTTCTGTTCTTCAAACTTTTGGAAAAAATACATCTGTGGACAGAAATAAAGAGTTATCTCTGTTCCTTTGTGATTGTTTGATAGCCATCCGAAAGAGAAGACCATTTCTTACAAGGCAACATGGCTATTTTCAATCTCTTATCAGCTCAATAAACCTTGTAGAATATGCTGTATTGACTTACATGGTTGGCAAGGAATAGTATCGCATAAGCCAACCAAATGTAGACTACTCTGACCCAGGAATTGAAGTGGTCACTCACAGAACAAATTCACAAAGCTGTAAGCCACTCTCTCATATACACCTACATGACAACAAAGGACTGGCAGAGACATCACTTACATGATAAGGACTAGGAGAATGTCCTGAATGTAGAGGGCCATTTACTGTAACATAGCTATGGGACATTAGATTTGTGGTTCCCTACTTTAATTTTTTTGGTTATGAACAAGGCACTTTTCAATCCACATTTCGCTTATAAACATAATTTTAGTGCAGCTCTATCGGACGTATACTTCTAGTAAACTATATACTAGTTTTAATGGTTTGCCTAGTGTACATCTTAAATCAAAATGTGAATGCATTTTAAAAGAAACTAGTAGTTACTATATTTTTCATTCCTATATTCCAAAGAAAAATGACATGTAATGGTGTGCATTATTTGGTAATGAATAAGTTTAACTCTAGTGCATCTCCAGTCTTAGCCTTTGCTTTGTGGGGCAGCCATATTAAATTCTCTTTGCTCAGACACTCAATTTGTCTCCCAATGCTTTGCACAATTTGAAGGTCTGACACCAGCCTGGAATAGATTTTTGAGATGACCATGATGTGTGGGGATTTGTATACACTCACTAGATCTTTACCAGCACAGCTTTTGCTCGGATAAGCTGTGCTTCTAACCAAATGAATGTAAAGATGGCTGATTCCATATTGCAAGGGTAAACCGGGAGATGTTCTGGGGATAAAGGGTATTTTCTTATGTATACATTACAAATCAATACAGATTGAGGCTACAATACATGTAATCTCTTTGAAAAAAACAAGAGACTTAAAAAGATAAGCTACTTCAATGACTTCTGGGTTGTTACAGCACACTAGTGTTCTCCAGGATATAGGTTGAAAACCACTGTCTTAGGGTGTGGAAATTCAGGTTACTGTCTCTATAAAAAGATGTTTCCATATTTATCAATTACACTCGGTCTTTGAATGGTTTTCGTGTTATACCAGAAATCTATTAGGGGGGAGGGAGTGCGGAATAACTTAAAAGTGGCAATGAGTTCATGCTTGTTTGGTAAGGTGCATGTAGATATTTACATAGAAGATTGGAAACAAATTACTTTGTAGCATAGGAATGGGTGGAGCAAAACAAAAATGACTAAGGATCATTAGTGAAACATGTTTTGTACAGTGTGATATTGTGAGAAAGCAGCCACACAGAATGGGCACTTGGGAATATGGCACTGCAGTTGTGAATACCAGTCATCGTTGGAAATGTAATAGTCAGATTAAAATAAAGTTTTTTGTCCTTTTATAGAAAAAAGAAAACACACATTTCCATCACATAACTTTTCATGGAATGAATACAGGCAGTTGGTACCTTGAAGCCTACAGCCATTAGGACATGCAGAGCAATCATGCCAATCACCATGCCAAGGGAAGCCATTTTGTTGTCGTTGCGGATATGAGGCCAGAAAGCAAGAACGAGGACAAAACCAGAGATACTCATAGCCACAATGATCAGGATCCATCGGAATAATTCAAAAGGAATCACACACAAAATCTGCAATTAGAGTTATAGAAAGGATGTTATTTTATGTACTGTTACTTATACCCTGAATACAGTTACTCATCGCTATACCGAACTCTTCAAAATGTCATGGGCTGTGGCTCCTAGAACCATATATTTTAGCCCCAACCTTTACCAAAAGTATGTGTCCCAGCTATAGGTATTGAGAGCAATGACAGGAAATGTATTTTCAACCAGATTGCGATGTTGCAACATCAGAAACAATGGTACAATCACCTGTCTACTGATTTTTAACATTAATGCTATAAATCCCAGAGTTCTATTTCTTTGCTGACGGAAGCCCTCACAGTAATGGCCAGGTGAATTGGTTTTCTGACATCCCACAGGAGCCTGCATTAAACAGAATCCATAGTGAAGGGCCCAGGTGGCTTAGTATTGATATGCACACCTGGCACGTTGGCGCTTCAGGCGTGTTCCATGTAAGCACTTTTTGGGTGAGCAGTCCAGTACAAAACTAATTTCCCCTTAGGATGTGTTTTTTTTTGCGTTTTTATTTTGAATATAACCAAAATAATCCCTTGGATTAAGTCTCCTATCCATGTTGCATCCTTGGCAAAGACATGTATTGGCATTACTATAGTTTGTCAGGTTAACTTTATAACCAGACAGATCTCCCGAATGATGATCAAATGACGCATAGAGATGATTGGGCTGGTTAGAATAATTAGAAAGTTATTTGCATATGCCAAATGACTTTCTAATTACTCTACATTGGCCCCAGAAATTCCTGGCTGCTTACAGATTGAGTGCAACAACAGAACAAGTGTTAATGTAAATAAATAAAGGTGAAAAGGGTCGTCCCTGCCTAGTTCCATTCACTATTTTGAATGATGTAGTTTTAGATCCCATTATCGTCAGTGCTCTCAAGTTTGCGTATAAGACTTAGACCGCTGTAACACATGGCAAGAGTAAAGCCAGGTTGAGTTAGAAGCTCAAATTTAAAAGGCTGCTCACTTCCGCATCTGAAGAAAGGACCAGACAAGGTGTCAGAGTCAACAAGGTGGCATACTAGGTCAATATTTCTTCGAGTATTCTCAGAGTTGTCTCCCTGGGCTAAAGCAATCTTGATCAAGGTGAACTAATAAAGTAAGTATTGGATTGAGCCTTTTTGCCAGTACTTTTAAGCTGAAATTAATTCGAGAAGTTGGTGTCCAGTTAGCTAATTGGGTGTTGTCAAGTCCTGGTTTGGGAATGGAATTCTGCATTTTTATTTAGTTTTGGACTCATTTTTCTTTCTTTGACAGTGGTGCGTTTGCAGATGCCTGAAAAGTGTGGAGTTAGGCTTCTGATGGAATAGACGTAAAGGACATCCTTATATGATATTACCCTCCACAAGAACACCCTGTGTGTCTACACCTTTAGACCTCATCAAGTGAGAATACAGGAGCCTCAGAAATTGCAAAGTGCATCCTTCCCTTGAGGGTACATTAGTTTTATAATCTTTGTTAAAAGGAAAAAACAAAATTGCAGTTTGTGAACAAACGGTATTATTCATCAGCCAGGAATTGCCTGTGAAAATTAGACATTTGGCATATTACTTTGTCTGTGGACACACACAAAGTATTGAGTTTACACGTCCTTTTCGCTCCAATGATTGTAACATTTTGTGATGGTAGGTGCCAATGGACACCTTAAAACGGGTTAGATAAGCTGGCTTAGCTACATGCCTCATCTCCTGAGCATGATATTGTAATAATTACTGCAATAAACATCTGCAGGGCCAGAAAGTATGAATTAATGTAAGATTATATAGTGCACTCACCGTAGTTGGAATATAGACAGTAAGGGAGTATCCATAGACACACACTGTCTCCAAGAAGCTGTAAGACCCCACACCTTGCATCACGCCTTTCCTCCATTGCAGGAAGCCCCATAAGGCAAGTGGAACAAGCCAGGCATAACTGTATATAATTACACCAGCCACAGACACTGAAACAGAGGAGGCAGAGGATCACTAGAATATAGCATACAGTTCAGCTCTGGGACAGGAAGTCTCCTAACAAAACATGGAATAGCAGAAAGAAAGGTGCTGGCACTCAAAGGGCACATCCAATGCAGACTTTATTGGACACGAAAGCCAACATTTCGACTCAACTGGGTCTTTATCAAGCTAAATTGAACCAACACATTTACAATGTCATATCTCTCTCTCTCTCTCAGATATATATATATCTATCAAAGGATTAGTGAGCATTACTTACAGCTATGTACGGCGGAAGTGATGTCGTACATCTTTTGCACCATATTATACATAAATAAAAGATACTGTGAATGTGTTGGTTCTTTACAGCTTGATAAAGACTCTGTTAAGTCAAAACATTTGTGTCCAATAAAGTCTGTACTGGATGTATATTTGAGTGTCCAGACCATTTTTTGGGGTTTACTCTGGAATTGAGGTTATGCCACCTTTGACTGTGAGGCACCTTGGAAGGATTCTAGTATGTGGATAACCGCAAGATAATGCATCTTGGACGTAAAAACCCAAGGGCAGAGTACAGAATATTTGATAATAGTCCTAACCTCAACATATGAGGAAAGGGATTTCGGGGTAATTATTTCTGATGACTTAAAGGACCACTCTAGGCACCCAGACCACTTCAGCTTAATGAAGTGGTCTGGGTGCCAGGTCCAACTAGGGTTAACCCATTTTTTTTATAAACATATCAGTTTCAGAGAAACTGCTATGTTTATGAATGGGTTAATCCAGCCCTCAAATCCTCTAGTGGCTGTCTCATTGACAGCCGCTAGAGGCGCTTGCGTGATTCTCACTATGAAAATCACAGTGAGAACACGCAAGCGTCCATAGAAAAGCATTATGAATGCTTTCCTATGAGACCGGCTGAATGCGCACGCAGCTCTTGCCACGCGTGCGCATTCAGCCGAAAGGGAGGAGAGGAGGAGGATCGGAGGCGGAGAGCTCCCCGCCCGGCGCTGGAGAAAGGTACGTTTTAACCCCTTTCCTCACCCTACAGCCCGGCAGGTGGGGGCACACTCAGGGCACTATAGTGCCAGGAAAACGAGTGTTTTCCTGGCACTATAGTGGTCCTTTAAAGGTAGGGAGACAAATAGAGCAGCATGAAATGCTAGCAGAATGCTTGGTTGTATAGGGAGAGGTATTAGCAGTAGAAAGAGGGAAGTGCTCATGCCATTGTACAGAACACTGGTGAGACCTCACTTGGAGTATTGTACACAGTACTGGAGACCGTATCTTCAGAAGGATATTGATACCTTAGAGAGAGTTCAGAGAAGGGCTACTAAACTGGTTCATGGATTGCAGGATCTTAACATGTATAGCTTGGAGGAAAGACGAGACAGGGGGGATATGATAGAAACATTTAAATACATAAAGGGAATCAACACAGTAAAGGAGGAGACTATATTGAAAAGGAGAAAAACTACCACAACAAGAGGATAGTCTTAAATTAGAGGGGCAAAAAGGTTTAAAAATAATATCAGGAAGTATTACTTTACTGAGAGGTTAGTGGATGCATGGAAGAGCCTTCCAGCTAAAGTGGTAGAGGTTAACACAGTAAAGGAGTTTAAGCATGCGTGGGATAGGCATAAGGCTGTCCTAACTATAAGATAAGGCCAGGGACTTGGGGTTTGTACCTCTCTACCAATACAGGGTAACACAGGCGGTAGGAAGCAATGGGACATGGAGGCTGTCTTTCCACCAACAGGGTGACACAGAAGGGACATTAATTATATTACTGCAATTAAAGAGAGAGAAACGATAGAGCTCTGAATACAGCCGGTTCTGCTATCCTGCCTACATGGCTTCTATAATGCTACATGGACTGTGTTTAGCACTGTTGGACCTGGCTATTATCACCTTTTTTCCTCTATACCTATCATTTGTTTTATCTGTGTCTCTTTTCAATCAGGGAGCCTATAGCCAGCAGCGGTCAGTGGGATTTCAGACTAAGCATAGGTGCTATCGAAGGCACGTTTAGGGGCTGATTCTCAGGGGCTCTTTTTCCTACTTGCCTCTTCCTTATGCTATCACTCTCCAGGATTTCTACACTGTTCTGTAGGTTTTGTTTTTGACATAAATTGCTACAAGTGTTTATCTATGTAAATGTTACTTGAATGGCTTTTTCTTCTTAACACTGAATATTCATATGACAGGATTGGTTTTTCTAATAATTGATTAGGGTGTTACCCACCACCATGTTTTTACCATTTTCTTTTTATATAAATTAAAATAAATATTAAGTTTTTACTCTCTCTTTTTCTTCAGATTGCCTTTTCTCTTCATTCAGTTGTGCATATAAGACAGAAACATTAGCTTTTGGATACCTAAATGAGACAATGAGACTGCATATTCAGCATCGTTACACAGAGCCGTAAAAAACAACCTTTGTGAAACTGAGGGTTATAGTTGTAACCAGCACGGTTGTGCATCTGAATGAATGTTGAAAGGTTTCCCATGATGGATAGTGTGATGACTAGCGTGGCACAGATCCAGAACGGTCCGTACAAGTCAGGATTGTTCCTCAAATGATGCCGTACAAAGTTTTTCCCAGGAAGGGGGATAACAGAGGCCTTAATCCTATCCAATACCTGAAACGAAAAAGGAGGATTTAATTTACATCTGCCCATGTTAGCTGATGCACCCTACCCCATGTAGTGCTTGCTCTTTACCTGGTATGTGTCTACGTCGAAAAAGTCCTGGTAGTACTGAAAGGTCCAGAAACTTGATGGCTTCTTCTGGGCAGCGAGAAGCTGGAAAGAAAGGGGAAATACTTATAACATTTTAACTGTTTACTAGACACGTATCCAGAAATGCACTGCTTAGCTGCTAACAAAAAAACAAAAAGCTAAGCCAGGTATGAACAAAATGTGATGTGATGGCTGGCCAAAGCTGA